>CM068370.1:60374837-60722337 GCA_034769895.1 Magicicada septendecula | reverse complement strand
TTATTGATTCCACTTTGGTTAGACCAATCGGTTGCGAGACTCAGGCAATGAAATTTAGAGTGCACACAATAGCAATTCTTTTTTAAAGAATGTCAAAAAAATGTATGTGAGATGTGCAGTGAAGTTAAAATCATCTCCGAAATCACATTAACAAAAGTACTATATGGCCTATCAGCCACTCCGTAGGTTACAACACAATATAATTCGCTTTTTCAGGATTTACCAAGTTGGTGATTAGTATAATATAATTTGTTATTATAATCTGTATTATATGTCTGCATAACACACGAGAATAAATGTAACATCAGTATGAATTTTTTCATATATTGAAAATATCTTCGTCTTTTTGGCATAGAGATATTCTGAACCTCACTGTTTTGCTTCGTTTCGTACTTGTATGGCAATCGGCACATGTGCAGAATGAAGTATTGAGCACCAAAAAGTGGCTTCGTACTCGTAATACTCCTAATACTTGTAGTACTCGTTTACTTGTTTACCCATAATATTCCTAATACTCGTAGTACTCGTTTACTTGTTGTTACTTGTGTACTTGTTTGCTCGTTAGTTTCGTGGGGGGGGGGGTTGAATCGGACAAGTATTTCAACTTTTCAGTCACTGTTATATCCATTCCACAAAAATATAGTTCCAAAATACCTGTTATAGGTATATCGGCCCACCTCTAGTTCACACCACTTTACCGGCGTTGATTCTTACGTCAAAGAGTAAAGGAATCGTATTAGGGTTAGAAACGTTACGATTTGTCCTTTCTAGCCAAGTTCCGACGCGTTTTTTAACATAACCTAATGTATTACATCGCCACGCTAAATCGTCGGTTTGGTATATAACCATGTGGTGACCGTGTTGACAGCAGGCAGAATTACGTGCCGTCACAAGAACGTCTTTTTCATTAATCACGTACGGGATGTTCAGGCTTACTTTTTCCATAACGAGTTTAATTTTTCATCATCAACTTCGATATAGCATCAATCTCCCCCCACCCCACCATTCCGGTATCCGGTCCGGTGACCGGTACCTTCGAGGTTTATGTTTATATCATCAACCTCGTTTTGAAGAGGGCTCCGCAGAAACAATGGGAGATAATGGGAATTTCTACATAGGATGTGTGAGGAATGTTTAGCAAAACGGACGAACACTAAGGGAAAGAAGGGAACGACAAAGAGTAAGGAATAATTGAGGGAATGGAGTCGGCATCGAAATAGGTGAAACACGATTACAAGAAGACGAATGGCTAAGTTGGGATCGTTGGAGATTAGGAGTCGGAATACTCCCGCAGGATTTTTGTTATACATTTTGTGTGTGTGTGTGTGTATGTCTGTGCGTGCGTGTACATACCTAAAATAAGACGTAAGAACAAATGTTGAAATGCAGTATACAAGAACTACGAAAAAAGCAAATACGAACTTCTTCTTCTTCTTGGATGCTCAAACCGTAGACTGATCCGTGGGAGTTCTCCAGTCGGCTCGATTCTCTACCCTCTTCTTCACATCAACATAGCTCGCACGTTTACACATATTTACTGTAAACGGGTCTTCCTCTGTAACCGTTTCACTTCAGCATTTCCTCCAGTATTGTTCTGAGTAAAATCTCGGTTCTTGGTATCCTGTACTATTAAGCGAGCAATAATTGTAGCTATGTTTTTTTTTCTCGAAAACGGCTCTAACGATTTTCTCGAAAGTTGGTACTTAAAGGTATTTTGACACCAGAAATCGATCGGACTCGGTCTTATTTTCCGCAAAATTCGTCTAAGGGCCATATCTGAGGGTCTTTATTTTAAAATATCGCGGACCGATACTGATACAACAATTGAAAAAATTTTCTTTATACAATTAATTATTGCTAGGCAACTGTAATTTCTAACCAGCTTTCTTACCGTACAGACAAATAAATTACAGAAACCGTCGATAAATGCAAACGGCGCAGTATCGATATGTTTATATATGAAGAATCATCATTTTCTATATAGTTAACTCGAAGTTTCTTGCAGCAATTATATAATGTTGTGATGTTATACAGTTTGTTTCTTCTGGAAGTAGTGTACAAGTAGAGTACAGTACTTGCAGAAGAAACAAGCTGTATAACATCACAACATTATATATGAAGAAGAATAAATAGCTGTTGCAATAAATGTAAATAAACAAAATAAGAGTTGAGACGAGCAATAATTATATACCCTATTTAATAATATTAAGCGAGCAATAACGTATTACGTATTTAATTTATAACGTGTTCCCTGTACGCTGTTGGGTTTTCTGTGTTCTCTGAGGTAAGTGTTAATATACGGACACGTCATGGACAAAAATAATCAAGGATTTGTATTGAAACGTTCGAAAAAGGTTTTTAGTAAGCTAAAGTTAATAATAATTTATGAGTTTTTTGAAACTGTTGCTTTTGCCTCTTTGTGACTTAGAACAGAAAGGTACGTTTTATTACAGAGTAAAACGCTCGGGTTGGTAAACGAGCTTATCGAATAATTGCTTATAAGTTAAATACTGAAACCACAGAAGGTAGAAATTTTCGTTTCTCGGTGGAATGGTACAACATGGATGATATTGAGGACTATGAAAACCAACAAAACCAAGAGCTTTTAAACATCAACGAAAATGATGCTATCGGAAAAGAGATGTACCAACTTCTTAGAGGAAGACAAATAGAAATTATCATGTACTAATGAACTGCCTTGTCCCAGATGTTACTTTATTGATGGTCTTGGTGGTACCGGCAAAACGTTTGTTTATAAATGCCTGTATTACATATAACTGGACGAAAGTATAATGTCAAGTGCATGGCGTTTACCGGGATAGCGTCTATTCTTCTTCCTAATGGGCGAATTTCTCACAAGACTTTTGGACTTGCGGTTGTATTTTTACTGAATTCTATCGAACTTTTCTTTTAAATTATTTAAATAATAAATGAATAAAATTTTAGTTTTTGTTGTAGGTACCATTACATTCTGATTCAATTTCAAATATTGAACCTGGATCTTCTAAGGCAAAAGAGCTAGCCAAAATTAATGTCTTCCTGATGGAAGAAGCACCCATGTTACCTAAATATGGATTACACAATATGGATCAACTACTTCTTTCTATAGGAAATCCCAATATACCCTTTGGTGGAAAGATTTCCGGCAATGTTTGCCCGTTCAACCTCGTGCTAACCGCAGTGAGTTGGTAGATCTTTCGATTAAGAAAAGCAGTCTTTGGCGCATTTCAACTTCTTTTCACTGACAGAAAATATGCGTGTGGATCTAAAGGAAAGAGAATTTGCTGAATATTTATTAAAAGTTGGCAATGGAGATTTGCCAGTAAATGCTATGGATGAGATTGAACTACCAGAGGATATTCTTTCAAACGGCAATCTTATTGAAGAAGTATTCGGAGACTGTCTGGCTAATAACAGATATGAAGATATGACGGACAGGGCTATACTAGCACCATTAAATAAAGATGTTAATAAAATTAATGCAGAAATGATTGAAAAGCTTCCTGGAGAGTACAAGGTTTACAAAAGTTATGATTCTGTCAAAGATCAACTAGAAGGAGGTTTCGAATTTACTTCTGAATTCCTGAATTCCGTCGAAATGGCTGATCTACCACCACATGAACTGAAACTTAAAAAAAAATACAATAATAATGCTCTTACGAAACTTGGATGTCTCCCAAGGACTATGCAATGGAACAAGGTTAATAGTTACTGAGTTGTGCTGAGTTTTATAGAGTAAAAAGACGAAGCAGCTTAAAAGTTCTTTTGCCATCAGAAAATCCTCACCATACACGAAATGTTGTATGGAATGAAATATTAAATACTAGAAGACTAGAAATACTAGAAGACTTTAGTATAACTTTCCAACAATTTTGTATTATTTTTGTATTATACTGCATTTTGTATTATTCTATTTACTTGATTTTTTTATATCCGTATAATGCAATTGCTATTATTTAAAATTTTTATACGATATACGTATAGTTTCTGTTTATGTTTACAAATTTCTGCTTATGTTTACAAATCCTAGACAATTTAATGTAAAAAAAATCTGTATATATATAAATAAATATCAAAACCGAGCAAAGCTCGGTCCCCCGATATTATGTTATACATTTTGTACCCATTCACGAGGCATTGTGTTCTTTTGGTCTCGGAAAAACGTCTTCGTTTGCTACTCTCTATCTCTTCAACTAATCTTCATCAATCTTCTGTAGCACCATTGTTCAAAAAACAGTAATTCTTTTTCTCTCCTATTCCCTATCGTCCAGGCTTCACACCCGTAGATTCTACAAACAAATGCCTTCAGTAACCTCTTACTTGTTATCCAGCCGATGTTATTAGTTGTAAACAAATTTCTCTTATTTATTGTTGAAATGTGAACAACCAAAAACACAGGAAAAGTTAATTTCCGATGGATATCCGTCGTCTACTACAAAAATAAAAGAAAACGAACGCACGAACTTGCGCGAACGCACCACAAAAGGCCAACTTTAAGTTACATCTATGGGTCACAATTGTGATATGAAAATTTCAGTTAAGTAGACGAGTGGGGAAGGGATGGGGTTGGTGGAGAAGGGATTCTATAAAGCCAAATTTTCAGGACAGGGAGAAGGCTATTTTTTGCCCAATGTGTACGTTGTACTGAATATTAAAGTAACAAGTACATATAATTGTACAAGTCCATGTTATCTATATATATATATATATATATATATATATATATATATATATATATAAAACTCAAAGTCAGAGGATTTATGGGCACTGAATACAAATCCACACCGTTACACCGATTGCCACCAAATTTTGCACAGGTAACCTTTGACACAAGGCGAAAAATACTGTCTAACTTGGAATTTAATATTTTGCCCCGTTCGCACGATTTAGGCCCTTTTAATTATGCCTTTTCGTTGACGCGTATAAAGATGTCAACAATACCATGGGGACCTGAATTAATTGCCATAGTAACAAGTAAATAAACAAATGATATTTAGTAGCATCGGACTGTACCTTTATCAGTTCCTGCAGTTTTTAATGTTTTTACTATGCGATTGTATCGATATGTATTTATAATTTTGCATACAGATACGCCTATATATTTTGTAATTGTCTTAAACGATTATAAAATGTATGTTTATACGTATTTTTGATGATGAATGAATAAGTAATGAAATATATTAAATAATACTACTAAAGACGTCAACAACACCATGAAGACCAGAATTAATTACCATAGTAACAAGTAAGTAAAGAAGAGCTATTTAGAGACATCGGAACTGTACAGTTATCCATTCCTGCAGTACATTTTCGATGGTTTTATAATATGCGATTGTATCGACATATTACGATGTGGAAAAGAAGTTTACTAATTGTAAATTGTGCTATTACTTAATGCAAAGCGAAAATACGTGTTGTTTTCATTTGTGAGGTTAGGTGACAACGGTTTTTGGATTTGAGTTTAATGCAGAAATAAATAAAAGCTATGGTTGAGGAAAACATAACGTGTAATGTGTTATACAATACTTCTAACACAGTAACACTTAAAATAAAGAATTTAGCGGTTTTGATTGAACAGGTACTTTTAAATCTCCAAAGGCTGTTGCACCAACATAATAATTTAGTACAAGTTAAAATAGTACAAGTGTTGAAAACAGTTTTGGAGAGAACAAGATTGACTAACGAGTACAAAATTGTTATACGAGCTGACAGAACGCCATATAGACATAGACAATAATATTATATATATATTAATATATATAATGATCGTAGAATAAACACAGATATACGGCAAGAACTGAATGTTATGAGTATACTCGACAAGATCACCCAGTATCGGCTGAATTGATGAGAACATCTTTCCCGGGATGGATGACTGCCGCATTCCCAAACAACTATGGAACTACAAGCCAAGGAGACGGAGAGGTGTTGGACGTTCGAGGAAGGACTGGAGTGACCAGCTCTAAACTTTGCCTATTTGAGACCGGAACAAACCATCCTTGGTTTAATCCTTGAAGATGATGATGAAACCAACAACCAAAACTCGGAAAGGACTCTCTTATTGGAAAACGAACCGGAATTGGAATAAGGATACGGCGAATGGAAAAATTAAAAGTTAAACATTAGCTAATGGTAGTAGCTACATGGAGTGCGAGGATGAAAGTGGTTGGATGATGTGCTAGCTAGATCTCAGAAGAATGGGTGTGAGTGGTTACACTGAGATGGCAATGGATAGGAGACTTTTGAGAAGATTGGTGTTGGAAGCCAGGGCTCACGTTGGGGTATAGTGCTGGAGAACAATAATAATAATAATAATAATAATAAGAATAATAATAAGAAGAAGAAGAGGAAGAAGAAGAAGAAGAAGAAGAAGAAATTTTATCCAGTATGTCTCTGAATCGTTGGGCGGGGGGAGAGTTATGTGTACCCGCCATGAATACACTACTGGGTATGTTGGCGTGTCAGTCAATACGAACTTTGACATTGTGAGAAGTTACAATCGTGGTCGCGGAGCGGAGGGCAACCGTTTATCACACGCAACTTAACTACATATGGTCTCAGTGTTTGTGTCTAAGTGTAGTTCCTCAAGTTTACGTACAGCATACGACACTTAATG
This sequence comes from Magicicada septendecula, assembly GCA_034769895.1. NCBI lineage: Eukaryota > Metazoa > Arthropoda > Insecta > Hemiptera > Cicadidae > Magicicada > Magicicada septendecula. The sequence continues at coordinate 60,715,721 of CM068370.1, read as the reverse complement.
TTGTAAAATTAGCCGTGACATTTGCTTAGAATTTGACCGTGAGTGCGAGAGACACCATCATATATTACACGATATGCGTTAGCGCTGCTCCTGCTGCTGCGCCTTCCTTCCTACACACGCGCGCACACACACACACAATAAACACCGTTAATTTATAAATAAATAAGGAAAGAAAGAAAAAAATGAAACAAAAATTTGAAAGAAAACCGATTTGAACCGGTGGTCCTTGACGCCGATGTGTGACCCAACGGAGAATTCCAATCTTGTAGTGTATAGGTTTTCCTTGCTTCTTATTATTATGTGTGCATGTTTACATTAATGTTATTCTATATAGTACATGAGCAACAGCTAACACATTTGCGTTTGTCTAACGTGGTCTGTGAAAGGCCATGGACATTTACCACGTACGTACAGGCCTCTCTAATTCTTATTCTCTCTCTGTGTGTCTCTCCCTTCTCTCTCCCGTTTTCTGTCTCTACACTACGTGTGTGTGCGCGCGCGCGTGCGCTCGTGCCTATCACTTTTTTACGTCTCACTTGCAAATAAGTTACTGTTTGTTGTAAACTGTACATTTTGCCGGCCTTGTGTTCGTGGCGTCAAGAGTAACCCTACTCATAAAGTCATTAAGTTACTTGCGAGTGGAACATGATACATATACTGGTATACTGTGATACCATAGCGCAACGCAAACAACCAGCTAATTACAACGAATAATTAATGCACACACACACACACACACACACACACACACACACACACACACACACACACACACACACACACACACACACACACACACACACACACACACACACACACACACGCACGCACGCACGCACGCACGCACGCACGCACACACGCACACACACGTCATACCTCACAAGTATTAGACCGTTCGGTCCATTTCGACCCGTTGATCGTCTCATATTCTTTTAGGTCTTCTTTTCATTTATTTATATTGGAACCAATTACAAATTCATCATCTTCTTCACAACACGGCATAGGCAAGATGCTGCTCTTTCCGCCTTCGGAAATCCTCCAGTCATCTCTTCCTGGGTCTACCCACACACCTGTGTCCTATAGGTATGTATTTTCAGACCTGTTTGGCCAGTCCGGAATCAGACATCCTTTCCGAGTGGTCTTCCACTGTTATTTGTAATCTTTTAACTTTTACTTCAACTTAAAAACTTCTAATTCTATTGTTATGGCCTTTTTCTTTATATGGCCAAGTTTAGAATCCTTTTAACTCCTCTTAAGAAGCCATTTACGAGGCCTGTATTTGACTGTGTTGTTTCTTGGTCGTTGTCCATAATTTACACACACAGGTCAGTACAGGACTGCCACAACTTTGTAGAACTGTAATCTTGTATCTCAATGTACATTGTTTCTGAAAAATACTGTTTATTGTCCCACAGATCGTCCGCAACTTATATAACTTAACATCAATATCATAATTCCTATCATAGCCAATATTATTATTATTATTATTCCGGTTATACAATGTCTACACATTTTCCGGAGCCAAAGATTACAGAAGTGATTGAATTCTCATCTTCACTGCTGCTTGTCCATCCATAGATCTTCTTCAATCTCTCGTTTCCCTGATATAGATGAATTTCTTCTATCCAGACGACAGGTGGACTTCCTCTTTTCCTTCTTCCTGGTGGAGTCCATTCCATAATTCTCATTGGCAATATTTCTTGTGCCATTTTTTCGTATGTTCGTACCATTGTAATTATTTTGTTTGGATATCATAGCCAATATCATTCCCCAAATAATTAAAGTGGCTCGCCTGTTCTAGAATTCGCTCACTATTCATTACTTTTGTTCTTATTGGCTCCTTACCTCAAAATGCCATTACCTTTGTTTTTATGGTGGAGATTTCATATTGTATTGTTAGCAAATCTGAAAAGTTAGAAACAATTAAGCAGTTTTATTCTAACAACTATGTCAGCTTACACTTCGTTCATGTGCAGATATTTCATTAAACACTTCACTTTCCTACACCAGTTCAAAGGATTTCTGTCTCTGCAATCGCCAGACAAGGCCAGCATTATCAGGAAGTTGTAGCACGTCATTATTTTGGTTTTCGTGAGGCCTTTGTTCATATTCAGCCACATACCGTTTGATCTGTTTACTAAACATAGGCATTTTCTGGCCAGGATAGACATCATCGTTGTTTACATACATGGTTACTCTTCTAAATCAATTGAGGCAGTCCATAGCCGCTCCTTGTCACGGATGGTCAACTAGTTTGGATTAGTGGATCTTGAAGTGAAGATAATACCCATTCAATTAGTACAACTGACAAGATTGACAATGATACAGACGACAGCCAAAGTCAAATTGCAAACAGTTACAACAGAACCTTTTAATGTTACGAGAGGGTTAAAACAGGGCGATGGGCTGGCACCAAGCCTGTTCAACTTAACACTGGAATACGTTATCAGAAAATTGTCAGTTGATAGGAATGCAACATTAGAACATAAAATGGTCCAAATTGTAAGATATGCAGATGATATTAATATTATGGCAAGATCCCAAGGAAGAGAAAAAGATACCTTCCAGGAACTCAAAAGCGAAACAAAAGAGATAGGATTACAGGTGAATACAGATAAAATAAAAGTTATGATCACCACTCGTAGGAAAACCAGAAAGCCTGAACAGTTTGAAATCGAACCACTAAACCTGGAAATAGTTAATCGGTGTAAATATTTGGGACGTTGCTGGAGAATACGTCACAATGAGGAACTATACAAGCTATATAAAGACAAGAATCTGACCACCACCATCCGACTGCATAGATTGCAATGGGCAGGACATATCATTAGGATGGAAGGCACCCGAATACCTAGGAAGGAACTGTTTAGTCAAATCGAGGGTAGAATGCCTGTCGGAAGATCCAAGCATCGCTGGATTGACGCAGCGGCGAGGAATGCTGATACTTTGCTTAAAATAAAACGATGAACATCAATCGCCTAGGACAGAGAAAAATGGAGACGGATTATTATGGAGGCTAAGGTTCGAGTCCGAACTGTGATGCCATAGAATAATAAGAAGAAGTGGAGGTTATAAAACCGTTTAGACTTACTCCTCTTTCAGTGAGAAGAACTCACACGGAAGTACAGATGATTTTTACCATACAGTATCCTATGCAGTGTTGACAATATTCTCTGAGCAAGGGGCCTTGATCTATGACGTCATCTTCAGATCCATTGTAATCCAGGAGGGATGGGTGTGTAATAGAGAATACGTACAAATGAAGAGCTGGAGAGAATTTTCGGGAGCCTAGATATTGTTAATGAGATTAAAAGAAATATAATTTGGTGGGCAGGTCATGTACACAGGATGATGGACAACAGAGCTGCGAAGATGGGAATCTACATGGGAGAAGAAAAGGGAGACCCCGGAAAAGATTAGAAGATGTCGAAGAAGACCTGCACCACCTGGGAGTAGGGCAGTTGCGCAGACAAGCAACGAACAGAAACGAGTGGTGTTGGAGGTCCGGGCTCTGCTGGGGCTGTGGCGCCGAGGATCATCATCATCAACAACAACAAGGGGCCTTCCAACAGATACTCCGAATCGGGCCAACGTAACCTTATCAAGGTAACAGAACTCCCTTACTACCCATCCGACCCCAGTAACAGGAACCAACGTCAGCGCAGAAAATACACGTCAGAGTCATACTGAAGAGGACGTGGTGCTCAGAGAAGGCTGATTGCAGCGGATTCTAATAATTTATCTCATGTAGTCTTCATATAATTTATCTCACGTAGTCTTCGTTTAATTTAAGGACAGCATAATCGTTGTTTTCCTTGTCTTGTACGAGTGGCATAGAGTGTACTGTTTCTTCTCCCACTGGTCTCATAATATACTCAACATTATACTGAAGTACTGTTAATTCTATTGTTATATCGTTTGGTCACATCAACTAAGGAATCATGAACTCGGGAAACGTTTCAAGCGAGTGACACACACACACACACACACACACACACACACACACACACACACACACACACACACACACACACACACACACACACACACACACACACACACACACACACACACACACACACACACACACACAGGATCGTGACTGAGTGCGTGCGCGTGTGAGTGTGTGGACGAAGGCCATCCAACGTCAGCCGGATTGGGTGTGTACACGTATACACGTCCTTCTTCACTCTTTGAGTTCCCGATTTGTCCGTTTTTCTCTTTGCACATTCACTCCTATCGTGTTACTTCCGGTATTCACTTTTTACTTTGGTCACTCCCTCTGCCTCTTTTAAGCGACTGTCTGTCTTTGCGTCTACGTCTCTCTCCTACGTTGAGTATGATTTGTTGAGCTCAGCAGCAACTTTTTGATACTTCCGATATATACAATTTGGCTTTTAGGTCTCGTAATTATTTTAATTAATACACAGTGTAGGCACGTAGAGAAAAGTCTCTCTCTCTCTCTCTCTCTCTCTCTCTCTCTCTCTCTCTCTCTCTCTCTCTCTCTCTCTCTCTCTCTCTCTCTCTGTCTCTCTCTCTCTCTCTCTCTTCCTCTTATGGCGCTACAGCCCTTGTCGAGTCCTGGCCTCATTCAATTCCCCCCCCCTTATTCTCTTCTGTCGGTAGCCATCCTCCTCCAGGAACGCACTTTCAGTATTTCTTTCGCATCCTCATTTCAGTTTTCTGACGTTCCATCTTCCTAAAGAGTATTCCATATTTCTTTGCCGTAGTCATGGTCGTTGTTTTCGTCCAATCCGAGGCTTTCTTGAAGGTTCCGAGATGTGGGTATTTTTTCCGGGGGTAGGTTACCGGCCTACCGCCCAACCCCCAACCTGGAGGACCAGGGATTTTTCTGTTCGGGTTCCCTTTCCTTAGCCGATGGGTCTTTCTGGCGCCGGGAACTCGCCACTCACCCTCTCTCGTCTGCTACATTACGTACTCAGGGGCTACGCGACTTTCGTCTTCGAGAACGTGAGAGTAGGATTTGTGGGTAGAGCTGAGTTACCTTCCGGGAACCTCTGACTCTTTCGTCAGAAACAGTCGGCGTTTCTCAGAGTTTTAGTGTTGTTGTACAGTAATCGGCATCCTATACAACCTCCGAGACCTGTAACCCACCTTTAACCCCCTAGGCAGCCTAGAGAAAACCCATATTTTTCACCTAGAGAAAAGGCAGCCAACGATAATCCTATTGTAAATTAAAATATTCTTCTTCTTCTTCTTCTTCTTCTCCTTCATCATCATCATGATCTTCTTCTTCTTTTTCTTCTTCACTACAAGGACCAGGTTATATAAACCTGTTGGTTCCGGCATCAATCCCATACTCGCACGACCCACTCCTCTTTTGCCAAAGGCTTTATATTTTAGCGCCGCTTTTGGCAATCGACCCTCCGTCGTCCTTGGCAAATGATAACACACCATTGTCTTCTATAAGTTAAAATAATTATATTATCAAATTGTAGTGAAACCGGGCTGTCAGGCCGTGGTCGGTTGTCGATATAGTGCGGCATTAGTCGGCTAACGTTTCGATCTGAGTCACCGGGAATCTTCTTCAGAGCCGCAGCGAGGCGATTGAGAACACGTACGGCAGGTTGTAAGTCGAACAATACCCGACTACTTTAAGCGGATATAAGCAACAAGGCGACCGGTAACACAGGATTACCTGTATAACCTCGGATGCACTACGTCAGCAGCCGACCACAGCCTGACAGCCCAGTTTCACAACAAATTGATAATGTTGACACAGGCCGTGTGAGACTACGTTATAGGATTATAATACGTAATTACGCTTACATCGAGTTCTTCTCTTATATCCTCATTCCGTCTACTGTACTCCACTATGTCGAAGAAACTGCAAGAAACTCGTTATGTCCCACACCTCATTTGCATGTGTCAATGTGGGTATTGCAATTGTCTTATAGAATTTAATCCCTGTGTCCACCCATCTCATCCTCGGACGAGAGATCTCTCGTCCTCGGAGCCCACGTCTCTTCTACCGATTGCTTTATACCAATAGGTATAATGGTACCAATGGCTTGTACCAGTGCCGATTTCGGCAATCGATCCTCTCTGTCATCCTTTGCAGATGATCCCACCATTGTTTTCTGTAAATTGAAATAATTTCATTTATGTCCTTTACTTCGAGTTCTGCTCTGATATCTTCATTCCTTATTTTATCTTCGAATATATAATTTGAAGTATTTCGAAGAAACTGCATTTCAGCACTCCGAATCTTGCCGCTTTCCTTTTATATCATGGACCCACGCCTCACTCGCATAAATCAACGTGGGTATTGCAATTGTCTTATAGAATTTAATCCTTGTGCTGTGTTTTGTTTAATTTATAAGATTTCTATAAATCGTTCCACAGATATTCCCAGCTTTATTTATCTTGTCGTTTATATAAGATTCAGACTCATAGCTTACTTTACGTCCTAGATATTTAAAACGGTTCACTTCCTCTAACGTACTGTTGTTTTTAACTAACTTAATCCTCACTGGATATTTACCCTTAAACGCGCTGGTTTTAGTCTTTTGCTCTAAAACTGTCAGTGAGTATTCACTTGATACTTTTTGAAGCACAGACCAGCACGAAATAGGAAGCATGTCAAAACCAAAATAGCGCAAGAAACAAACGGCTTTTTCAAGAAGAAAAATTAATTACTATGAAATATTGGATTAGGAATTAAGGAGACATCGCTGAACTCATATGTTTGGAGCATAGCAGCACATGGAGGCCGAACCTGGTCAAAGGGAAAACAAACGGTAAAATAGAGAGGACAATAGGGAAGTAAGAAACGAAAAATGAAAAACGAAGAGTAGAAGAAATTGAAATGTGGAGTTATTGGAGAATGTTAAAAATAAACTTAGCGGATATAATGACAACAAGGAGCTGAATCCAAAATCTTCTGGAATGGGACTGAATGTAAATATCAGCAAAACTAAATACATGCTGATTTAGGATCATCAGAAAGAAGAAGAAATCTATATAATTTATCCATAGCGCATAATTCATTTGATGCAGATGACAAGTTCAGACACCTGGGTAGGTATAGTGCCGGATTTAAGATTTTTGAGGCCCTAGGCGGATTTTGTTTTCTGAGCGGCCCCCCCCCTCCGGCTGTGACTTTGAAGTAATATATGTACTGCAGATGTAATCTGATGTCAGATTAATACTATCAGATTTAAAACCAGTGGGCTACTATAAAAAAGCGTGCTTCCATTTAGCAAACTTTTCAAAATATTAATAACCATGCAAAAGAACTGAGCAAATTAATTTATTTTTGAAGTAGAGTAACTTAACTAATCTTATTCTCAAATTTAACATAACAAATTTCTTTTTTATTGTCTAGGTATAACACATTTAATTTTTGTTTAGCTTACGTTTGTAGGCTCCACTAGCTGTGTGAATGTTTATGTTCATGTTCATGATGAATACGCTTAGTGTGCGGATTCAATTCATAAAGTTTCATAAAGTTCATAAAGTTTTTTTCAAACTAATAAATATCAACGAAACAAAACGCTGCCCACCACACAAAGCTAAAATCCTCCTTTACATTCAAAACAAAATAAAAACATAACCTCAAATTGCAAACCGTTCAGTCACAAGGCAGATAAACAATGATAAGAAACAAGGGTGGTACCACGGTCGTGTAAATTCGGGGGCAATATAGCGGACGTTCAAAATCCGCATGCGCAGATTAGTTTTCAAGGATGGAAACGTCTTAAAAATAAGCGCGCAATATTTAAATAAGAACTGTCTTCCATTTGTATCATTAACAAAAATTGACCATTTAATTTCCAAAGATCATACTTAAATAAATCAAAGTGCCTCGTACTTTTATAAAAATACTTCTGTTACCAAACAAAAATCTGTAGCTTGCAGTCCCCTCTGAGCCCCGCAGTGGTAAATCCGGCACTGCTTGGGTAACGTGATAGATAATGAAGGGTTCATAAAAACGACAATACGTGACAGGTTACATATAGGAAATAGGGGCATATTATGCCAACAGCAGACTACTGAGAAGCAAACCCATTAGTCGTAACACAAAAATAAAAATATATAAGACACTTATCAGACCGGTTGTTACTTATGGGGGCAAGACATGGACGTTAACAAAAAAGGAACAAGAAACACTAGGAATTTTTGAAAGAAAGATTGTAAGACGTGTTTATGGCACTGTTACAGAAGTTAAATAATGCAAAATAAGAAATAACTAGGAGATAGATGAGCTATTGAAGAATGAGGACAATTTAAGATTCGTAAAGGCTCAACGAATACAATGGTTAGGTCACCTAGAGCGTATGGATGGATGATCAGCGTACGCCAAACAAAATCTTAAGCGCGCAAGTCTATAAATGCAGAAACAGGTGCCGATCTAGCATAAGCTGGTTGGTTGATGTGCTGGAAAACCTACGAAGAATGGATGTGTCGGGTTACACTGAGAAGGCAATGGACAGGAGACTGTGGAGAAGATTGGTGTTGGAAGCCAGGACTCACGTTAGGCTGTTGTGCTAAAGAAGAAGAAGAATAAGAAGAAGAAGAAGAAGATATTATTACAAACGAACAGGTTTTGAAAATTATGAGAGGTAGCAGAACTACATTGAGAAGACGAGACAGGTTGCATTGGTTCTATTTGAGGCACCGAGGTTTAATGACCCTTTGGTCATCGAAGGTATGCAGGGAAGTCAGAGACTGAATAAAGTACTTGAGGCAGAATATCGTGGAAGATGCGGTCGGCTGTTATAGGCTTTCGGAGATGAAGAAATTACCTCAGGATAGAGGAAGATAGAAATCGTATTAAACCAATCAGGCGGCTGGTGACAGAAAGAATTAGAGAGAGAGAGAGAGAGAGAGAGAGAGAGAGAGAGAGAGAGAAGACAGACAGACAGACAGACAGACAGACAGACAGACAGAGACAGACAGGTAGACAGACAGGTAGATAGACAGACAGACGGTCGGGCAAACAGACTGACAGACAGATATCGAAAGACAGACTTTCTTAGGAAACTTCAACGATACTTATAGTAATTTTTGTCTCATCCCTAAAAGTACAGTACAGAAGAAGGTACATATTGTTCTTTTTCTTTACAATATATAACTTGAATTTAATGTTTTTTCAAGTATAGTGAGTCAAGCAGACATACCTCCTCCCCGTTTTTTTTAACATATCAGTACCTGGTGTTCGTCAAACAGGAACACCCAAAGCATTGTCGTTATAAATAAAATTTAAGGTGATGAATAACGTTGACAAAATTGGTTCCGTCGCTAGTCAGCAAATGACAAGGGAAGAGAAAGAGACAGACTGAGGGGGAGAGGAAGAGAGCATGAGAGCGCGCGATAAGGGTACGTAATAAAGGCTCGTCTCCTGCCGGTATTGTAGGAATTGTACGGTGCTGCTCATTTGCGGACTGGTATTCAATTTAGTAACTAAAGTAGTTAATACAGAACAAAATGAAGTTCCAAATTGTGATAGATTCAGTTATCGAGTAAATCCTATTTCTGTAATCGTCATCTGTAATTTTTTTTAAAGCCCTTGCAAACTGATTTTCCTTGTTATTCTTCGTATTTAATTTTTCTTATTTAAATAGTTAATCATTTTACACGCGTTTTACTTTTTATTCACATTAAACGAATTACATCTTCAGTGGCTGCAGTGAAACAGAATACTCAGGCTCGGGTAAGCATTTGGGGGGCAAAACGTTTAGTAATGACAATAATAAAACATTTTTGATAAGACTTGTTTTTAACTACTCTAAGAAACTAAGAAAAGTTTACGAACGACAGTCTAGTAACAGCAATTTATTGAGTTATACAACATACAAACACACCTACAACCAAAATACACATACCCCCCCCCACACACACACACACACATCCTTGGCTCTAGAGCCTAGATCGAGCCTTGGCTTCCAAAAGAAATTGCCTCCATTTATTCCTGTCCTCAGCCATCCGCCACCAATTCACTGCGCCCAGCTTCTTCTCATCACTGCCGACCTGGTCCAACCATCTGTTCTTCGGTCTTCCAATCTTCATTTTTCCTATTGGCTTGTGTTTCATAAATCTTTCTGCCGTACATTTGTCATCCATTCTCTGAACGTGTACTGCTCATCTTAATCTATTAATTTTGGCGAATCGGACAAATAATGTAATGTCATTGTACTTAGCATATAATTCATTATTATTTCTCTTTCTCCAGACTCCGTCCTGTTGAATTGGCCCATAAATCCTTCTCAGTATCTTCCTTTCAAACACAGCCAGCCTCTGTTCATCAATTTTCTTGAGTACCCAGCACTCAGAGCCATACGCCAATACAGGCCTTAGCAATGACTATAAAGCGTGGCTTTAGTTTCTGTGGTTAATAGTCTTGATTTAAAATGTTTATTCAGCCCGTAGTAGCTTCTATTAGCAGCCAGAATTCTTCTTTCTATTTCTTTTGTGCAGTTATTCTCTACTTATGTCTCCAGATATACGAAGCCTTGTACTCTTACAAAATTATAGCCATCTACTGTATTAGTATGTTTGAAATATTATTATTATTGCTTTCCACAACCATAAAATTTGTTTTATTTTCATTTATAAAGTTATAAATTTATTTATTCAGTTATATATACTAATCGTAAAATTTTACGTAAAACAACATCTCGTCTTCTAAAACTTTGTGCATTCCAATGGTAAAATAATCTAATATGCGGTAGGTAGGCCAATGGAATATAGACCGGTGGGGAAGAGAGTTGTAGGACGGTAGAGAGCGAAGTGGGTCCCGGAACAGGTTCAGGATGAGCCTAATTCTTGACGTTGTTGATGATAATGATGATGAATATCTATTTTGCTTTTCATTTAAAAATATTTAATTAATAAAAAACTATAATTAATAAAAATTTACCTCAAAAATCAGTTTAATAATTTTATGATTTATAATTGCACTTAACAACCTTTAATTTCAGTTTTCCGTAAATTCACCTAAGTGGACTTGGATAACTTTACCACTAACCCCACATTTTGTTAATGTATACATTTTCATATTAGATAATTTTTCATTTGTCCACCTCACAGTCATACAATAAAGACTTCAAATTCGAAACTGGGTTACAGCTCCTTCTAGTCTGACACCTTGCTATATTTTCACAATTTTGGACCTCTTTTTGGGCCCTGGGTGTCCAAAAAATTGCAAATTTCTAAATGCTAACACTAAACTTAGACTGTGGTTAAAATTCCCTTCAATTTGATTTCCAAATGAATTTTTATGAAAATGTTGGTCCACTTTTTGGACCCTGACTTCCAAGGTTTTTAAATTTTCAAAAATGAACACTATACTCAGATTGTGTTTATAATTCTGTTTAATCTGATACCCGACAATCTCAAGAACAAGAGGGTTCTGTTGGGTAAAATTTTGGACGGTTAATGCAGTCTAAACTTATACCGCAAGTAGACAGACAGACAAATGCCAAACGGTTGAGTTAAAACTGAGAACTCGCTTCGCTCGGTCGAGTACAATGCTTTACTGAAATAAACCAAGTGCGTCTTGTTATAAACCAACTCCACTCTCACCTACACGTTGGTGGGGCCTGTTACGCCGACCAGTCCACTCCAAGGTTGTGGTACCCAATCCCTTCGGGGGAGTGGATCGGTAAGCAAACGAGATGTGGGGGTTCTGTCAGGGCAGGCTGGGGATATCCTAGGTCCTGGTGCACATCGGCAGCAGGGTGTGCAGCCAGCGTGGAGGCGGAGAAGCCTACAGTAGGCCAACGGCTGCACACATGGGCTAAGTTAGTTAGTCTACTGCGATCGGGCAGAGAGAGCTCGTCAGCTGAGGTGAAAGCAACTCTCGAGGGGAAGAACAGCCCGAAATCAAACTTCCTGGTCCTCCAGGTTGGGGGTTTTACAGCAGGCCAGTAACCTACTTAAGTCAAAATATATGTACTTACAGAACTCATACGAGCCTCGGAAATCGGCTGGGAAATACGGCTAAAGCTAACGCAAAAGGACAAATTGAAGACCACAGAAGGATATGGTGTGAACACTTGAACCGAATGCCTGATATCCGTCTATCCGTGGCTGCCTTGGGTTATCACCCTACTGGGAAGAGAGATGTCGGTAGACCGAGGAGGAGATGGGTTCTGGAACAGGTCTAAGGCCTAGTCCTTAAAGTGATGATGATGATGCCTCTTGTTATGGACCAGTTATGTTCTTTCAGTATTTAAGGACAGATGTCTCTAGTGACCGAAATACCTACGAGGAAGCAAGAAGACATGCAGTAAAAGCAGTATGCAATAAATTGGTGGAAATTTTATGGATGTAACATGGAAAAATAAATACCTTAGACTCGAACATGATGGTACGACCAGTGTCGGCCTAAGGAGCTGACACGCGGGTCGATACATTAGACTGAGGACAACGAGACGAGATATACTACATAAGACGGCAGTGTGAAATAGAGGATTGGAGTGACCACGTTGACAGGACCAGTGACGATAGATAAATACAAATTGTGAGAGATTCCAGACCTTTGTTGGGAACACTGAATCCTGGCCGACGACAGAAGTGATGGACGCGGGACTTGGAATCGACCTGTAGCGAGTACCCTTGATGCGTGAAGAAAATTAAGCAATTAAGCTTAGGTCTATATAAAAGAAGAAGAAGATACATGACCGGCTATTTGTATTAACTGGAGAAGTTGTAATCGAGATTTGGATCAATTAATAGAAAGGAGATAGTAAGATAAACATATAGTGAACCGTGGTAGTAAGTTATCAACACGGTTGTCCCTACCTTCGGTTGTATACCTCCCAACCAATCTGGATTCCCTCCCAAACAAAATTCTGGTCACGAGCTTGTAGAACTAATTTTTGTCGTAATCTCAATGGTCCATACCAATGTTATCAAAATGATTAGAAACCGGACTGTTAGGCCGTGGTCGGTTGGTATATAACAGCGACACCTCGATTCCCACCCTCGGGGATCTTCAGGCCGCAGAAAGCGACAGAGTGTTTTGAAACAGTTACGGCTGATCCTGGGGGAACGATACACCACAATTTTTGGGGGGAAGTGCAAGAGCTTATACAGCGTTTAATGTCCCCAGTTGAAGTTGCGGGTTGCCCAGAGCCAGGTCCTCTACACCCTGAGATGACGGGGGATTCGCCCGCACAACGCCCCACTGGACTTCGTATCAATAAACTATTAGTAAATCGTATTTCTACTACACATTACCACATTCCCCCCCCCCAGTATATTACATATATATGTTGATGTTTCGTAACCTCACTTTGAATATTTTTATGCAGCTGATTATTGAATTTGATCGGCTGATGTTAACACGACATGTACTGGCATCAGCCGTGGGAGCTGTGACATCATGTGTTGTACGAGTGGTGGGAATGAGAGGCAGATCCTTGAGGAAGTTGAAGAAGCACCTGCCATGAAACTCATACGTTTCTACAAAAAAGCAGCGAATTGGAATTGTAAAATTTTAAATTTACTTATTTCAGTACGATCAAAAATTTGGTGTACCGTAGATGGTACTTTTCTGGAGCAAGTCGGTACAGTAATTTTGAATATCTGGGCTATAATGTGTCCTACAATGATATGGAGAAGATGCTATCTGCACAAGCTCAACCATTTTATGAGACCACCAGGAGAATTCTAAATTCAACGAGTAAAGAAACACACACTCACAGACGAGATACAAACGTATTAAGTAGCTTGGTGGTAAAATGAAAACCAGAGTACAGTATGTCTCACAGCGGAGTGTAGTCATTAATTATGACATCTTTGCGTGTCGGGCGGGGTCGGAGTCCCAGCAGTCGGAGTATTAACCCGCGCTCTCTCGTTCTACTGTAGTTGTGGTTTCTCCTTACTTACTTTACCTTGCATTACGTCCTTACATTTCTGTCCGTATTGATCCACTTATAACTGCATTTTGCGCATTGCATGCATGTTTATTTCATGCCTACTCCTCCTCCTCCTCTTCTTGTTTTACTCTCTTTGCCCAACTTTATTTTGCGGAATTTTTCTTATCGTGCAAGCTGCCATGTGACGAGCACATAATTCGATATTGTTACGACGGACTAACTGATCGTCGTATGGTACAATGGAAAACAAAATTACAGACACAATCAAGTTACTAATTACCAGCTTTAATTAATCACAGATACAGTTTATAATCAACTTGTACAATAATACGAGCAAAATTTGTACACACGCAATAATAATGTCAACCAATAGAGTCCCGCACAATTTTAACACTTCGTCACAATACTTCGAATCTCACTTGAATAAATCGCCGCTTAAACTGACCTCTAAACGGCAGCTGCCGTTGTTTAAATAGATAGCACACGTGTTAGAGAATAATCCATAATAGCGTCAACACTACTCGAAAACACTACAGCGTAACTGATTGCGGCTTTGAACACAGTGCGTGACCGGCGAAGTCTGGACAGCGTCGATTGTTGAGGAATGTTAAGTTTCACGTAATTGTATTTCTTCACAAAGTAGCAACAATACGTACGCACACACACACATTACAGTTGGGCTCTGCTGGGATCGCCGAGAAACATGTAGAATGATCTATAATGGCGTAGCAGTGTTAATTGTGATAATACAGAAACTACCCCCAATCTGTGTCTATCTGTCAGTTTGCCTGTCTGTCTAGCTCTCTGATTGTTTGTCCGTCCGTCTGTCTGTATATCTGTGTCTGTCTGTCTGCTTGCCTGTCTGTCTAGCTCTCTGATTGTTTGTCCGTCCGTCTATCTGTATATCTGTGTCTGTCTGTCTCATCAGTTACTTCTTTCTCTCCTCCTTCTTTTACTCTTTCACAACGTCTCAGCGCCGCATATTTCTTGTTCTTCTTTACTCTTATTTGTCCTTTCTCTTATTCTTGTCCTCGTTGTTGTCATTTCTCCTCCTACACCATTATCACCACAATCTCTGTCTCTCTTTCTGTCTATCTGTCTGACCACCCTCTCTCTCCTTCTCTTCTCTCTTGACCCCCATACGCATATATCGTTTCTCATCTCTTCCTGATACTCTCATTCTAAATTCTTTTAGAGTTGCACATATTCTTCTGCTACTTTATTCTTATTTCTGCTTTATACAGTTCTTGTTTCGATCTTCACCACCACCTATCCCCTCTTATGTTTTGTAAAATATATTACCCACTGTTCTGGTACGTATCTGTATACTGTTCTTCTCCCTCACGTGGCCACACGTTTTTATCTGTGCCAATCGTACTTGTCAGGTAACGAATCTGTACCTGTTGATCTACAAATTTATTGGAACAGGCACTAAGCTATCGTGTCAATGCGCAGGTGTATGCCACTGTGTTAGAGTCTAACATAGAACGGGTTACAGTAGTCACTCTCTCTCTCCCCCCTCTCCCTCTCCCTCTCTTTCCTCCCTTCTTCTCCTTCTCACTCATTCTCTCCCCATTCGCTATTACGTTTTAACCTCGTATTCTCATCCCACAGACTTCAGCGTTGGTTTCCCCATCTCTCCTTCGCTCTGTCGTCATTCTCCCTGTACGCCCCACATCTGCTCTCACCACCACTCCTTCTTCGTATAGTCTGCTTACTGTGTTAACTCCACTGTTCCGACAGCCAGACGTCTCTTTGTTCAGAGGACGGATACTGGTGCGACTTCTGTACCTTAACGGCCGTTAGACGAAACAGAATGATACGAACTTAATTTAATTCCAAATGATAGAGATGGCATTTCAAAAACTAAACCGTGCCATTTTCTGGTCCCATAAGAAGAACAACTGTCATCAACAATACTATTTACAACCGGACTCACATTTTCAGTACTTAGGCTGCGACATTTCTTACGAAGAAGACACAGACATCAGCAACAAAGTAAACAAAAAGGTTTTGAAAAATATATAAACACTTGGTACGATCACAGTTTTGTATTTAACTATGACAGCTGTTTCAGCTTCTCGAGCTATCACTAAAACGTACCAAGTGTTCATATATTTTTAAAAACCTTTGTATTCACCAACCTTTGTAATATGTTTCACCAAGTGTCTAACGAGTCATCAATTAATATACTGAAAGTAAATAAATTTCAAAGGATGTGTGTCATGTAGTTATAAGAACTCTTAAGAATATAAAGTCAATTGGTGCAACTGACTTAGAAAGTAGGCAGCAAAATCGTCTTACCCCAATCGTCCTGAATTACAAGCCCAGAGGTTTGAGAAACGTGGGACGTCCGAAGAGAAGATGGTTTCCTCGTGTGGGACAGGCAATGCAGATAATATGAAGAAGAAGAAGAAGAAGAAGAAGAAGAAGAAGAAGAAGAAGAAGAAGAAGAAGAAGAAGAAGAAGAAGAAGAAGAAGAAGAAGAAGAAGAAGAAGAAGATGACGAAGAAGAAGAAGATAAATTATACAACTCTCGTATACAACATTTCTTGAGGATTACAATTCAGTTATGCTATCGTAACGAACAATTAGTATCACTTGACACCATCACAATAAATAATGCCCCGAGTACGCACGCACCCAATCGCAAGTCACGACAACACAACTCTGCAACTCCAATCGCTTCGCGTCGCAACACAACCCGACTGGCCGTCCGCTTACGAGACATCTCTTCTATACCCGTTCTGTTTGGTGTAGTAAGTGACAAGAGTGACCTGGATGCCGACAGAATAATCGACTACAATCTGGAAGGCACTGCGTAATTCTGCCGCTCATACAGACGCGTGCAAAGCGTCACGTAGACATCGCATTTTATTACATCTTCTCCGTCTAGTAATAATAATAATTAAATCCTTAAATTTTTAGTGACCGTCAATCAGTGAATGTTTTAGTGGATAGTTAGTGAGGATCGGTCAATAATACAACTTTTAGTAATTTTGCGTCGACGTTTCGACAATATTTATTGTCATCTTCAGGACAATTGTTGCTGACGCCAAACACACAACTGTAAATTTTCCCTTAAAAATTCAGGGAAAATTTACAGTTGTGTGTTTGGCGTCAGCAACAATTGTCCTGAAGATGACAATAAATATTGTCGAAACGTCGACGCAAAATTACTAAAAGTTGTATTATTGACCGATCCTCACTAACTATCCACTAAAACATTCAATAATAATAATAATAATAACAACAATACTTTTTTTTTTATAGAGGGCGCAAAATGCTTTATGCACCGCCAGAGGAGGCAGTGCATCCTCTGGTGTGTGTGTGTGTGTGTGTGTGACTCTCACCCACTAAAAAACCCCCCTCTACTAATTCAGGCATTCAAATCCATCTTGGAACAACAGCAACAACGACAACAACAATAAGAAGAAGAATTATCCTTAATTTCGTAGTGACCGTCAATCAATAAATTTTAACGATGAAGGGTTTGCGAGGATCGGTCAAAAAGTATAACACAAATTTAAATTATTTTAAGCACACAACTGTTGTGTGTTTGGCGTCGTAACAACTCGACAACAATTGTCCTGATGATGACAATAAATATTGTCGAAACGTGGACACAATTAATTTAAAATTTAAGGGATCCTCGCAAACCCTTCATAGTTAAAAAAAGAAGAATAATAATAATAAGTAGAAGAAGAAGAAAATAACATTAACAATAACAATTATAATTGTTACTATTATTGTTGTTGTTGTTATATATAGTTGTCGTTGTGGACGAAGGAAGTAAGTGGTGAAGCTTCACACGAGAGGTACGAAGCTAGATGATCAAAAGGTGACAGAGAGCTTGGCGAGTCAAGAAGAGAGGGGTCGCTGGACGAGAAGGGTCGCAGGACGAGGTCGCTGGATGCAGCGTGGGGCGAATACGAAACATGGGAGAGATCGACCATTATCTTATCCAGTTTCTGACTGGACACGGGTATTTTCGACGTTATACGAAGAAAATTTGAAAGGCCGAGACATCAGAGTGCTTGTAGCGCCCGGGAGCTACGGACGATCTCAGCCATACCTTCGTCGTCTGCGACAGATGGGAGCAACACAGGATACCTTTACAAGACGATATTAGGGAGATCTCCCCGGATAACATCGTTAAAGCGATGCTTCAAGGGGAGGACACCTGGCACTCTGTACCTGGCACGCTTCTAAGAAGAGGTTCTTCGAGCGAAGAAGAGAGGCCTGGACAACATAATATAGAAGAAGAACAAGTCGGACATGAGCACGAGGTCTGAGGAAGAATAGGCCTAGCCCGAAGTAATGTGTCAAACAGTTCCGGGTTGGTGTCTTAGAAGAGGAGTTTTTTTTAGTGGATCGGTTATAATACTGAAACCTACACACCCCGGACATTCCTTCCGGGGTCAGAAATTTGTTCAGACAATTTTTCACCTAGTATCGTAAAAAAAAAATATATATATATACATACATATTACATTTAATATTTATAACTAAATTTACCTGAAGATGTTATTTTTCCTTTATATATATATATATATATATATTTTTTTTTTCCAAGTATATATATATATATGTTTATCTAATTATCATTAATAATGTTTTTTTTTAAGTGTTTTGGGGCTCGGCAACTAAGGTCTTTAGCCCAACGATGTCTACCAGGAGCGTTGCTCGACGGAATGTTATCTTTTCACCTACATTTTAGTTGACTCAACGACAATGGGAACTCGTACACATTAAGATGCAAAACGACATTTTCAAAGCCTATACAGTATTCTTGGTGCTCTAAGAAATGACAGAGTTCTGTCTATCGCTAACTGTTCGTTTCCGCGGTCTTCTTTCAGGTTACCTTTTACTCTGTGTCTCCGCCTCAGTTCCGCAAGAGCACTACAGTCTTTGATTCTGTGTTTCACTGCAAGTGCTGCGCCACAAGTGCAGACGGGTCGCTCTTGTCCTTGTAGGAAGTACGAAGACGTCAAGTTCTTGTGCCCATTGCGCAGTCTGGTAATGCAAACTTGTTCACGACGACTGCGATCACCTGCTACTTGCCATTTACGGACGCTCTGCTTCACGGCAGAAAGTTAATAATCTTTTACTTATATTAATAGAAGATGTTACCTGCATTCAAATAGTGTTACTTCTTTTCCGATGTACGACTATAAAACAAGTGTCATTCAGCCCTCAATTTTTTTTAAATATATTGTTACGTAATACGGAACGTTCTACAAGTATCTCGGCTATCCCAGTATAGTCCAGCTGTAATGTGTGTGTGCGTACATATTGCTGCTACTTTGACATGAAAGACAATTATGTGACACTTGTCATGCGTCAACAATCGAGGCTATTCCAAACTGTACCGTTCGGCGCACTGTGTTCAAGGCTAGACAATTTGCACGGTTTCTAGTGGATTCTAGAGCGCCTGTTTGCTCGACACGTCATCCAGAAAGTGACCGATTATTCTGACATCTCAGCGGACAGAATAAATATAAGCATCCAGTGAAGGGCAGTCAGTTTACGTCGGGCGATTGCTCAGTTTAAGTGGCGATTTATTCAAGTGAGGTTCAAAGTATTGTGGCGAAGTGTTATTGTGTTATAATTGTACGGGACTCTATTAGTTGACATTATTATTGCGCGTGGACAAATTTTGCTCGAATTATTGTACAAGTTGATTATAAACTGTAGGCCTATTTGTGATTAATTAAAGCTGGTGATTGGTGACTTCATTGGTGTCTGTATTTTGTTTTCCACTGCACCATACGACGGTCAGTGAGATCGTCGTAAGAATATAAACAAACATGTGTTATTTGAGATGCAAAAACATTACAGGAAATGGTGACGTACATTGCTTATGTAACCTACAACGGAACATGTGTATAAGACGCTGGGCCAAACACCATTGCCGTTCGGGCTAATGGCAGAAAGTGGTACCTACAGTGGGGAACAGAGACTGTAGAGAACCACATTATCAAAGCGAATCTGTACCGTAATGGAGTATATTAATTTATTTTTGTTTGCAGAAACGAATCAGAGATTACGGGTAAGCCCGTGGTAAACACGTCATCATATCGGTGGTTGGGGAGGGGGACCGTATGAGGGTGTGAGTCGGGCGCCGGGGGGGGGAGTATATTTTTCACACGGAGACATGACATCTATCCTATCCATAACTGCACAGAACACACACACACACACACACACACACACACACACACACACACACACACACACACACACACACACACACACACACACACACACACACACACACACACACACACACACACACACACACACACACACACACGGCGAGGGTGGGTGTGGGGAAAGTGAAGTGCTTCCTCTTTCCCCTTTCCAATTCATTTCTTCACTCGCCGTCCGCCACCCCTTCAGACCTCCACCCCCTCCATCCGACCCATCCCGTTTCACCGAGGCGGATTGCTCCAGTAAACATATTAATATCTAACCAGACGACCCCCGGTTGGTTCCACCCTCGTCTTCTTGTTCGTAGGGTAAGGAAAACAGCGTGATTTCTATTTAGTGCCCAAGTGTCAGTTCCAATCATCCGAACTACATATTTATTATGTGGATAAAAACGATTGTCGAAACGAAACCGAGGAGGAGGAGGAGGAGGAGGAAAAATTGTTTGTTTGTCTGTGTTTGTTTGTTGTTCTCGGTTCCCTCAGCAATAACGTTTTACATTAGTCAAAATTCAGTTTTAACCGTGGTGTTCTAATAATGTGATTGGGAGGCTCGCGTTATTGTTTAATGGTATTTAAATAAATATCAAAAGACTTGAAAAATAATTATAAACGATGATGATGATGATGATCATCATCGTCATCATCATCATCATCATCAACATTATTATTATTTTTATACTTCACTGCTCACAAAGTTGAAAGTCGTCTCCATAGCCCGAAGAAGTCTAAGCTTTTTCAAGAGGATTGGGAGACGATTTAAGAGTACGGAGTCCTGTGTCATTCTTTATAACAATCTAGAATATGTTTCAGTCGTGTAGAACTGGAACTGTGAGTAGGCTACAACTAACTCCACTGAGAGAGTTCAGAGAAGCTTCTTCCACTGGATGACCAACGAATCATTATTGGCTCGGGATGTGGAGATCACGAAATCTCTTGGTCTTGGTCCTTCGCTCTAAACTAGAAGAATTCATACACTTTTTTCATCAAGTTCTTCTTAAACTTAGTGGATTGTCCACGACCACTGGTTTGAAGGTAGCTATCTACACACTTCGTTAAGGTCCAATTTTGAGGACATTCAGGACCATGCAGTCCACTTGTGAGACGTAAAGTCGTTGGCAACCTCTATGTTTTTTTTATTTTTATTGTTTTTTTACGAGGGTAGGTGAAAATCTCTATAAACGCTATGAACCCCGTAGTTCCTAGCAGCATGGGACTCTAACCCACTAAAAACCTCCCTTAATGTTACAACTAGCAAGCTCACCCAGCAGCTTCTCCTTCATGTTTCCTTCATGGGTGAAGGGGTGAAGCCCAGTGGCTAATACCAAGATTATTCTGTCTTTCTCTCACGTAGAGTTTTACGGATCTATGCATATTCCATAGAGTTTTATGGATCTATACCAGATCATGTGGCCTCTGTCTTTTGAGTCGCCTCAAGACGTGTGGAGCTTCTTCCACCACGTGTCTGAATCGTGGTTCTGAATCCTCTGTTCATGTTTGTCTGCATATTATGTTATTATTTCGCTGACATATTCTACATTGAGGTCTCTATGTAGGTTGTCGTTCCTTATATACCAACGGGCATTCAATATGCTTCTGAGTATTTTTTTTATGAAAGGTTTGTATCTTTTCTAAGTTTGTTTTCTTTGTACAGCCTCACAGCTGAATTCCGTAAGTCCACACAGGCTTCAGAACTTGTTTGTACAACAGCAGTTTGTTTTCAACTGTTTGTTGCGAGTTTCCCTGTTACAGCCAGTACATTTTTATGTATTTTATGTTGAGCTCCTTCTTCTTTTTTTACATGCTTTGTATCCAGCGTCATACCTAGGTACTTTGCTGTGTTAGCATATGGCACTTCCAGCCCATTAATATAAACCCTTACTGGATCTACTTTTCTGTTGGTGAAGTTGATATGACCTGATTAACCTCTATGTTGACGTTCTCCAGACCTCTTTACCGACAAAAAGAAGTTTCCATTGACCTGCAGTGAGAGACTGAATTCTATGACTGCACTTGTTTGACCTGTTACATTAATTTTCTGGCCTGTTATACTGTATGCACAGTACTTATAATTTACTGAGTCTTCTGTTCTTTCTTGTCACAAACGTCTTTTTACTTGTCACACTAAATTACTCAGATTTATGTCTTTGTCAAGTACGATCTTCTTCTTCTGATAGTTCCTATCCGTATCGGATCTTAGATATCATAGAGGCTATTTTAACTTTCTGCACTGCTGTACGGAATAAGTCAGTTGTATTCATGCCAAACCAGCTCCTTAAATTTCTCAGCCATGAGATTCTCGGTCGCCCAACTCCTCTCTTTCCAAGTACTTTTCCCTGTAGTATGGACTGCAATAAGTAAAATCTCTGTTCATTTCTTATGAGATGTCCCAGGTACTGAAGCTTTCTTATCTTCACTGTGTTAATAACTTCCCTATCTTTCTTCATCTTTCTAAGAACTTCAACATTGGTTACATGTGCTGTCCATGAAATACTCAGTATTCTACGGTAAACCCACATTGGGAAAGAATCCAATTTTTTAGTTGTGGCTTCAGTCAAAGGCCAAGATTCTACACCGTAGAAGAGGACCGAGAATACGTAGCAGCGTAAAAGTCTCATCTTTGTGTTTATTGTTAAATCGTTACTTTTGAATAAACTGCTGATTCTAGTGTACACTGCCCTTGCCTTTTCAATTCTGGTCTTTATTTCTAGAGAGTGGTCCCATTGTTCATTGACAAGTACGATACCTTATGATATAATACCTCGAGTATCATACCTTAATGATACAATGAACCGTTCTATCGTACTTATCCCCTGTTCCTCTACTGGGTGAATTCCACTGGGAAGATAGTAATGTTGATTAGTCTTAACTTGTTTTTCTTTTGTATGAAGCCGACCCCCCCCCCCCCCCAAGGCCAAATTCTAGATACGCCTCTGTTTATACAGATATCTGTAATTTTAATAAAACGAAAATAGTAAAGTAATGTGTGTTTTAGTAACATTTTTTATCATTGAAGTTTACTTAATAAATGTGTTTTGTTCACCGAATTTGAAGCTCACGGAGCGCATACTAGTCTAATGATGACTGTTCCAGGTCTCTCTAAAACCGTGGCATAACTTTACCGACACACTGCATTGCCAGTTGTCTCACCGAGTCGTAAATACAGTATCCTTTACACTATCTTCTTCTTCACCTTATTTTTCTGTCAATGGCTCTGCAACCCCTGGTGGGCCTTGGTCTCCGCAACAGTCGCACTGCCCTCCATCATTCGTCAATCGTTTTCAGCCTCTTATATACACCGTGAATTTAAAGAAAATGTTGGCTAAATGTAATGTGTGCAGCTTTGCTTTATATGGTGCAGAGACGTGGACACTGAGTAAGGAGGATGAGAAAAGATTAGAAGCATTTGAGATTGGGTTTGGCGAGCAATGGAAAAAGTAAGGTGGGTTGATAAAGTAATGAATAATGACGTTTTAAGAAGAATAGGAAAAGAGGGTAGAATCGTGAAGGTAATAGAAAACAGGAAAAGGAATTGGTTAGGTCATTGCTTAAGAAGGCACTGCTTGCTTACAACTGCCATGGAGGGTGTCACAGAAGGAGAAAAAAGAAGAGGGCGTAGAAGAGTGAAGTTAATAGATTGTGTTAAAATCAGAGGGTGTTAGGAAGAAACGAAAAGACTGGCATGCGATAAGACAGCTTGCAGAGCTTTTACCATTTGAAGACCTGCCTTAGGGCAGAACACCAAAAAATAATACCCACGGTAGCAAGGTCTCGAGTGCAAGGTAGCAAGGTAGAGGCAAGGTAACGACGTCCATCCCGGTAGACGGGTACGCCTGTCTCCTGCCTTGGTCGAGGATGGGTGGGGGGGCCTGAATTTTCCGCACCCTTAGTCATGCTTGGTGTTTCACTTTAGGTGGTTTTGTGGTTTCGGACTTGTGCCATTGCTGCGAGAGACTCAAAATGAGGTGTACCCGTGGGAATGTTGTGGGCTGATAAATGCTAGATAGTGTCATAATCCGAACCCCACGGAGAGAGTGAAGCTGTACGTCTCATATTCCCAGGGATACCTACCAGTTCAACGTCGCGCGCTAAGTCAGCGTTTTAGGTATAAAACTCTACGCCAATGGGGGCCAAGGATAGGGCTGCGGTTCTGGGTATTCCCTTTTAAAATAACTCTTTTTCTTTGACATCGTCCATCCATGTTTCCCTTGGTCGACCCCTCCTTCTTTTTCCATATAATCTCTCCATTCAGGTGCTCTGATGAACCGTATTATATCTTTTCCTTCAAATAAGTGAATTTAGTTCTTAATTTTTCCTTATTCTTGAAGTATATTCTTCTTTAATCGCACCAAATATCGTTCTCAAGTTTTTTTTTCAAAACTTCTCAATTGGTTCTCATCACTTTCTCTGACAAGGTTCACGTTTCACAGCCGTATGTCACAACAAGCCGCACAATAATCATGTAAATCTTTATTTTAGCTTGTTTCTTTTAATCAATTTGTTTCTAAAAATTTTTGTATCGGCAAAATAGGCACAGTTTTTGAATGGTGCCGCTCGTCCTGTTATGATTGTTCAGAATATTCCCAAGAAATTAAAAATCTTCCACCTTATCAGATTTTCTTTCCCCCGTAATTGATTAGTTTTCGAGGGACCTTGTTCAAATTACCTGAAATCAAGGTCGTGCCACATTTCGTATGGTCCAAATTATTTTATTTATTATTCCGGCTGTACAATGTTTACACATTTTCCGGAAACAAAGATTACAGAATATATTGAATTCTCATCTTCCTCTGCTGCTTATCCATCCAAAGATCTTCTTCTATTTCTCGTTCCCTCAATATATTCTAAATATCTTCTATCCAGGTTATAGGTGGTCTTTGTCTTTTCTTTCTTCCTGGTGGGATCAATTCCATAACTCTTGTTGGCAATATTTCCTGTGCCATTCTTTCTGTGTATCCATACCACTGTAATTGTTTTGTTTGGATAAAATCAACAATTGAATTTTTCACATTCATTCTGTCCTTAATAACTTCATTTCTAATTTTCTCACGTCTGGATACTCTTGGCGAACGTCTCCAAAAAACAATCTCTGCTGTCATTTATTTTGTTCTTGTGTGTTTATTGGTAATCCAAACTTCTGAGCCGTAAGTCGTGATACTTATAACAATGGTTATAATATTTTGGTTCTAGTTTCTGCTGTAATTTGCTTATTCTACAGGATTACATGTAATGCAGATAAAGTCATCTTTCCCAAATTAATTCTAGATCCAATTAAAATGGTCCAAATTATAATCCGTTTGAGATATCGCTGGCAATGGCAATATTATACCGTGTAATAGTCAACTAGTAGGCCTGCTTCTAGTTGGTTGCCTGTATTTTTGTTTTTTACATTTGTGGAGTGTCGTAATTAAGCCTCTCCGGGCTGTGAGAGTAAGCAACCCTTAACACAGGGGGTTGTTGCACAGGGGGTGGCAATATAGAGACACACCTGCATTAAGGGGCGAGTAAGCTAATACGCGCGCGCGAGCAACATACACACTGTTATTGCCGACCGGAAGTGGTGAGAAAGTTAAAAAACAACCTCTCCTCGCCGACCAAACCACTTCCGTTCGGACCCTTTCATTGTACATCTGTTAACAGTTTAAACAAAAGATATAAAAATAAAAAACAGGGTGATACAATTTAAAAAATATTCACACAAGCGCCCGGCAGGGTTGTAGATTTTTTTTTGCCTTAACAACTTGGTCGTTGGGAAATGCGGATGTGCCTCACCAAAATTAATACTGCAGTATTATTCATATCATATCTGATAACTCGCAATGATAACCCAAACGCTTTGGTTTCACATCATTTTAATGTTGGCTATGGATTCGATTTTGTATACATACATTTGCTATACTACAAGTATTTTAAAGCCTTACATGACGATCCATTTACCTACCAGGCGATACCCATGGCCTTTAAAGGTAAATATCCTAAAGGTAAACATCCAGTGAGGACTAAGAGTTATAAACAACAGTACGTTAGAACAAGTGACCCGTTTTCAAATATCTCGGCTGTGCAGTAAGCTATGAGTCTCAATATGATATAAGAGAGAAGGTAAATAAATTTAGGAACATTTGGTGTACGATTCATAGAAATCTTAGTAATAAAACAAGACACAGCACAAGGATTAAATTTTATAAGACAATTGCAATACCCACGTTGATTTATGCGAGTGAGTCGTGGGTCATGACGAAAAAGGAAAGCGGGAAGATTCAGACTGCTGAAATGCAGTTTCTTCCAAATACCTTAAATTATAGAGTAGTCGGTAGTTGTTTAATTAATTTAACTACATTAAATTATTTTTGTATTTGTTTGCATAATTGAAAACTGTCTAATATCGAAATTTATGTAATAATAAATGTGCTTCGTCCAAGGCAGTGAGCGAGTTCGGCAGTTCCGGGAGCATACTATTTTAAATTTATTTAGTAAGTAACTCTTTTAAATATTTCTTGCAGTTTTCTATAGTGTGAAATGCTCTTCAAATATTAACTACTTTTGCAAGTAAAATTATTATTGTATTTACCTCCTGACACACGTTTCACTGGTCACATCAGTATCATCGGAGAATAATAAATAAATTGATTTGATAATAATAATAATAATAATAATAATAATAATAATAATAATAATAATAATAATAATAATAATAATAATAATAACAACAACAATTGAGTTGATTCGATTTCAGTTCAATTTTACTTGCAGAAGTAGTTAATATTTTCACATTTCCTACTAACTACACACTTTCTACGGTGTAAGAACTATGTTACGTTTAGCGTAAGGAGTGAGACAAACTGGCCTAACGTAGCGGCGAAAGCGTTGCAGAAGATTATGTGCGAGTCTGGTACTGGTTCTCCCAGTAGTTTAGTTGTGGAACAATACATTCAGAGACTTTTGCCAGATTTTAGTTTGAGAACGTGGACTTCACTTATGGTGTAGTAGATCTCATCATGGTAGACGAAAAGTTGAATAGTGTAGAAGAGGTCAATAAATTTAAAATTAAAACTCTTCCTCTTCCTCCTCTTCTAATTTTTCTTCATCATCATCATCATCATCATCTACAAGGTTTAAACCGAGGATGGTTTGTTCTAGTCTCAAATAGGCAAATATTACAGCTGGTCACTCCAGCGCTTCCTCGGGCGTCTCACACCTCTCCGTCCCCTCTACTTATAGTTCCACAGTTGTTTGGGCATGCGGCAGTCATCCATTCGGCAAAGATGTTCCCACCAATTCAGCCGATACTGGGCGATCCTGTCGAGTATACTCATAATATTCAGTTCCTGCCGTATATCTGTGTTTCTTCTATGATCATGGAGAGTATAATACCCTACCACGTGCCTGAGAAATCTCATTTGAGCCGCTTGAATGCGACTGGCCTGGCCTTTCGTTAAAATCTAATTCTCAGACCTATAAAGAAGTGTGGAAAGGGCTATCACCTTGTAGAATTTTAGGTCTGTTCCTTTATGTGTTCCTTCCTGACTTAAGGGTTCGTTCTTGTTCTTCTTATTTTTGTATATTTTTATTCTCCTCCTGTACTCAAAGGTTGGCGGGCTTGCAATTTATTTCTTTCCGAAGACAGCCTCTTAATCACCACACACGTCTTCCTCCTTGTATCTCTATTTTGAATGGCGATGGCGTATCAGGTCACCAACAGCACTGGTTGTCATTGCCTTAGTTGTGTTAATCAGATTCCTTTCTTCATCTATTCTCTTCAGTACCTCATCATTAGTCACTCCTTCTGTCCCATTATATTCTTAAGACTCTCCTCCAGCATCACATCTCAAAAGCTACAAGGTAGCTCCTTACCAATTTCGTCTCGGAGCCCAGGTTTCAAACGAATATGCACATGCTCCAAATGAAAATTTGTATGAATTTCTTCTTCGTTTTCGGGAACACGTTTCTGGACACCAGAAGAGATATTTTCTTTCAAAATGCTCCTCATTGCT
The DNA here is from genome assembly GCA_034769895.1 of Magicicada septendecula. Taxonomy (NCBI): domain Eukaryota; kingdom Metazoa; phylum Arthropoda; class Insecta; order Hemiptera; family Cicadidae; genus Magicicada; species Magicicada septendecula. Next base: position 60,687,674 of record CM068370.1, on the reverse strand, counting down.
TATGCAACTTTGCTTTTAAATCACTGATGCACCTTCCATCTTATACAATGCAGCTACCAAGACATATAAAGGAATCAACGTGCGCTTGCTTCCTACCGTTCAAAACTATCAAAGTCTTCTGTTTTCCGTTTATGGAACATTTCATTGCTACACGGTAAAATTTTAACTGCAGATGATATCAATATTGTGGGAAGATCCCAAGGAAGAGCAAAAGAGACATTCCAGCAACTCAAAGGTGAAGCAGAAGAGATAGGATTACAGGTTGATACAGATAAAACAAAGGTTATGCTCATCACTCGTAAGAAAACCAGGAAATCTGAACAGTTTGAAATTGAACCACTAAACATGGAATTAGTGAATCAGTTTAAATATTTGGGATGCTGGATGGCAGAAAACAATGAAAAAATAAATGAAATAAGGAAAAGGATACAGGCCGCAAATAGAACATATGCTTCGTTGACATCTATATTCAAGACAAGGAATATCCACCATCAGTCCAAGGTCACATTATATAACGTTATGATTAGACCGGTGATAACATATGGCAGCGAGACTTGGACTCTGAACAAACAACCAGCTAACATAGTCAATACTTTTGAAAGGAGAATTTTGAGGAGAATATATGGACCAATCCAAGTAAACGGGATATGGAGAATGGGTCACAATGAGGAGCTATACAAGCTGTATAAAGACAATGGTCTGGCCACCACCATCCGACTCCATAGATTGCAATGGGCAGGACACATCATTAGGATGGAAGACAACCGAATACCTAGGAAGGTACTGTTTAGTCAGATCGATGGTAGAAGGCCTACCGGAAGACCCAAGACACGCTGGATTGACGCAGTGGCGAGGGATGCTGATAATTTACTTAAAATGAAACGATGAACATCGATCGCTAAGGACAGGGAAAAATGGAGCGGATGATTATGGAGGCTAAGGTTCGACTTCGAACTGTGACGCCATAGAAGAAGAAGAAGAAGAAGAAGAAGAAGAAGAAGAAGAAGAAGAAGAAGAAGAAGAAGAAGAAGAAGAAGAAGAAGAAGAAAATTTTAACTACACAGTACGCTACCGATATTTGCAGCTCTGTTCTTTTTGTTGTTGTTTAACCGTTTCTGTTCCTGATCAACTGCCACCTGTAGTCTTACACACAACCGCTGCTATATAGTGTTGGCGGATTCACTTCAATAAGTACGCTACGGTGCAATAATGCATTGACGTCAAACGGTGCGTAAGTGGTGAGACGCTGCCTTGCTTTGACATAAGCTACGCTTGAGGTGCTCACTTCAACTGTCCTACACCTACCTACACTACACGCTGATTATGTGTCGTTCATGTTGAGTGTTGATGTCCTTACGTTAATAAATGTCAGTGACTCGATTTTGTGTGCATGTGTGTGTGTGCGCGCGCGCTTGTTCATCGTTGTCGTCATCATCATCATCAAGGATTAGGCTCATCCTAAACCGGTTCCGGGACCCATTTCGCTCTCGGGCGTCCTACATCTTTCTTCCCCATCGGTCTACATTCCATTGTTGGCACTGGAATCCTGTCACCCGCCATTCTTCCCAAAGGTTCACACCACCTTCTTTAGTTGCTCCTTAGGTGTTCCAACTTCCCCCCTTCCTTCCTTTAGGGGTCGACCCTTACTTCCGTCCTCATATCCACATTCTTCTTTCCATCGAGATTGGTACAGCCCAGAGTACTCCTCATAAACTTCGTCTCCGCTGCCTCAATCTTTGCTTTGTCTCTTTCTCTAATAACTCTGGCTGCATCTCCATGCATCAAAACTGGTACCGCTATAGTGTTAAAAAACCTTATCCTTGTTTCCTTCTTTGTCTTATTTTTAAGATATCTGTGGATTGATCCACAGATGTTCCTAAAATTGTTTAATTTTTCATCCCATGTGTGCGTTGTGCGTATTGTAACAATAATTTAATAAAACCACTTCGGCTGAAAATGAGAACTTTGAATTAGACGAACGATTTAAATAAGTCTTGACAGTTCAGTGATACTGTTACGACGGCTCACGGGTCGGCGTATTGTACACTGGAAACAAAGACACCAATTACCAACTTTAATGAGTCACAAATAAAAACTCGAAATCAACAAGATACTATCGTACAGTAATTTCAAGATAAATCTGTCTACACGCGATAATAACGTCAACTATTTAGAGTTCCGCACTAATTACGTGTAAGGATAGTAACCACTTTCCACAACAACCACTTGATCCGCACTTTACAGTCTCGCCAGGTGTAAATGACTAACTAAACCGGCCGCTGCCGCAGATATTCCAGAATAATTTCCCATTCTTTTGGCGGCGTGTCAGCATAATTTGCATAGTTACAAGTACCTAGAACACTCTGCAATGCTACTTGACTTCACGGACTTGTCAGAGACGCTGCGCCTGCTCGGCTAGCCGAGAATTCTGTAGAACGACACTCTCGACCTTTCGAGACCGTTACATAATTGTTCGTAACAATATGTTCAAATTAAACGCAAATTTCTGTGTTCACCGGTTGAACATTAAGACAGCTGTGTTTAGGAGTCTAAAAATTTATCATGACGCTGAAAATTCTCTCGACGTGTACTTTGTGGGGGGGGAGGGAGAACTGAAAGTACATATTCGAATACAAATACTGTTTCTTTTTTTCATCGTGAGGTCTGAGTCTTTCAGAAAGGACAACTCCTCCAATTTCCCTGTGCAAGGGGAAAAATACAAATTTCCCTCGAAGCACTAATGTATTTCTTATACTGGCTGTCAATATGTGTCTTTTACATGATCTCTTCAACGTGTCAATAAATATTATTTATTTATAACAATTTTTCCGGTGAAGGATCGGTCAAAAATATAACACAATTCTCTGACCTAAGTTCGTAAAGTTCTACAGTTATAAATTCTCTTATGTAATTTCGTAAAGTTCTACAGTTATTGTGTAATTTAGAATTCTCTAAATTATATTGGTGTTTTTAATACCAATAGTGAGTGAAACACGATAAAAATAACTTTTAATAATTACATAATCTGCATTTAGCTATATTTTACTATGCTATACGTTGACAGGTATATGTATAAACGTTTTCTGTACAAATTATAATATTTAATTGTTGATTACTGCTTTTATAATTAATTACAAATACCATTACATTATGGGTAATTTAAATTGTAATATTGTATAAATTAAGTTCTGTGACATTATAATTTTCTCATTGCCTTTAAAGATAACATTTGATGATGTAAAACAAACTATCTCAACTCCTTCACATATACAAGGATGCACACATACGCACGCACGGGCACGCTCACATACACGTAACACACTCACATGCACAAACACGTTCGCTCAAATAATTGTTCTGTTGTGTTTGGCATTTCTTTTTTTATTCAAACACGGATCTGATGATGACAATAAACATTGTCGAAACGTCAACGCAAATAAGTTAAAATTTGTGTTATATTTTTTGACCGATCCTCACAAACCTTTTACCGGAAAAATTCATTGATTGACGGTCACTACGAATTTACGGATTTATTTACAAGGTAAAATGTATTTATTATTGGATAAATTTTGATATTAGATAAAGTTTCTATTATCAGAAAACTTGAGAAAATCGCAGTTACCCTACCACTTTTTCTTTAGTAAATTACGAGTCGTAGAGTCATCACAGAGTGAACGCTAAAAATTACAACAAATCGAATTTGTGTTAAAATTCACTTCATTCACAGTTTTCCAGAACTGTACACTGTACACTGTACACTGTACTCTGATTTCGGTTCAAATTTTCTTTAGTTTGACAAAACACATAGAATTTTCAATTTTTTCAAACTTTTGCCTCATTTTTGGGTTCTGATCTTCCAAAATATTGAAATTTACAAACATTAGCACTACATTCAGATTTCAGTTAATATTCCTTTTAATTTGATACGGCACGTGAGATTTTGCGTTTTTATCGAATTTTCGCCTCTTTATGGCCCCCGGCATCCCGAAATTTTGATATTTCTAAATAAACAGTACATTCATATTTTGGCTCAATTGTCCTTTACTTTAATACCCCACATGGACTTTTTTTTTTTGACCCCTCACATGTTAGTCTCTCGCCCTCTTATTATTATTATTAGAGTTATTATTTATTTATTATTATTATTTTTTTTTTGGTTGATCAATATCAAAAACGATAGAGGTTTATAGGTAAAAGAATAGACACGTTTGTCAATTTTTACGTAAATCGGTTGATGCGTTAAGAAGTTTGGGGGCGTGAGACAGATAGATAAATAGATAGATAGACAGACTGACAAATGCCGAACGGCCGAGATTCGCTTCGCTCTTTCCATTAAGTAGGCCTACATGGTAGTCACGTTTTCAGTGTGTTTAGATGCATCATGCAATCTGCTTGTAGCAATTGTTGAAGTTATAAAATACTGTAATTATTGTTTACATCGAAAACGTGTTTGTGTCCGTAAAATTTGGTCGAAACGTCGCGTTGTGTGGGGTAAACGGTTTCACGTTTCTGCGAAACTTAAGCAATATTCTATAACTGTACGCTTGCTCTGTTGATAGGATAGGATGGTGTGCTATCACCGAATCGTAGACGTAATATTGTGTCACAGTATTGTATCATCTATGTGATGGAAAGTAAATTGAACGGGAGAGAGAGATTGCCTCCTCCACGGTTCAACTACTGAAGGTCTAATACAACGAATTTGGCCAAAACGTCTTTATCACGTTATATCCTCGCTCTTAATTCCTCTTGGGGTTTTTTTTCATCTAAGGACCACATGCTACGTGCCATGTCCTAAAAATAATAGTCTTCTTTTTCTCATTGTTTCTGTTATATTTTCTATTCTTTGATATATTTCATCATTACTTCTTAATTTCCAACCTTCTGAAGATTTTTGTGGGCCTAATTTTTTCCTAATAATTCGTTTTTACAATATTTTTAGTTTGTCTACATTATAATTCAATGCTAGACATTCACTTAGGTATAGGCATTCTAGCTTCGCTACTGTACTGTAATGCCTTATTTCGCATTTTTAGGTATGCACTTTTTATTGTAATATCTTTAGTTATACCATATGCTCTTTCCATTTTATGAATCCTTTGTTCTATAGCAGATTTTTCTAAACCATTCTCTTGAATTATTTCCCCTAGATACTTAAATTTTCGAATCCTCTCTATTCGACCAATATCTGTTAGCATGCATTTTGACGCATTTTTAATGTTCGTGAGAAATTTGTTTTTTTCTGCAGAAATTCTTAAGCCTGTTCTACTGGCTATGTCCTCGAAAAAATTAACTTGTGTTACTGCAGATGTCAGATATCAGAAGTCCTCTCGGTTTTATTTAGATTTATATTTATTATGATTGTGTATAGGCGGACTATAATATTTGTCTGTTAGTAATATGGGGGTGCGTCACTTAAATTCGGGCAAAACAATCAGTTTTTTTTTATAATCATAAAACTAAATCTTTCACTGCCAGAATTATCTTCATAAAATTGTTTTCCAAGCTGTTGGGCCGTGGTCGTCTTCCTGTAGATCCAAACGTTTCGACTGTAGCTGCGGCAGTCATCCTCAGTGATCTTCTGTTCTGCCCTTTTGGCTACTAAATGACGACGCAACATTGCATTGCACTGAATTGTGTGTGCGGGGTGTCTTTGTACCCGTGGCTTGACTGCAGCATCTGTGTCGTGCCCAATGGCTGCCAGAAGATAAAGTAGTCTGGTTTAGTCGACAGGTAGCCTAAAACTGGTAAAGAAAACCGCCAACGCGTTAACGCAGAAGGCGGGGGAGAAAGAAAACTATGTACTTTAGTGACGCTGGCGCTGGAACCGATTCAGGCAACGATGTTGCCTGTCTCAAGCCCAGGCAGCAGACACCTTGAGTCGTCGGTCGCTCCCCGCGAAAACGACGCGACCCCAAATCCTCGCACTTACATAGCCGTCCGGGTACGGGCTGCTATCCGATTGGCCGAGACCTTGACCAATCCCGTTGCACGCCTGTGTCAACAACGGAGTTAGACGTTATATCTGTGTTAGCGATCCGAGAACCTCTGACTGCCGGATACCAGGCCTCAAGCACTCTTCCTTCCTGTTGAGGCTGTTACTGTGTTTTATATTATCTCGATGGCTTCGCGGTGTAGCCGCGTAGGATAGTGAAACGTAGAGGATAGGATCTTCGTCTCCTCAAACTTCACCACGTGGTAGTCATTTAGCCATAAGATGCTCAGCAAGCGCTGACAATTAAGGCCACTGAAGATGGCTGCCGCCGCGGAAGTCGAAACGTTTGGATTTACAAAAAGAGGACTACGACCTAACAGCCTGGATCACTGACTCGAAGCACGAGCACCCTCTCCTCAATTGCTCGTTGTCCAAATTCACGAATGCTGCCTCAATAGAGGCTGCCTGAACTTGTTAGACAGTCTAAGGCGGGGGTCTCCGAACTACGGCCCTCGGCAACCCGGCCGATGCTGGTGCAGTTTGTAAATAGATCGTCAAAATACTTCAAATATTGTAACATTTTACTAAATAACTAAACAAGAAATAAGTTCAGTAAAATGCTATATTTTGTACAAATTTAAAACATATTTTAATCCTGACTAGGCCTATCAGTCATTTCTGTGATTCAAAATGAATTGGTGATGTATAAACTAATAAATAAATATGTTTAGTTTGTTTTGATTTTTTAATTTAAAACAGTAAACATCTTTTAGTTTTCTTTCATTGCAGGTCACTGAGTAATGATTTCAAGAAAATAAAAAACGTTGCAAGAACAATGACTTTAATGTTTGGATCGACCTACAGTATATCTGAAAACAAACGTTTTCAAAAATGAACTTTTTAAAATCGAAGTACGGGGCTAATTTGTCAGATGAACACTTGAAATCCATTCTAGAGATAGGACTATCAAAATTTGACCCAAAATGGACAGACATTATATGTCATAAGTAACTTCACACATCCCATACATACATAAGAAAGTCAAAAAATAATACATAAGAAATATCTTTGAATGTTATTTTTTCCTTACTTTTATTTACATTATTTTGAATAAATGAATTTAAAAGAGGTTTACGATATATATATATATAGTCTATGTGTGTGTGCGCGCGCGCGCGTGTTGTTGTTGCCCCACCTGACTTTACAATTCGGCCCTCAAGTGAACAAGTTTGGAGACCCCTGGTGTAAGGGGTATACATCTGGACTACTGGGAGGCAAGAATTTCGGGATCAAAATGCACCCACGGAAAGCCGGTTTTACACTTGTATGAGCCGGCGCGTTGTCCTGTCCTGTTTTAACAATTTTATAATGTACTGTCATTATCAAAATCACAATTTATAATAAATCTTGTAAATCGTGATTTTGATGATAACAGTACATTATAAAACTTAGAAATATTGTAAAAAAAAACAATAAAATATATTCTTGTTTCAAAATATAAAATATTATTCATTTTCATCATCAACACTCCAAGGACAAGGCCCGTTCCGGGACCCATCTCCTGCTCGGTCTACCGACGTCTCTCTTCCCAGTAGGGTGATAACCCAAGGCAGCCACAGGTAGACGGATATCAGGCATGCGATTAAAGTATCCACACCAAACGAGTAAGCAAGCGGATCGGTAAGCAAACGAGAGATGGGGGTTCTGTCAGGGCAGGCTGGGGGTATCCTGGGTCCTGGTCTGGCAGGATGGTGCACATCGGCAGCAGGGTGTCCATCTAGTGTGGAGGCGGGCAGTAGGCCAACGACTGCTCACTTGGGTTAAGTTAGTTAGTCTACTGCGATCAGGCAGAGAGAGCTCGTCAGCTGAGGTGAGAGCAACTCTCTAGGGGAAGAGCAGCCCGAAATCAAAGTTTCTGGTCCTCCAGGCTAGGGGTTTTATAGCAGGCCAGTAACTTGCTTAAGTAAACATATATGTACCATACTTACAGAACTCATACGGGCCTCGGAAATCGGATGGAAAATACGGCGAAACGACCTATAAAATGTTATTATTTATTATAAATTGTAAATATGAAATGTGAGTAAATATGAAAAATGTGCGTCGTGTGTATGTGTGTGTGTATGGGATCTATGAGGTTATTTACGCCCTTGTCTCACCATTTCCTCATTACTCGACCCAATTATTAATAATTAATTCCGCAGCCCGTGGAGTAGGCAGCCAGCTACAACATAATCACCTGCATAGTTAAACTGTATTATTCCCGCGGGCATGGCGCTGATAATAATCAATCAGCGGCCTTGTGCTGGCTACAGTACACGTCAATTGTGTTGGCCGTGGATACTCTTGATTGTTTGGCTGTAAACAATTATAACATTTGGATCGAACATCACATTATCGATTGCCGAAGCAAAGAAGTTGTCAACTTGTCGAGCCAGGAGCGTCATGGGTTCGAAATCATCGCGATATGGAAATTTGCTTTTGTTTTGTTTTCAGGATCTCATCGCATCTTCCGATATGGATTTTGACGGTTGCTGTAGCAGATCTTGAGAAGGAATGACTAGGTATTGGTACCAGGGTAGTTTCCTCACCAGCCTATATTTATGCACCTGCAGATATTTATCATTATCTTCACTACAGCTATTAGACCGTAATTTCCTCCGACGTCACAAATTATCGTTGCATTGGTCGATCTATATCGACCGTGTGAATTACGAAAGGATATAAGAAGATAGGAGTTAATATGGAGATCTTGGAAACAGACAACTAGATGATGAGATGAAGAGATAATGGCTAAAGCCTGGAATAAATACGGACAGAACAGAAGGTGGCTGCGTCTGTGACTTGCAACTCGGCAGAATATCATGTGATCATGATATTGTTGTTGTTGTTGTTGTTGTTGTTGTTGTTGTTGTTGTTGTTGTTGTTGTTGTTGTTGTTGTTGTTGTTGTTGTTGTTCTTCTTCTTCTTCTTCTTCTTCTTCTTCTTCTTCTTCTTCTTCTTCTTCTTCTTACTTAGGCCTTGCACCTTACAGTTGCGCATTATTGATCTGATCCCACATGGAATTATCAATTTTTATAAAACTTTTGTCCCACTTTTTGGGCTCCCGCGTTCAAACATATTTAAATTTCCAGAAATAAACACTGCTTCTGATTGTAGTTAAAATTCCTTTTAAATAGACGCATGATGTTTTACAATTTTTTGTCGAAATTTTCATCCATTTTTCCGCTTCCATCGTTCCAGAACACTAAATTCACATTTTGGTTGAAATCTTCTTTAATTTGATACACCATATAGATTTTTGCAATTTTTTCAAAATTTTTTGGCTTCCGCCACCCGACTTTTGGGGGGATCAAAATTTCATAAAAAATACGGTTATGTACAGTACAACCTCCCTAATTCGTCACCTACGGGACCGAAAGGGTGACGAATTAATGAGGGAGTAAGAAACAAACCCATTAAAGAAAATATGAAATGTTTTATTACAACACTAGCAATGTACAGTACTAATCTTATGGTCCAACGGGGTCTATTTATTGCTGGAAATTTTCAAACTCAAAAAAGTTAAGCACTGTAATTGTAACAAAAATTGTTCAATGACTGTGAAAAAAATCTCTAATTTTCTTATGTTTTTTTTGTTGACTGTACTTTTCAAGAGTCACATTATGTATTTGGCGTAGTGAAATTATTTCAGGCAGTTCTGCTTCATCTTGGCCTTCCTACCACTTGATTGTTGTAGTCAGTGACTGAATGGCCTCCTTATGAGAGATTGCAGGTCATCTTCTTCATCATTAGTTTCTGTAGGTTCTGTGGTTATATATGTAACAATTTTGATCATCACTAAACATTTCGTAGCCTACATCCGGTAAGTCACACCAATATTTAACGTCGTCTTCATTCAAACTGTTAAATGCGGGTAGGAATAGGCAGATATCTAATAATTCCGATGTGCAGTCAAGACCTTCTGGTTCTGTAGACGCTGGTTGTAATTCAAATGGCCGTAACTTGCAGGGAGATTTTAGTGTTTTCCTGAATAATTTTCCAGGCATCAGCAATCAGATTGCATTTTTGGAAACGTATTACGCTGTAACAACAAAACACAACACTTATTGTGCCCAAGTACACAAATACGAAATACCTTGCGCAATCTGTTCTCCTGGCTGTTATTAGAACCCCGGTCACAATCAGCATGTTTCTAGTTTACCCCGGCTAAAATTAGATTGTATATATAACTCGCTTTTTAATAAAGAAAAAGAAAATAAGATAAGGCTTGAGTGGGTGACGACTTACGGAGGAAGACGAATTAGTGGGAGACGAATTAATGAGGTTCCACTGTAATAAAAGTGTAATAAAAGTACTAAGTTCTTGTTAGAATCGGTTGATGAGTTCAAACGTTATCCTGAGACATACCTCAAACAGACAGGCAGAAGACAGGTAGACAGGTTGATATACAGACAAATGCCAAACAGTCGAGTTAAAACTGAGAAGACTCTTGGCTCGTTCAAAAATATTTTGTATTATAACGACTGCTAAGCCTTTCATTCCATCGCTGTCGGATATTATACGTTCACATTCCTCTACAACTATGAACGTAATTCTGTTCTGTTTGTGTTTGACGTAGCGTATGTGGTGGACATGGCCGCACGCATTGTGTGTGTGTGTGAGAGATAATGAGCTCTCGTGATAATGTGATTAGCGTAATGCATAACGCTGTAGGCGGCGTCGGCGCTGCGACCCAAATACGATAAAACCACGCACACAGGTGATTAGTTCCCTCTCATTGCGTAGGTGTATCCATTAACACCTGTATCAGGTCGCCTTGTAAAATCGCCTTTTATTTCCTTGTAAATAAATAATATCGTTAGGTTCTTCCTTCTTTATATAAGCTTATATAACGTTTCACGGAAAAGAAAAAATTGCAAGCCCATCAACATTTGGGTTGAGGAGGAGAAGAAGAAGAGTATATAACGTTACACGCTTCCGATACCCAATCGCCATCCACCTCTATTGTTCCACATCCTCTTGCAATTCACGCCGTCTCTGCCACTTTACTAGTTCTTTCTGGGTCGCCCCAGCTGCTCTTCCTTCCTCCCGGGTTTGCATTGCAAAATATGTTTAGCTAGTCCGCTTCTGCCATTCTGCGAACTTTTCCTAACCATATTAAACGTTTATCTTTTATATCATCTACCACTGTGACCGTGATTTTGGGTGGGGGGGGTTGAGATTTGTTCGCAGACAAGCTTTGGGCTGATCTGGGGCAAGCCCCTTCAGCCAAATGATAGGATGTGAGGAGACGCATGCAGGTCGGAAGCGAAGAACGTGGATGCACATAGACGGCAGAGTAGTGTGTGTGCGTGTATTTGTGTGTTGATGTAGTTTGTAGCCTTGTAGGTGAAGGAAGAGGCTGATGGAAATGCCATTTATTAGTGTTTATTTATTTTCAGGGCGGCCAAGGAAGGGACGAGTAGCCCACGTCGTCAAACCTGGAAGGAGGCGACAGAAAGGCGTCAAGTTAGGCGGGGGACACAAAGAAGAGGGTTAAAGACTTGGTTAGAAGGTAGGTAAACGTAAATTATTGTGCGATCAGAAAGGATGGCAGGTTGAGTATGTTTGCAATTTGGAATTAGGTGCTTCTATGTTTCTCTTTCTCTGACGTTCACGGCGAGGAGCTCTGGGAGTAGGTCCATCGGCTATGGTAAGGAGACGGTCTATGAGGAAGGAAGGTCTGCGGGTAGTTCTGTTGATGGAGGTGGCTGTGGATTGTAGGGAAGTGCGTTGTGAAGTGGTTTTGCAGTATTTCAGTATAACGTTATACGATATGGGCTTGCGATATACTCACACGAGTACCACACGTTCCGATATAACACTCTCTCCTCCAGATAGCCTGACTTTGCACAACTTCATAATACCGTCAAGATGCAAGTAACGTCAACAGTTGAAACCTGTCACAAAGAGAGGTTAACACGAACATCGTATTACATATTACAGGCCTACCAACGGTTGTTTCGTTAAAAATTCATTTCATTGTTAGTACACTTTTTACCCATTGCATCTCAGTGTTTGAAAGTTCATTTGTATCAAAATTAAAGTCCTTGTGCAGGAACACGGGAATTCCACTCGATGGTGATACAGATTATTCATTAGAGTTTGCTGATGACCAATTACTTTTGGTTCAAGATTTTGAAGACATGTGGTACATGACTAGAAAATTGGTACAGGAATATCAGAAATGGGGAGTAAAAGTTAATATGAATAAAACAAAATAAATGGCAATAGGTGAAGAATGGACGTGGGGAAGATTTCATATGCAGAGGAATACAAGTATTTAAGGTTGAAAGTTACGGCCACTGGGAAGGAAGACAAATAAATACAATCCAGAATTAATTTGGGAAAGATGGCTATATCTACATTAAATGCAAATCTGTGGGGTAAGCAAATTACAGCAGAAACTAAAACTAAAAACTTTAAACTATTGTTAGAAGTATCATGACTTACGGCTCAGAAGTTTGTACTACTAATAAACACACAAGAACAAAATTAATGACAGCAGAGATGGAGTTTTGGAGACGTTCGGCAAGAGTATCAAGACGTGAGAAAATTAGAAATGAAATCGTTAAGAACAGAATGATGTGAAAATTTCAATTGTTGATTTTGTCCAAACAAAAAATTACAATGGTATGGACACACGAAAAGAATGGCACAGGAAAGATTCCCAAGGAGAGTTATGGAATGGACCCCACCAGGAAGAAGGAAAAGAGAAAGACCACCTATCACCTGGATAGAAGAATTCAGACTAAATTGAGGGAACGAGAAATTGAAGATCTTTGGATAGATAAGCAGCAGTGAACGATGAGAATTCAATCAGTTTTGTAACTTTGGTTCCGGTACATGTGTAAACATTGTACATCCGGAATAATAATAATATTAAAGTTCTTCTTGTGCAGTAAATAATATCATATCACTGCGGTAATAAATATATGTTAAAACAATTAATTAAACACTCTACAGCAAAAATTGTTTATTAAAACCAAATAACAGGCAAACATGACTGACTGTACGTAAGCCTAGTGCTGTTGTGGCACGAAGAAGTTTTTGGCTCGATTTTATGAAAACAAACAAACGATGAGGGCGGTTTAGTTTAATATTAAAAACGGCGCTCCGGTGAGCGGGCGGCCAGCGCGTTAGCGGTGGTGGAGGCCAGGCCGTTTATTAATGATCCACACCTGCATTTTGTTTAGTAGTGTGTAGCCAGCCAGCCCTTTCGTAATAATAAATATTAAATACATACACGCGTTGGGAGCGCGCGCGCGCGCGCGCGTGTGTGCTGACAAAATGATAATTGTGGTTTGGGACCCGGTGTAGGTAGGCACAAAGCGGTGTATTCGTGTGCCAAGGGTTGCGGAGTGGTGAGGCGATGCGCTCTAGACCTAGGCGGGGAGCTGCTGTTTCGATTACCGTGCTTACCCCCGTGCGCAATTCAAACCCTCCGTCACCCTCCCCGGCTACCGTCACGCCAAACCCATACATCTCTCAACTACGTACTAATGCTTTAGCGCGGCCCCGGTTTAGCCGTCAAAGTGAAATTCCGTTCTGGAAGCGTTCTAGTCCCGTTCGTTCATTGTACTGAATAGATTATTACTTTATTTAGTCACGGAGTATCAATGATTCTATGGTCGGATAGATTTATGTTCCATCAGAGTAATCTATATCGCTCTACTGTGTTTACAGAATTTTCAGTTTATTTCAAAGTGTCGCTGTACAAATATAAAAATTACAGGTGTTGTGTCAGAAGTGGTATGTGTTGTAAATCACTTACATTTTCCGTGGTCCAGGGTTTAAAAACAAACCAAACGTTTCGACAGCACCATTGGTCGCCATCATCAGTGGAATTCGAGTCAACCTGAACGCGGGTTGTTAAACGCCAGGCCCACAGTACTGTGGTGAAGGCCAAAAAACACTGTGTTCCTAACGTTCAACAACCGCGTTCAGGTAGACTCGAATTCCACTGATGATGGCAGCCAGTGATGCTGTCGAAACGTTTGGTTTGTTTGTAAACCCTGGACCACGGTCAAACAGACCGGTACACACTTCTAATACAACTGACACCGGCCGTGAAAGCCTTAGGACAATGACACTTATATTTTCATTATATATAGAATGTATTGTAAATGTGATAATGCACGCATATATAATTCGAGACGCGATTTTTAGGTCGCTTACAGACGGGCCACTGTGTGGCGCTACTCAGTCGCTTCTACTCGCTACTCAAGTGGCTCGTGTGAATGGGTTCGCTGCAGAGACGCGCCACTGTCCACTGCTTCTTCTTCAGCACTACAGCCAAACGTGAGCCCTGACTTCCAACACCGATCTTTCCAAAAGCATCCTGTCTATTGCCATCTCAGTCCATTGACCCTCACATTCATTCTTGTGAGATCTTCTAGCACATCATCCAACCATCTTGTTCTAGGTCGGCCCCTCTTTCTACTTTTATAGACTTACGACCTCAGAATTTTCTTTGGCATACGCTGATCACCCATCCGCTCTAGGTAATCTAGTTGTATTGGTTGAGCCTTTACGAATCTTCACGTATCCTCATGCTTCAATAGGTCATCTATCTCCTGGTTATTTCTAATTATTCATTTATCTTCCTTCACCGGGCCATAAACATGTCGTAGATTCTTTCTTTCAAACCTTCTTAGTGTTTCTTCTTCATGTTTTATCAGCGTCCATGTTTCGCCTCCATAAGTAACAACTGGTCTGATAAGTCTTGTATATTTTTATTTTTGTGTTACGACTAATGAATTTGCTTCTCAATAGTCTGTTGCTGGCAAATATGCCCTGCCTCCTAATTGTATCCTGTCATGTATAGTCGTCTTTATGGACCTAAATGATCCAAATGAATGATCTAAATACTTAAAACAGATAGGCCTGTCATAGAACACACAGAGCGCGAGTGCACTGTTCGACGTAAACGTTTACGTGTTGGTCTGTGTGTGTTTTGTGTTACATGCTTTCTACAATAATTTATATAATGATTGGTTTTAATTTACAAACGGACAAAGCATATGGGATAATAAAAACATTCTTTAGAGGAAGGGAAACCAAGACAATGAGCATTGAAGACAGAGATGGAGAGATGATATATGATCAGGACAAAGTAGCCAGACGTTGGAAAGATTACTTATAATGCGTATATTCAGAGAATGACCATCAAGGATATGAAATAGAAGAGGAAGATTAAATAGGACATGAGGAGCGTGAGGAATCTATCATGATGGAAGAGTTTGAGAAAGCATTAGTTGAGCTTAAAGGAAATAAGCTGACGGTATTCCAGCAGAGTTGCTTAAGACAGAAGGAGAGAAACTAAAAACAGAACTGTATGAATTGGTATGCAAAATCTATGAGACAGGAGAATTGCCAGAAGACTTTTCTAAGTGTATCATAGTGCCAATACCTGAAAGATTGAATGCTCGATCATGCAAGGACTACAGAACGTTAAGCCTGGTGTCTAGTATATCGTAAATAATTACCCGAGTCATCCTTCGAAGAATAGAAAGTAACATAGAGAGCCGTTTGACAGAAGATCAGTTTGGTGTTAGGAAAAACATCGGAACAAGGGAAGCAAATTTGGGCATTAAGACAGATAATAGGAAAACGACTGAGGAAAAGCAAAGCGACATTTATAGCTTTTGTTGACTTAGAAAAGGCCTTCGATAACGTTAAGTGGAACAAGCTGTTTGGTATCCTGCACAAAACAAGAGTGCCCTACAAAGAACGAAGATTGATACAGAATCTTTACAAGCACGAGACAGGCATCGTTCAATGTGAAAACCATCAAGAGAAAGCGAACATTGAGAAAGGAGTAAGACAGGGATGTTCTCTGTCTCCGTGTTTGTTTAACTTGTACGTCCAAAAAGCTATCGATAGAATAAAGGAAGACGCCCATCTTGGAGTAAACTTACATGGGGAAAAAGTGGACATCCTTAGGTTCGCAGATGACATAGCAGGGACTGCAGAGAGCAACGAAGATCTACAAAGGATTCTTGACACGATGGATCAAGTAATGAAGAATGAATGAATGATCAATATGAAAATAAATGAACAAAAGACCAAAGTCCTAGTCTGTAGACGGAAGGAAGAAGATCCAGTCAGAATAACTCTTGGAAATAATGTTCTCCAGGCAGTTAAAGCATATAACTATCTAGGAAGTAAAATGACAAGTGATGGACGTAGCAGTAAGGAAATTATAAGCAGAATTAACCAGGCTAAATATGATCGCTCCTTATCATACATAAAATATATATCATATGTCATACATATATATGGAGCATCATATAAAAGGGAATTTAACCAAATATGAACTTAGTGTTCATTTTTTAAAATATAAAATTTTTGGGACGCCGGGTACTAAATTGTGGGTGAAAAGTTTGAAAATATCTGAAAAAAAAGCATGTGCCTTACCAAATTATTAAGAAATGTAACTAAAACCTGAATGTAGTATTGCTTTTTATTAAATATGAAAATGTTTTGACACCAGGGCCTAAAAAGCGGGACAAAAGTTTGTCAAAACTGCAAATTCCTTGTAGGATACGAAACTAAAGAGAATTTCAACCAAAATCTGAATACACTATACTGTTTTGGAATTTCCAAAATAGTGGAACCCAGGGCTCAAAAATTGGATTTGTAATTCGAAAAAATCATAAAAATCCAGACGTATGTCGGACTAAAAGGGAATTGCAACACCCATCCGAATATTTGAAGTTTTTAGCGTTGATTGTACGATTGCTCTACAATTGTTACTTTACTAAACCAAAAATAGCAGGGTAATTGGTATTTCGTAGTTTTTCTGATAATTGAAAAATTATCTAATATCAAAATGTATCAATTAATAAATGTACTTTATTCAAAATAGCGAGGGAGTTCTGCAGCTCAAGGAGCGCACTAGTTACAAATTCGTTTTATTCCACAGATCAGTTTCAATGTTGTTTCGACTCTTTCCCAGACAGGTACGTTCCTTTAGCTCTCTTCGTAATTCTAATATTATTATCTAGTCGTTGCAATACTTCTAATTTAATAGCTGGACTTGGTAGTTCTGTGACTGGTAACGCAGAAATTGGAAGTCTTCTGATTCTTTGGATTTCACGTTTTCATTTCACAAGGGAAGCAGTATTGGGATTAAGGCTTATTCTCGAAAAGCGCCTAACTAAAGGTCAACGACACGCCTTTATTGCGTTTGTACACCTAGAAAGTGCATTTAACTGGAAAACAGTGTTGCAGAGACTATGGTAGGTGGAAGTGAAGTGCAAATGACAGGAGAGTGGTCGTGGTAAGATGCGATGATCATTAATTGGAGGAAAACATCAAGCAGTGAGTAAGTCAATGACACAAGATATGCAGATATGCAGATAGAGAAAGGAAGAGATTGCTCAGAGAGGAAGAAATGGAGGTAGAAGAAATGGCTCACGGAGGTAGCCGTGGTAAGAAGGCACAGCAGTCGAAGAATAATGAACAACTGGAAGTGGCCCTTACTGAATAGATGTTCTGACTACAACATGAACCTGAACAAGGGAAAGACGAAAATACTGGCGGTGAGCAGTACGCCCGGATGTACTGAGAACGCCTGGAGAGTGTGGAGTACTTCGCCTATCTTGGAAGCAAAATAACTTCTGACGGGAGACCCAAGACAGAAATCACTAGCCGCATGTGTCAGTCCCAGACTGCCATTAACAAAAAGTGTAATATCTTCATCTCCAACGAGATTGAAATGCAGCTTCTGAAGATCTTTGCGTGGCGTGTGCTTGCATATGGTATTGACACATAGAAATTCGGGGAATACAATAAAAGAAGAGTAGTTGCGTTTGAGTTAGTTTTGGTGTTACCGGCGAATGCTTAAGATTCCCCCGCGTGGACAAAGTGACGAACGAGGTAGTGTTGAGGAGCCGAAGGCGTGCCTATAGGAAACGTTACAGAAGAGACCAGGTACCTGGTGATAGGGCACCTCCTGAGGCAAGACAGCCTACTCAAGACATCTTCGAGGGCACGGTGGAGAGTATGAACGCCAAAGACAGATCGAGGACGGAGTACGTCAACTAGATATGGGAAGGCACCGGTTGCAGTAGCTTCATGGCAATGAAGAGGTTTGCAGAAGACGGAGAGGCCTGGAGAGCTTTTCAAAACCATTCCACGGAATCTCGTGGTTAGAGATCATACCCGTAACCTATTTCTTTGATGACTTCACCTCTTTAACCCTTCCCATTTCCGTGATCCCTTTCAAGGCACTTGCTTTCACCCTTGTAGACGGTGGAGACAGACCTCGTAAAGTGAGGAAAAAGCAATATGCCTAGGGGAGAAAAACATACGAGGTCTGTAAATTAAGTAATGAGACTATTTCAGTTAAATCTTTTATTTACAATCACACTATATCTAGATTCTATCGCCTTCAAAGTAGTTCCCTTCGAAAGCCACACAGCGCTTTAGACGGGTTTTCCACTCTTAATAGCAGTGCTCGAACTCGGAAACTGGAATCTCCTTCAACTGGTCGGATAAGGTTTTTTTAATGTTGTCTATCGTCCCAAAATGGTGTCCTTTGATCTCGGGAATTTTTTTTTTAATCTCGGGAAGAGAAAGTAGTCACAGGGTCTCAAGTCAGGTGAATAAAGGGGCTGAGGAACAACAGGAGTTCGTCCTAGAAGATCACGGCACACTTCCATCCTGTTGTCTTTCTGTTCAAGAGTGAGGTTTTTTGGGACCAATTTCGCACAAAACTTTACTCATTCCCAATTCGTTTGTCAAAATTTTATAAACTGTAGTGTTCAAGTTTAATTGTTCTGCGACTATTCTGACGGATAATCGACGGTCAGACCGCGGCACCAAGTCCCTGATTCGATCAAAACTGTCGCCAGTTCTTGACGTTGACGGTCTTCCAGAGCGTGGATCACTCTTAATTGATTCCCGACCATCTCAAAATGCTTAAACCATCTGGAAACCTGTGCTCTTGACAAAGCTTCATCTCCATACGCATTTGTCAATTTTGTAAAAGTCTCAGTAGCATTGTGCCAGAGTTTAAAACAAAAAACTTGATTGCACAACGTTAATTGATGTCACTCACTTTTATAACGCACAACAAACTCACTTTACAGAAAGCTTGTTTACGTTCACGTGGCAATAATAGTCAATAAATATTAATACTCAATATCAATCAGCTGTGTATCTAACCGTCTGTGTTAATGGAAACCTTACAGTGTTGCCATATTGACTGCTATTAGTCTCTTTACTTAATTTACAGACCTCGTATGTTGCTGATTTGGAAGCAGAAATGTGACAAGGCCACTATCAGACCATTACTGTGGAGTGTTCGTACCTCAGGTTAATGGCACCGTCAATGGATGAGTATGGATTCCTTTGATTACGACACGGACCAGGATAAAGGCTAAATAGTTTGGTGCCGCAACGGAGGAAACGATCTATGCTTGTGGGGGAAGAAGAATAAGTGTAACCCTAGGTACTGGATAAATAAAACAGAAAACCCGGGTATTTATAAAACACGTGCGCGCGCATGTTTATATACATATGTATCTTTGTTTTCTAAGTAACTCTTATATTTCTAAGAAATATTTACATTTCTTGCAGGTTTCAATATTATGAATATTTCTTCAAATATTAACTACTTCTGCAAGTAAAATTATATTGTATTTTCACCTTACCCACGTTTCACTGATCACATCAGCATAATTAGAGGTTTATAAATGAATATACTGTGTGTATATATATATATTACTATAATACTTATAACTATTTTACCTCAAGATATATTTTTTCCTTTAGGAACATGTTTCGGGAGATCCTGTTCTCCCATCTTCAGCCTTCGCCATCAACACAAATACTGCACCAGAAGCAAGATGGCGAAGGCTGAAGATGGGAGAACAGGATCTCCCGAAACATGTTCCTAAAGGAAAAAATATATCTTGAGGTAAAATAGTTATAAGTATTATAGTATTATATACATCAAGAAACGGACTGTAGCAGAAAGTAATTGAAATATATATATATATATATATATATATATATATATATATATATATATATATTATAACGAAACATTGTTATCAATGTTTATCGTTCTAACTGGAGTACGCATAATAAGCGTTATCTGCTACAATTGTACATTTAGAAGGGTACAGATAGGATTTTATATAGCAAACAAAACAGATAACAGTCCACCTGCATAAATATGTATAATTTTGTCGGCACATGTCAGAATTGTTTTAAAACTTAAATAATAAAAAAATGACAAAAGATTAAGAAGAACTAGGTTGACCAGTGAATAGTGCGGAAATGTAGCTTTATTTAGACACCAAACACATAACGAGATAGTGAGAGTGTCGTGAACTATAAGCGTTTTACTATTTCACACCTTTCGCGGTGCTAATTAAAGATCGCGTGTATACATAGCTAATAACTGTGTTCAAGACACGTCTAACAAACAACTTTGTTACCTAAATAAATAAAGGATTGTTGAGATATTCGCCGATAGAAACTCATTTGCACACGTGGCTTTGCCCTATAAACAGTGAGCCAAAACGAGCATCTGGCTCATTCATAAAGTATTCATTGAGTCGTACACACGGAACGATACGCTGCAGAAGACGCTTCAATGAGACCGGCCGACACCTGAGTTACTACAACTACGTACTACGGACATCAGACTATACCAGAGGCCAGAGACGCTGTGTCCATGACGATAAAGGAACGACGCCTAGCCTAGCTGTTCATACACCGCTAAGCGACGCTGACGGAGGTTTCGAGAGGAATAGCTGTACTCAACGCCGACGCCTGAGACCCGTGTACATCTGTGTAACATGAAATCATCAAAACAGGTGACCTGATATGGTTCAGGGTTCATAATAATGTTGTAAAACACAACAAGTAAATGAAAAGCCGCTATAAGCGAAATTGAACAGTTTTAAATAATTGATAAACATTTAATTATATAGGCGGTATGACTAAAGCCTAAAGACACTTTTAAATGTTGTACTGTATATCATATAGAGACATTTATTCAAAAAGACAGAACATTTAGATAATGTGTGATTATCATAATAATATGTTAATAAGAGTGCAGAAAGACTCTAAGCAAATGTTTTCATGAGATTGTGCACTGTATAAAGAATAATTAACATAGAGATAACGATAACTATAACCCTTGTTATATTCATTTAAAAAGTTCGTATTTTATTTTCTCATGTATAAAGAACAGGGTTACGGATTTCATAGAATGAAATCAATTCAGTATTTCCATTTTATTAAATAATTATAATTCTATATAACAAAAATGATTTTTATAAATGAATTATAATTACCGGCAGACAGTGTGAAACTGCCCATATATGTGTGTATATTTCCATGTTATATGTTTTGTGTATATACTGTGTATTGTATGTCTTATTTTCAGGAACTTATAAATGATGTACTAAGATATATGATTTTAATATGTGATTGTTAGACGTAAGCATTATAACAATATATCACTAGAGAAAATATGTGTAAAGTAATATTCAAGAAAGAATATAAATTAGTGGAACCCGCCGTAAATCGTGTTAAATATTTGAAATTCTTTGTATTATTATGATTTGTTTAAAGGTAAGCACCTTGAGGGTGACAATTATAATCATTGGAATGATAGACTAAAAAGGTAGTTTTCATTTATTCACAATTTATACAACTCAGCTTCCTAAAATAATTCTTTTGAAAACACATCGTCCCAACTCGTTACCTGATACCTATAAGCCCAAATCCCACACCTAATAGCCGGCAAAGCAGAAAAGTACCATATACTGCAGGTAAGTGTTGGCATGATATACCCTAACCAGGTCCATGTAAAACTCATAATCCATAATGAAAGAAATCATAAAAAGATGTGTTGCAAAAGAAAATGGCGCCCAACGTGGGGAACGATTAAATAAATTAAAAAAAAAAAAAAACATAATACAAAAAAAAAATTAAAAATTAGTTAGAAGTTAAATAAATATAAATTCACGTAGAACAAATATTTAGAGTTGATGTGTAATTATTATAAAACGTGCATTTATATGTTGAATGTAGCTGATAAGAACGTACAGTTAGCGTTATCAGTAGAGTAAACAAAGGGGAGCTTAGATAAATATTGTGGTTATCAGAAACTGATACTACAGGCGCCCAAGATAATGGTTGTATGTTGATGAATAAATGACTACCAATACAGTATTTAATAATAATCCAAATAATTAATAATATACAAATTAATAATAAATATTTTAAAATCGGTTCACCAAATTAAAATTAAACATGGCACATAAACAAGAGGTCAGTTTAGCCGACATAATGAAGAAGTTAGAAGCCAGCAACGCTGAAAACGTAAAAAGGTTTGAAGAAATAAAAACTAGTGGTGATGAAACTATGAGAAGATTGGAAGCAAGCACGTCTGAAACTATGAGAAGATTGGAAGCAAGCACGTCTGAAACTATGAGAAGATTGGAAGCAAGCACGTCAGAAATTCAGAAACTATACGCGTATAATGCTGAAAGTAAGGTAGAAATTATGGAACGAATGGAGACCTTAGAAGGTAAAGTTAAAGAGTCTCTAAAACAACAAGCGGTGGTGATGAATGAAAATTTCGAAGAGCAGCGAAAAAGACTACAACAAAATTTTAAATCTATGGCCGACACACTGGACCAGAAACTCGTAAAAATTACGCATCGACAAGATACCAAGATACAAGTCATCAGCGAGTTGGTGCAGAGTAATGTCAGGAAGACCATGAAAATTGAAGAAGAAACAAAAAGTCTCGCCGCAGCAGACGACACCATCAAGAAATCTATCCAACACCATGACAACAGGGTAGATCAGCTGGAAGTCAAGTTAAAAGGTGAAGTAGACCGACTTACACGAGAAGTGAGAAGACTACCAACACAAGCGTTAGTATACTCGACCGTACCTAGAGAAGAGAGACCCATTAACTATTTTAGAGGATCCAGAGGGGAAAATCCCATTGAATTTCGTATCAAATGTGAGAAAGAAATAGATAGTATTGGATCTATTCTCAGTGACAAAGATAAAATAGACTTTGTAAGTCGTTACTTAAAAGATGCAGCAGCCAGTTGGTTCACGATGGTGAATGACGATTTAAAAACGTATGAAGAATTTAAACTAGCATTCGAACGGAGGTATTGGAATGAATACATACAAATGAGAATACGAAATACACTGGAATTTGGTAAATATAATCCAGGTAAGCTGTCTGAAGATGAATACGTCATTATGTTAGTAGAGAGGAGTAAACATTTACGTCCCGCTTTAACACAAAAAGAATTAGTCATTAAGCTTGCTAATCATTTCAGCAGGAACATCCAACTAGCTATACATGTTCAGGGTATAGCTACCATTGAAGATCTATTAATACTTTTAACACAGATGGAGGGTGTAATCCGTGAACGAGACCCACCAAGAGGAGTTCAGCGAGATAACCGGAACCAAAATCAAGATAGAGGTACGTGGTATTCGCAAAGATATCGCCAAGAAGATAAAGGCAGAGAAGATAGACGTACAGACGATGAAAAATATCCGAAAAACAAAAATGTATCATATGATAGACGCCATGAAGATGGACGAACATATGAGAAGCAGGAGCAAAATAATGAAAGAGGTAATTACAAAGGAGGTTACCGATGGCCGAATTCGTCGAAACGATTTTCGAAACCATGGACATCCGATAGGAATGCAAATACGCAGGCGATTACCGTTGAGAAAAAACAGAAAGAGCCACCGAGAAACACTGATGAACGTAATAAACCGTCCACATCGAAGACTGAAAATCAATGACTACATTCTGGAGTCTGTATAGAAACACATGAAGCTAAACCACAAGATGTCAGGGTACTTAGCAACATAACATACAAACCCGAGAGAGAAGTACAAGAATTACTACGTAATCTCGCTAGAGAGCAAGATAAAGATCAGCGATTACAGAATATAAAAAATAATCCGTTACCTATAAATTATTGTGTGAAAGATGGAATTTTATTTAAGCTTATTAATTATGATTGGAAAGTTGTGCTATCTCATGACATGTTACAGCAATTAATTATGCCATGTCATCGTAGTCTAGCTCATGCATCTCCATTGAAGTGCTATTTAACTATGAAAGAAGCCTTCACCTGTAATAATATGTTCAGAAAAATTAAAATAATTGTTAGGAAATGCCATGATTGTCAAACAGCCAAACATCCGAATTTAAACACTTGCGTTGAAATGGGGAGTATCAGAACTAAGAAGAAGGGGGATATAGTTGCACTTGATTTCCTTGGACCACTCCCGCGATCAAGTCGTGGGTGCCGCCATATAATTGTGACGGTAGATGTGTTTACCAAGCTAGTAAAGTTATATGCTGTACGAAGACCCACCATGAAATCTGTTCTGAACGTCATCACCCAGAAGTATATACCAAAGTATGGAAAAATGGATAAAGTGTTGACAGATCAAGGTAAGCAGTTTGGTAATAAATTATGGAAGGACGCATTGACAAGACAAGGTATAAAACCTGTACTTACATCCATAAGGCATCCACAAACTAATCTTGCTGAAAGAATAAATAGAGAGTTAGGCAAGTACATGAGGTTATATTGCTACAATCAACAGAGTAAATGGCCTGACTATCTACAATTTTTCGAAGATGCAATGAATCACAATTATAGTGAAGCTACAGGATACACACCGTTAGAATTAAGTGAGAATAAAATACCTAAAAGATTCTGGCACAACATGATTACTAAACCGGAAAATTATAATGTAGATTTGCCAATTCAAATAAAAATAAACAGAGCTGAACGACAGTTATATCATCAAGCAGGTAAAAGGAGAGACCGGTATAATAGAATTCACCGATTGACAAGATTCCAGATTGGTGATAAGGTATTGATAAAGACAAATCCTGTGGGAAGTAGTATATTAAACACTTCCAAGAAATTCTTCAGATTATTCTGTGGCCCATATGAACTAAGGAGTCGTCTAGGACCACACACCTACATGGTATATGACCCAGTGAAGAAAAAGGACGTCGGAAAGTACCATGCGTCATCTCTGCGTCATTATATCCAATAATACCCATATGTGATTGTTACTTTAAGATAAGATTTTATATTCTTTCTAATAAACATGTAATATAACTGACTGTGTATGTACTAAACATAGATAAAAAAAAAAAAAAAAAAAAAAAAAAAAAATGTTCTGTAAAGCACAAAACAATTTTTTTAAAGCAAGTGGGGGAGTGTTATAACGAAACATTGTTATCAATGTTTATCGTTCTAACTGGAGTACGCATAATAAGCGTTATCTGCTACAATTGTACATTTAGAAGGGTACAGATAGGATTTTATATAGCAAACAAAACAGATAACAGTCCACCTGCATAAATATGTATAATTTTGTCGGCACATGTCAGAAGTGTTTTAAAACTTAAATAATAAAAAAATGACAAAAGATTAAGAAGAACTAGGTTGACCAGTGAATAGTGCGGAAATGTAGCTTTATTTAGACACCAAACACATAACGAGATAGTGAGAGTGTCGTGAACTATAAGCGTTTTACTATTTCACACCTTTCGCGGTGCTAATTAAAGATCGCGTGTATACATAGCTAATAACTGTGTTCAAGACACGTCTAACAAACAACTTTGTTACCTAAATAAATAAAGGATTGTTGAGATATTCGCCGATAGAAACTCATTTGCACACGTGGCTTTGCCCTATAAACAGTGAGCCAAAACGAGCATCTGGCTCATTCATAAAGTATTCATTGAGTCGTACACACGGAACGATACGCTGCAGAAGACGCTTCAATGAGACCGGCCGACACCTGAGTTACTACAACTACGTACTACAGACATCAGACTATACCAGAGGCCAGAGACGCTGTGTCCATGACGATAAAGGAACGACGCCTAGCCTAGCTGTTCATACACCGCTAAGCGACGCTGACGGAGGTTTCGAGAGGAATAGCTGTACTCAACGCCGACGCCTGAGACCCGTGTACATCTGTGTAACATGAAATCATCAAAACAGGTGACCTGATATGGTTCAGGGTTCATAATAATGTTGTAAAACACAACAAGTAAATGAAAAGCCGCTATAAGCGAAATTGAACAGTTTTAAATAATTGATAAACATTTAATTATATAGGCGGTATGACTAAAGCCTAAAGACACTTTTAAATGTTGTACTGTATATCATATAGAGACATTTATTCAAAAAGACAGAACATTTAGATAATGTGTGATTATCATAATAATATGTTAATAAGAGTGCAGAAAGACTCTAAGCAAATGTTTTCATGAGATTGTGCACTGTATAAAGAATAATTAACATAGAGATAACGATAACTATAACCCTTGTTATATTCATTTAAAAAGTTCGTATTTTATTTTCTCATGTATAAAGAACAGGGTTACGGATTTCATAGAATGAAATCAATTCAGTATTTCCATTTTATTAAATAATTATAATTCTATATAACAAAAATGATTTTTATAAATGAATTATAATTACCGGCAGACAGTGTGAAACTGCCCATATATGTGTGTATATTTCCATGTTATATGTTTTGTGTATATACTGTGTATTGTATGTCTTATTTTCAGGAACTTATAAATGATGTACTAAGATATATGATTTTAATATGTGATTGTTAGACGTAAGCATTATAACAATATATCACTAGAGAAAATATGTGTAAAGTAATATTCAAGAAAGAATATAAATTAGTGGAACCCGCCGTAAATCGTGTTAAATATTTGAAATTCTTTGTATTATTATGATTTGTTTAAAGGTAAGCACCTTGAGGGTGACAATTATAATCATTGGAATGATAGACTAAAAAGGTAGTTTTCATTTATTCACAATTTATACAACTCAGCTTCCTAAAATAATTCTTTTGAAAACACATCGTCCCAACTCGTTACCTGATACCTATAAGCCCAAATCCCACACCTAATAGCCGGCAAAGCAGAAAAGTACCATATACTGCAGGTAAGTGTTGGCATGATATACCCTAACCAGGTCCATGTAAAACTCATAATCCATAATGAAAGAAATCATAAAAAGATGTGTTGCAATATATATATATATAGAAACGATACAAATTATAAATGCATAGATAAGTTAATTGAAATTATTACAACAGAGTCTATATCTGGAGGTAGGGAAAATTTATTAATTAACACATTAAAAATTACTGTTGTCTTATTGCATTATAACATAAAATTGTTTATTATTTAATTGTCTTTAAATAAAAGAGTCTATTGGTTCGTTTTACATATAAGGTTACTTGTGCGTAGAATTCCAATGGTTATGTAGACACCAGGCGCGCCGCTCTCTCTGCTACTCTGCGCGTTGCTCGATGACCACTACGCTGACTATTCACGTCTCGCACACACGCACAGCGATATCAGACTATTGTTGTTTATAACTTTAATCTCAGGGTTCTAATTGGGTACATATAGATCATGTGTATTTGGGTTACACAATTCCTGCTTCTTCAAGTGTTCTCGCGTTACATTCAGAATACCACGATAGGTATTCTGCCCCTAGACCGGAAATCTTCCACTGTTCACGAAAAAACACTAAAATAAGATCTATTTAAATATATTTGAGTTCTATGATATGGCTATGACTACGATAAACTCGTACCGTCTACCAAAACTACTAAGTCTTATAGAAATAGACTTGACCTGGCACGAAAAACTCGCGACAGTCAGTACGTCCTTCTATGACAAGGCTTCTGAGCTAACTGGCCCATCCGTACTCGGCAGAGTACCGACTAAAATAATTTTTAGACCTGATTGGTGGAAAATTTAGCAACGTCATAGATGTTCACAGTGATAGACAGACTTCAAGTTAAAACACTGTCCGATTCTGCAAAGGCCTGTGTAGATTTAATCTACAAATTTTATTACTCTCTAAGAGATAACGAATAAAAGAAGAACTGATTTCATAGAAAACCCATATAAAAATTACAGTTTTGGAGAATTGAGTATATGGAAAATGTAGCTTACAACAGTGAGAACACCCTGTCCAAGTTACAAAAATAAATGTCAATTATCAACGAAGTTATTAAATAAAATGTGAATCACACGCGCACTCGCACACTTACACACAATTATCTCACTTGACATAAAAGAGTACAACATTATGCATATTTTGACATAACATACGTTTTTAAACATACCTTGATTCAAAACTTATGACTACTTTACAAAGAAAAGAACAAAATCAATTTATACGTAACATGTCTATGGCCGTCAAGGAATGTGTAACAGCATATCCCTATTATATGAAACTTAAATCCTGTTCTGTTGCAATATATTGCGACAATACAAGCATATGCTGAAATGTGCATGTATTAAATACAATAAATAATAGATTAATTTTAATAATATGTGATAGACAAGCAGGTGTGAAGTTGAAAGCTGAGTTAGACGCATGAATGAACATGCATGATCACGCGATTATTGCTGAGAGAGTGTACAGCAGTAAATAGTGTGTATGTGTGAAGCCTGTTCAAGCCTGCAAGTTTGCAATCTCACCCCAAATAGATACTAAATTAGGGTTTTATTTAATTATAAGTAAACCGTAAATGTTAGAAAGATTGTAAAGACTTCTAAAAATGCATAAAAATCAGACACATGTGCAATGCGAATTTGGTGTGATTATGACGTTCAGTGCGAATTCTGTGCGATTTTAAGAGCATAGTAATTACACTAAAGATGCGATCACTATGATAATTACGTATAATATGTGTAAATAAATCAGACAATGTTAGATCACATTGAAATCCGCATTAGACATTGCAATTGGCAAAAATGTGCGAATATGTGAAATTGGACGGTAGTAGGGGAACTGATGCCACTGACAGTTTCTGACCTGCAGAATCCTGTGTCGACAGGTGTGGTTTTTTTAGTGAATATAAATACGAGCCCAGGAGAGCCAAATTTACTCTTCAATCAGTCTTCAGTCGTGGCGGTACGCTATGTCCATCAGCGACTAGAATTTTTAATACTCTTCAATCAGTTTTCAGTTGCAGCGGTAAGCTCTGTCCGTCAGCGACGCGAATTTCAATCAGTCTTCAGACATAGCTGGACGCTATGTCCAGTATTGACGAGATTTTAGTTTATAAACTGTAAAGTCTAATGGACAATACGTTAATTCAAGTAATCAAAAACAGTAACTATTAGTTTGGTTATTTTTAACTACAATTACCGGACGTCTACAACCAGTCTACAACCACAAACGTCAACACCCTAGACAAATGGCGAGAGCACATCGAGCAGAGGAACGATATGCAGAGCAATAGAGAGGGTTACTAGAACAACAGCAGCTGATGCAGAGCAACATCTCATTTCATTCTACAGCCATCAGATGGGACCATGAAGGACGAGTGACTGGAGGACGACCAGTGGAACCGGAAAACGCAAGAGGAAATCCAGTAGGAGAGGACCGACAGATCAGCGGAGGACATGGGTACAATCTGCAGAATTGAGGTGACAAATAACCAACTTATAATTATAAAAAAATAAAGATATTGAAAAGACATTTTTAAAACTTAAAAAATAAATAAAATTTATGTCATATACAGATAGAGATAAGAGAATGTAATTTAACTTTAGTAAGAATTTTCTTTAATGATTACCAATTAATTTAAAGATAACTTCAATCATTGCTTGGATGATTAACAATTGATTTAATAATTTTAAATGTTCATTTGAAGTGTGTAAAGTAATTAGCGTGTAATATCACACGAAATGTATAAAGTAAAGTAATTGGAAATATAGAAGAAGACTAACGATTCGATTAGTACATTTAAAATTTTATAAAGCATTAAAATGTATGCCAAGCGTATAATAATAATGTAAATAAGAAAAAACTTATAAAGCACACATTCAGACTGAGCAGTCTAGAATTTATAGTGTAACAAACATATGGTTAACACAGAGTTTTGCTAATATAAGATGTAAGATTTATTTTACGAGGAATGTACGGCAACAAAGAAACATTGAAACAATTGATAATGAATATTTTATGGCGAAGTAAATATTATTATTTTTTTTCACTTATAATTTCGTTTGAATAAAGTAATTAAAACATGTTACGATTTATAAAAGGACTACTCTTATTATGATTACAACCCAAACTCTATTTATAATTAACACGTTATAAAAAATTTTTGTATGAGATATACCACTACACAAATTAAATTAATTTAAATTTGTATACACAAGATTTGTATTGTTATAATATATTTTTGTTTTCTAAGTAGCTCGTAAATATTTCTTGCAGATTTCAATAATATAAACAGTTCTTCAAATATTAACTACTTCTGCAAGTAAAATTATATTGTATTTTCACCTTACGCACGTTTCACTGATCAGATTAGCATCATCAGAGGTTTATAAATGAATATTGTAACAGTACAAACTGTCCCATAAAAATCATCTAGCTGAATAACAAGAAGTGATGAAGACCAGTAGTAAATCTACTATCAGCATGCAATGACAATCCAACATAACCAGACGATTTGACTGAGACATTGACAAAGACTAGTTCCCAAATAGATTAGTTAAGTGAGCATAAAAAAACCATTAAGCAAAGTCAAACACCATAAAGACATTAAAAGGTGAAATAAAAGATATTTACAAAATGTATTAGCGTAGTGTAAACAGCATTAGCTGAATAATTGAAAAGTAATAATTTGCATAAAAAATAAAATGAAATATATTGTTGATAATAATAAACTATAGATGAATTATGATAAAAGAATAAAATAAGATTAACAGCATAATCACAAAGTTAGATCATCCTTGAAGGGAAGGTATGCTAAGGCATAGTGAATAATGATGAAAGAAATATTAATGAAAGAACAAATTATATATGTTCTAATAATAAATGATATCAAATGTAATCAACAATATAAAGAACTTTATGTATTTAAAAATGTTATAAGATGGTTAATTTTGTAAAAAGATGTCAGGTAAGGTGAACAAAACCTTATTATGAATTGTGTAGAATAAGAGAATGACATAATATGAGTCAAAGTTACCTAATGACTACTAAATAATGTAATAAAAGCTCAAAATAATGAAATGACAAGTAACAATAATATTGTGCAACAACTAGCACATGCCTTATAAGAAAATCAAAACAAATGATGACAAAACAGATTATGAAAATAATAATCATGTATAATAAAGAGATATAACAATAATGTAAAAGGTGTAATATCGCCAAACAATTTCAAGTAAAATAAGTCTAGGAAGTAAGGGTAATGTTGAATAATGAATAATGAAAGAACGAAGCCATTAAATGATAATAATCAATTGTGTTATAAGAATTGTTAATGTTCAGCTGGATACAGCAAATTTAGAGAATAATATGTTAATTTCAATAAGATAATTGTGTTCAAAATAGTAAAAAATGATTGTTTAATAAATTTAAAAAAAACAGAAATAGCATCTGCAAATTGTAGCAGAAGACATTTGGAATAAAACAATATTTAAGATAGGCTATCATTAAGAGGTAGTTTATTAATGAAAATGTATCCAAACTGGCCACTATTCATCTCAAAATAACCAGCAAGGAACGAGCAATACGATGCTAGTAATAGATCCAAATTTGTAATTAGAATAAGTAAGAAACAAGCATAAATATGATAAATTCTGTGAATTTTGGAAGGGTACAGAAGAATACTATCAACAACGTGGACCCACGCTTAAAACAATTATGTAAAAGTTTTTTTTAGAATGACCGCATCATGACGTCATTTTTAACGAATCAGGAAATTACTTGAGAAATTAATTGTCGCCGTCTAGCGGAGCTTTTAGACGACTATATATACAGAAGTACGAAGAAACAAACACACATTTTTTGAATTCCATTCCGCAGGTACTACAAGGACTCCATATCAAAATTTTAACCAAATATAATTAAACAAGAAGAGAGAAGAAGTTATCTACTTAGTAAAGTGCATCGTGACAAGCAGTTTTCCTTTAACTAGTAGTGCGAAACAAAAAGAACGAGGTTAGAAGAATTACCTAACCAAATATTTAACCACAAGAAGTTTTAATCGTTCATTCGCGGAAAAGTGAAGTGTACGATCAGTGTATGAGATCGTAAAGTGAATAAATAATAATCCAAAGAGATTATTAATCAGGGAGTACAGTGCCAAATATAATTACAGTGTTCTGATATTATGTCACTAGTATAAGTTTTAATTCAGAAATAATACACTTATGTACTGAACATCAAACACTAATACTATAAGAATTAAACATTGTCCATACTTTTTTCAAGAGGAATGATACAATTCCAATACAATAATTAACGATTTAGGCTAACCGTAGTTAACCTCAAACTCAGTCTGAATTTTTAAAGGTGTCTAACCTACTGAACTAAACCTTTGTAAACCATCGTAACTCGAGGCATAGTTATTTTATTCTGTAGTTCCAAAGCATTCACCCTTGAGGTATAAAAAATTTGTAAATAAACAAACAGATAATTAGAATCATCATTGCAAACCGTCTGGGTTAGGAGAGAATGAACCCAGGTATATTGTAATCGATAAATCATTGTTGAATTGAATGTATAGAGATAAAATAAGCACTCAGTGAGCAATAAAACAGTAAAATATTAATTAACAAACGTTGTAAGAAATTATTGAAACGATTTTTAGTTATTTTTCTTATTTAAAAGAGCTGCAATTTCAAGGCACTCACACAGTTAAGTTGGCAGGTTGGACATATGAAGCACCAACCGTTCAAAAATATAAACAAACCAGAAGAAACTTAATTAATTAAATTCATTTAATCTTACAATCAAAGAAATAATTTAACGACATTAATTAAATTTATTTATTTTATTCATCGAATAAATTATTTTATGGAATAAGAACCAGAGATTCCATATGGCGCCCAAATAACACAAATTTAGCTCAATTACTTATAAACAGTGCTGATATACTGTTTTGACAACTTAATAGTTTTATAACATACTAAGACCATCTGAACAACCAGTACAGACAGACATAAGCTATAAGCTACCAGTGCTACACCAAAGGTACGTGAGAGTTATAATTACTTCATAATATAGTCAAAACAACACTACTACTGTACAAAGACAATTTAGGTCTACGGAAGTGCGACAGAACGTCAAGAAGATTCCGAAGTGAAAAAAAATCAATTAAATGAGATTACAATAATTAATTAATTAAAAACAAGATACAACAAATAAAATTAAATCAAAAATAAAATTATTTAATAACAAGTTAAAATAAAATATAATCAAATCGAGGTACGCACTCGATGTGTAATAATATATATACACACACATATGCCGTAAGAGCATTATCATAATTTAATTAGAACTCTCGGTGCATTTAGCTTACTGGGCGGAGGATTGCCGTAATCAGTAACCAACGCACATGCATATGTAATGTACTTAACGCCGTATCACAGTGGGTTATCGTGGCAACAGTGACGTCACGGCGTGGGAGGGCGGCGGCCGCTACTGTCAATCCTACGCACACGCGCGCACTCGCGCACGCACGCCCATACAATCTGTAGCCTATGTGTAC
The DNA here is from genome assembly GCA_034769895.1 of Magicicada septendecula. Taxonomy (NCBI): domain Eukaryota; kingdom Metazoa; phylum Arthropoda; class Insecta; order Hemiptera; family Cicadidae; genus Magicicada; species Magicicada septendecula. The sequence continues at coordinate 60,654,088 of CM068370.1, read as the reverse complement.
ACGTGTGCTGAGTGCACGCTAATGTATTGTCGAATGGTAATTACCTAATAGTAATGGTGATGATGATAATATATATGATGGGTTCATGTCATCCCAGCCAGTTTAAAGAACAAGGCAAAAAATTACGCAGCATAAGCTCACTATTTGAACGAAGTACATTTATTACTCGATACACTTTGATAGTAGATAATTTTTAAATTATGGGATAGATTACAACATCCCGATTTCCTAACTATTTCTATAGTAGACCTAATAACATTACAATTGTAGAGCACAACTTCATACAGTAAACACTAAAACTTTGAACAACTCGGATTTGGGATTTATCAAATTTTTTATCTCATTTTTGGGCCCTGGGCTCCCAACATTTTGTAAGTTAACAATATTTAATACGAGTATATTAACTTAATACGAGGAGCTATTTTGAAGCTTCTGAGATATGGTACTGGAGAAGGGCCTTAAGTTGGGACGGAAAGAGCACCTAGTGGTAGGTTTCTGAAGAGAATGGGTAAAAAAAGGACGCTGATTGGATCAATTTTTGGAAGGAGATATAATGAGGTTGGTCGTCCGTTACGCCATTCAAACTGGTTCACCAGCCCGATCGGGGAACGATCGAGGGGGTAGTAGGAAGGGAAGGTCCAACCAGGAGTACGTGGCTGGTGTAAAATAATGAAGAAGGTATGTTTAATGATCAAGAAGCTGTCTACGGAAAGGAAGAAACTGCAAATTTACCAACCTCTGGGTTGAGGAGCAGAAGAAGAGGACCCTACACAACTAGCCCTGGAAAACAATATGCGGAATGCAGACTAAATTCTACAAGAATGATTTTATCAAATTAACGTAACAGTCCACATCGAGAATAGTAAACAGTGTAGTGACAGAGTGCGAGAATATTCTGCACAAGACAATGTACCTACTTCAACTAAGGAATAAACTGAGTTTTCAATATTAACTATTGACAACACGGTGGGTTTTTTCAATTACGCTGTCAGATGTTTCGGCTGATTTTCCTCATACATTATTAATAACCAGTAAACAGAGCAGAACACAGCACGCACGTGTCTATACAGAGTAAATAATAAATTAAATCTATCGGGCACGTGTAATCAATAATAATCGGTTGCATTATTAACGAAGCATTGTTGGTCGCGACCTTGGGAAATTAGCCGACAATCGGTAACAACTTTGTTGACACGCGATACCATACCCTACACACCACTTATACTTTTCGCATTCTTTCTGTTGTTTGAAATGTAATTTAATATACGTCCCGGAATTGTATTATTAGCGTCTCTCTGAATGGCGGCGTACTCATTATCCACACGATACGCTAGTGGAAACCTGTTTTTTATGTAAATTGATTTTTCTCGATAAAATAAGCAGATCCAAACTGGTAATTTAAAACGCTTAAAACTATAGAGGTCAATAAGATTTGGGGTCAATAAGAAGATGCGATGGCATAGGATGGAGAAGGCAACGGGAACCACTCCATTAAAGATCCAATGGGATATCCCTTGTTTTAGAGTGTTTGGACAGTCTCTAATTAAATATTCGAAGGAATAATAGTCCCCCCAGTCGGATCTCCTTGTGCAGATAACTAGGGACTATAAATGCGAACAAAGACATATACGTGGAATAGAAATGTGGAACGTCAGATCTACGAAGGAGATTGGAGGACTGGAAAAAGCGAAGCTGGAAATGAATAGATTGGCTGTAAAGACTTTAGCAGTAAGCGAGGCTGGGTAGCCAAACAATGTGGCTTATGTTATAAAATTATCCGTTTTGGAGATGACATTTTACTTTTAGGGAACAATAAGAAAGAACTAGAGAATGCACTTCACCAAATGAATACGATACTAAAAGATAATTGTGCCATGACAATGAATACAGAAAAAAGTCATCATATGTTCCAGATCTGGAACACGGAACGCTGAGATATTTTTGGACGGTGGGAAGCTAGTGCAAGTTGATTCATTTAAATATCTTGGAGTTCCCAAGGGAACTCGAGTCCAATGCATTACATTGGACGGGAGCAGCTTCAATGATGTAAAAAAAAGAGAATTGCGCAATCAAGAGGGACATATTTCAATAAAAGTTCTCTTCCGTCTAGAAACGTGTCTCAGGAAACCGGGATGAAATTTATAAAGAGTTTCATTTGGAGCATGTAATCATATGGCACGGAAACCTGGACATTGTAGAAAGCGGAAAGGAGCTACCGTGAAGCTACTGATATGTGGTGCTGCAGGAGTACCTCAAGAATACCGTGGACAGAAAGAGTACTTAACGACAAAGATATGAATGCAATTATTTCTACTTTTACAAGACAACGGTGCGATCACTTACAAAGGATGACGCAGGATCGATTGTCAAAAACGGCGCTGAAATATAAAGCCAATGATAGAAGAGATTTGGGTTGTCCGAGGATGAGATGGATGCCGGAACAGGTTAATAGGCGTATAACCTAGTCCATTTAGTGAAAAAGAAAAAGATTTTATTCTTAAACAGTTTGCTTATCGTACCGCCAATGTGGGTAAATTTATTTTATTTTTTCGCTCACTCTTTAGTCTAACCGTAGGTTATATAACTCTGTAGAACAACGAAGCTGCTGACCTGTTCTAGTCTACTGTTGTTAATGTCAAAGTCGGTTCCTACCAACAGGCTGAGATTGGAGGAGGACAGCAAGGAAGGCACAGTGAAAAGAGTATAGAATAATCAAATGAAAAACATAACGGGAACGGAAGACACGGTGATAGAAACAGTAGAACAAAAGCAGTTACGAGAGTCAGTTGAAAAGTTCGCGTAGAAATATCTGTAGCTTAGCGGTAGAACTAAAATTTTTATTGTATTGTAAGATTCATACTTCGTGTAAACAATTGTTAATTTTCAAATTTATTTGTAAATTTATTCATTGTGTACTGCCTGTTTGAAATTCACCTGTCAAGCGTATTTTGAAAAACGAACAGAATCAAGAATTCTTTGTTAAAAATGGTCTAGTGCTAAACGAAATTCACGACGAAATGACAATTGTGTTAGGAAACGCTGCACCGTGAAAAACAATAATAGTTCGTATGTGGACACTCAAGCTTAAACGTGGTCATAGAAGCTCTTAAGATGATCTCCGCGTGGTCGCCCCAAAAGTGCAACAACTCCAAATGCGGCACCCAGGTTGCACAAAGATTTTTCACACTGAGTTCATGACTAAAAATATGATACACAGGCTAATGTGAATTGCTTATGATATCAGCATGTCATCCTCTCTCAATCGCCGAACTCCTAGCACTCTGCACGACATTTTTAAAAATGATATCTGGGGTTGTTTCACTTTTCGGTTGTCCACTGCGAGGATCATCTTCAACGCTCGTACGATCATGTTTAACCCGATAACCCACTTACAAACTATTGTTTTTGAAGGTGCAGCATCTCCTTACCTTTTCGATTGTGAATTTCAATTGATGCTAGACCGTTTTTAACAAAGAATTCAATCAAACAGCACGATATTTTATTTTGTCTAGTTTTGAAACATGCGTGACATGTAAATTTCGAACATTTGATAGAGTGTTTCGAAATTGGTGGAAATATTTGGAAATTAATAGGTGTCTATAAGAAGTGTGAATCTAGCAACACAAGAAAAATTTTAGTTCTACCGCTAAACTATAGATATCGTTCCGCGAACTTTTCAGCTGACCCTCGTAATACTGTAACATCACTTCACAAGAGTAGGTGATGGGGGGTGGTGGCTGAATGCTAGTAACGCGTAGAGGAAAATCCGGTATTACTTACTTTGAGTGTGCGCAGGACGACGACAAGCAGATGTTGAAGACAGGCATGAATGGCGAAACGCGAATATACGGACGTTATTGTACTGTATACTGCGTTTAATGTGAATAAATGTGTATAATGTGCTGAAAGGAGAGGAGAGGAGAGGAGAGGAGAGGAGAGGAGAGGAGAGGAGAGGAAAGGAGAGGAGAGGAGAGGAATAATAAAAGTCAGGAGAAAATAATACTTTCGACGAATTGTGAAGAAGAAGAAGAAGAAGAAGGTCAGCGACACGATGAGTATCAAGAAGGCCTTCCTTCCTTTCTTCAGTCCACGTCTTGACCGTTTCCTTCAGCTTGGGCTTATCCTGGAAACCCCGGTGTGCTCAAGTTTCTTCTTAAGAGGGTCACGTTTGTGGATGTTCTCACGCGTGATCGCCACTTCTTGCCGATCGCTTTCCCCGCGAGAGAACCAGGCTCCTTTGGTTTTCTCTCACTTCAAAGGTAGCAGTAGCGTGGCGTTCAAGTAACCTCTGTAGCCGGCGGCAACAGTCCTGGAAACGAAAGAAAATAATATTAATTATATACTTACTTACTTACTAGCCAACGCCCAGCCTTGGCTGTTGGGCCATTAGGCGGCGCGCTGACCAGTAGAGACGTGAGAGCCTTGCCGTACCATCTTCGTCTTGGACTTGCGTGTCTGAGATCAAGGCTGGACATGCAATTAGGTGATCCGCATTCATGGAAGCGTATCCACAGAGAACACATTCAGGAGACGACAACACGCCAATGCGGTGCAAGTGGGAGGCCAGGTAGTCATGACCGGTTGTAGTTCTAAAAAGAGCAACACTAGTTGCTCGGATATTATTTATATCACAGAACAAATACTTTAGTTATTGAATACTTTGAAATCCAAACAATATGAGTTGGAAAACTTGAAGAAAAGCGTAGCAATGCTTTCGAACTGCTGTGCACTTGCACCGTCATGTGTTGCCGGCTCAGTCGTCGGCAATGTTTTAGTGCGTGTGATCATTGACTTCGTAGTAGTTGTCACTGTACAAACGGTGAGGGGGGATACATTCGTCCGTCCCATTTGTTGCCGCTGTATAAACCGGCAAAACGCTCAGTTAGCAGCTGTGCTCGTATTCGGAAGTGACGCTGCTGCAGATACTACGTAACTATTTGAGTTTTTTTGTTTAGTTATGTGTTTCTCTGTTTGTCTTTTATATTATTATTATTCGATTATTTGTGTCCTCATTTATTCTGTGTAGGCCTAAGTATAATGGAGTCAGATCCCGTTGAACCGGGTCCCTCTTCTTGTGCCAGCGAAAGATAGAAAATACTCTAAAAAGATATTTTAGCTCTAAAAAAGAATATTTCGCCTCTAAAAAGAACACTTGGTACTAGGAAAAAATCGAATTAATATTTAGGCTGTTTTAGGCCTATGACAACCGGCAACAGCTGTTATGTACCCACGCCACGCCGTGAAAGGTAACCAAAGATACGATGGTGGAAGTCTCTGGACTCGTTCGTGTCGTGTTACCATAACAGGCAATCTTCGTTTCCAAATTGTGTCCACGTCCGTGGTTGTGCCACCTTCTGAACTCACCGTTGTCTCTGACCGGGTCCAAGATTTTCTTCAAGATCACTCTTTCCTTGGCTTCTAGTTTCTCGGTCAGAATGTTTTTATTCATCGCGAAATATTCCGCTCGAGTGACTTCGTACAGGGCCTCCGGTCAGACGACGCGACGGTCCAGTAGTGTCTGAGTTTCACATTGGGGTGGGGGATGGAGGCTCAGATCGTTTGTTGTAGACGCTTTTGGTTAACTGTCGTACCGTTACTCTCATGTCAATACGAGGGCTTCTCAGAAACTCGCCTGATGTTGAGTTCTGTTAACTAGCCTTATTTAAACTTATCTTCCCGCTGGATTTTTCCCTGTTCCACAACTAGCTCTCAGATCTGGAGGTCCGCCTTTCCTGCTTGAGTTGGTTTATTTGTTTTTTTTCAGTTGTGCCTAGAGAATCAGAAAAGATCGCAAGATTATACGCGAAGGCTAGACGGGGTTTATGCTTCCACAGCCAAATCTAACCCCGTTCTCGTCTCCTTCGTCACTCATTTCTTTGCGCCAGTTGCGGATAACGTTCCGAGCACATGTCCATCTACATGCCTAACGTCTCCCCTGATTTCAAAGGCGTCTGAAATCTTTTCCTTGAATTTTACTTTGGAGAACGTGTAAATCAGGCTCTGTTGAATGATCACTCTTTTTCTTTTGTCAGGATTTTGATTAGGGTAGTTATCTTGGATCATTTTTCTTTCAGGATTTTGATTAGGGTGGTTCGGTTAATCGCGTCGTATGCTTTTTCCAGTAGACTTTTATTTACCTCGACTGCTTTGTCCTTGAACACGTATCCTCGGAAACAAGTGTGTCAAGATAGGAACTGGATCTGGTGAAATCAAATATTCCTGTCAAATAAAATCTGTTAGTAATGAGTCCATCTTGTCTTGAATAAAGCATCTTATTTTTCCGTTTCTTTGGGGTTTCCTCAGTGTCCTGTTTATTTACTGTGTAAGCATTTAAGATGATTATGCACTAGAAACTTTCGAAAAATTTGCGTTTTCCTGTTTTCACATTTTTAACAACCGCGTGTAATTATAAATGTATATATAAATAAATTGTTTGCATGTGACATTTAAAAGTGACAATAATAAGTAAAAAAATAAACTCAATTTAGTGGTTAAGTCTAATTTTTACTAAACGTCTACTGCAACCGCTGACACGCAATTATACTTTCCATAAGCGGTTCCACGCCTCTTGGCTCATCTTCAGATGGAACACAACCTACATGGATAGAGGTTGCAATACAAGTTTAGTAAATATAAAAAAATAATAATAAATAAATAAACGTACATAATTTGTCGTATGTTCAGGTTGAAAACTTTTAGTGTCTATTTTTTTGTAATGAATACAATAGGAAATTGTTATATTAAAGGCAGAATGTAAACGAATAATCAGACATCATAAGAAAAGAATGAAGACTCGCAGTGCGGTGTAGGACTGTTTTAAAGAAGTTTTGATGTATAACTGTGGTAACGTTGTTAATAAATAAAGTGAGTTTTCATAAGATGGAAACAGCATATGGTATAACTAAAGATATTTACAATAAAAAGTGAATATCTGAAAATGCGAAACTAAGGCATTACAGTACAGTAGTGAGACCAGAATCCCTATATGCAAGTGAATGTCTAGCACTGAATTTTAATTTAGACAAACCAGAAATATTAGAAAGACGAATTATTAGGAAAATATTAGGCCCACGAAAAACTTCAGAAGGTTAGAAATGAAGAAGTAACATGAAATATATCACAGTATAGAAAATATAACAGAAACAATGAGAAAAAGACTATTATTTTTTGGACAATTATATAGAATGGACGACAATAGGTTAACGAAGCAGATCTTCAAATATCTGTGGGGGAAGAAGTCAACATCAAGTTGGATTAAAGAAGTCAAAAAGGATTTAGAAAAAAATAATATAAACGCAAAAGAAGCAATTGAAAGAGACGTTTTCGGGCAAAAGTGTTATAAATGGAAGGAGTCCAGTGTAGGAGAGAAAAACGCAGGTTTAAAGTGGACTGAAGACAGGAAGAAGAGACACAGTAAAAGATGAAAGAATATTGGAGAAAAAGGAAAGAACAAAGAATAAAGAATTGAAATTGTCATGTGGTCCTTAGATGACAGATACAAAAAAGTGAGTTTTCTCAATAACAACATTTTAGAATTTTGCATACCTTTTTCTTAGTTTTTGTGGAAAGTAGAATTATAAATCTTTTTTTGAAAATTTTAGAGGACGACTAAAGTGTATTATTTACTAACCTTAAAAACATTAGAAAACGTAACTAGCAAGTTATACAAAATTTAATTGTCTTAAAAAAAAATAAAAACATTTAGACGATTTGAGAAAAAATATCTTTTAAGAAGGGCAAATTAAGGAAAACTAATATTTTAGTTTAGACTGTTTTAATACCTTACCAGAATGTGCTAGCCAAGCCTTTAACTTTGTGCCTGTAATAGTTTTGAGAAAAGTAGGCTTAAATAAAATTACATGATCCGCTTAATGAAATGGTCGTGTGTGTGTGTGTGTGTGTGTGTGTGTGTGTGTGTGTGTGTGTGTGTGTGTGTGTGTGTGTGTGTGTGTGAGGGGGGAGCAAGAAGCTGCAAAAGAGGTGGCAAATTGTATAATGTAGGTGAAGAGTAGATGAAATCAGAAGATTGAGTCGCGGCAACATCTGTGTAGCCGGACTGGAGAAGCGTATCACTTTGGATCGTTTCCAGTTTAGTCGTCTGGACTGATGTATAACTGAACTGCAGTGCTCTTCACAGGATGAATAGCCTACTATGTAACGCCGCGTCGCTTTAAACGGCAGCATTCGTGAATGAGCTATGATACGTTTCAGCGGTATTAAAGGCAGTTCTCCCGTAACCTGAGGCCGGGGTCGCTTAAAACTTCGCATGTCACAGGCCTTATACGTCAGCAACCGTGCGGACATTTGATGTTGAAACCAAAGAAGGTGGCTTCACATACGTGTCGTTAATTCAAAACTCGAGACTGGCTGGAAAGCTAAAGACAGTTCTATATTGCCAAACCGCAACTGTTCAATTACAGCTCTTTTCACATTACAGAACAGACTTGCATACTATAATATGTTTTCAACGACACTGAAATGACGTACATGCGCGCGCGCACTCAATGTTCCTTTACAGTAATTATTAGGCTATGTGGCCACCAGATGCGGAGTGAAGCGGAGCGGAGCGTAGTTGAGCGCAGTGGAGTTGAGCTGAGTCACTTAGGGGGGGCGGCAATAGAAAGGGGAATGTAGTTGAGTTGCGTTTATAACCTCGGCGAGGTCAGGCGTGCTAAATTTCAAACTGCGGTGAACTTCACACTATTTTTTATGATTTGACCGCTGATCAATTTGAAAATTTTTTCAGAATGTCACGCGACCAGTTTAACGAACTTCTCGATATTATTCATATTGATATAACAGCATGTGATACTAATTATCACATTGAGGAGGCGATAGGACCAAAAGGGAAGTTAGCAATTTGTTTAAGGTAATTTTTATTTATATATTAATTACAACAATTGAAATTTTCAGTAATCAATTACCAAGTTAAAAAAATTGTGAACAAGAATTATTGTCCTATGGTTCAAGAATTATTGTCCTATGGTTGTCAGTGGGAAGGTGGTGTGGTGGGGTAAGCGGAGTCACCTTCCAAACGGAACTCGGCCGAGGCAAAGCTGAGCGGAGTTGACCCGAGCGACGTCGCTTCACTTCACTCCACTCAGCTCCGCTTTCGGTGGCCGCCCTTTCACCGAACAACATTGTTTCGATTTTACAAGCTCAGTCCACTCCGCTCAACTCCGTTCCGCTCCGCCCGGCCTTATAGTTTCTTACGATGATCGTGTATTACATTCTTATTTATTTGTCTTCTTGCCTGTCAGTTGTATGGCTTAGATGTAATAAAATGAAATATCCCATACACATTGTTACGACGGTCTACTGATCGTCGTATGGTACAGTGGAAAACAAAATACACGACACCAATTACGTCACTAATCACTAGCTTTAATTAAACAGTTTGTAATCAACAAGATACTCTCTTACAGCAAATGAAATAAAAATTGTTCACACCCAATATAAATGTCTACTAATATAAAACACAATTGTATTACAACTGTCCCGCACAATTATAAAACACATACCACTTCGCCACAATACTACGAGCCGCACTCCAATAAATCGCAACTCAAACTGACCGCTAAGCGCAGCTTCGTCGTTTAAATAGATAGCAGAATTGTTCCAGATTAGTAGATACTACGGATCAGCAATAAAGGAAAACATTAGAGCGTAATTCATTGCGACCTTGAAACAGTGCGCGTGGCCGCGGGAATTCTGTCACAGGCTAGCTAACGCGTTGAGAATCACGTACGCACACGACATTACAGCCGGAATCCACCGGAATAGCCTACAAACACGTAGTAGTTTCTGTACTTGCGTACACGTTCCGCATTACGTAACAATATGACATTATGTAATGGTAATACACCAACTACACAGTAACAACACGTACATTGTTACTTTCCACCCAATGAATTTAAAGAATACCTTCTTGTAAAACTTGTGGTATACTGGAATGAATAACGGCTGTGGAATTGACACTGAGGGTCCGAAACATACACTGTGACGCGAACATATGCTTTCATTGAAGAGAAATGCACCAGCTTCTCCACCCCAACTCCACTCTCACCTACACGTTGGTGGGCCCTGTTACGCCGAGCAATCCACTCCAAGGTTGTGGTAGCCAATCCCTTAGCCGGAGTGGATCGGTAAACAAATGAGAGATGGGGGTTCTGTCAGGGCAGCCTGAGGGGTATCCGGGGTCCTAGCCTGGCAGGATGGTGCACATCGGCATCAGGGTGTGCATCTAGTATGGGGAGGCGGAGGAGCTTACAGTAGGCCAACGGCTGCACACATGCGCTAAGTTAGTTAGTCTACTGTGACTGGGCAGAGAGAGCTCGTCAGGTGAGGTGAAAGCAACTCTCGAGGGGCAGAACAGCCCAAAATCAAAGTTCGCGGTCCTCCAGGTTGGGGGTTTTACAGCAGGCCAGTAACCTACTTAAGTCAAAATATATGTACTTACAGAACTCATACGAGCCTCGGAAATCGGCTGGGAAATACGGCTAAAGCTAACGCAAAAGGACAAATTGAAGACCACAGAAGGAGATGGTGTGAACACTTGAACCGCATGCCTGATATCCGTCTATCTGTGGCTGCCTTGGGTTATCACCCTACTGGGAAGAGAGATGTCTGTAGACCGAGGAGGAGATGGGTTCTGGAACAGGTCTAAGGCCTAGTCCTTAAAGTGGTGATGATGATGCCTCTTGTTATGGGCCAGTTATGTTCTTTCAGTATTTAAGTACAGATGTCTCTAGTGACAGAAATACCTACGAGGAAGCAAGAAGACACGCAATAAAAGCAGTATGCAATAAATTGGTGGAAATTTTATGGATGTAACATGGAAAAATAAATACCTTAGACTCGAACATGATGGTACGGCCAGTGTTGACCTAAGGAGCTGACACGCGGGTCGATACATTAGACTGAGGACAACGAGACGAGATAGAATACAAAATAATGACATAAGACGGCAGTGTCAAATAGAGGATTAGAGTGACCACGTTGACAGGACAAGTGACGATAGATAAATACAAATTGTGAGAGATTCCAGACCTTTGTTGGGAAAACTGAATCCTGGCCGACGACAGAAGTGATGGACGCGGGACTTGGAATCGACCTGTAGCGAATACCCTTGATGCGTGAAGAAAATTAAGCAATTACGCTTAGGTCTATATAAAAGAAGAAGATACATGACCGGCTATTTATATTAACTGGAGAAGTTGTAATCGAGAGTTGGATCAATTAATAGAAAGGAGATAATAAGATAAACATATAGTGAACCGTGGTAGTAAGTTATCACCACGGTTGTCCCTACCTTCGGTTGTATACCTCCCAAGACGGCAGTGTCAAATAAAGGATCATATTTACTGTTTGTTTTATTGTAGAACTCAGACGGGGTCCGTGAAATTTTTCATTTTTTGATGGGTCCTCGGACTGAAATGTTTGGAAACCACTGCAATAAATTGTAACTTCCTTTTGGATCCCAGAAGAAGCTTTCACGCCAAGACTGCGGTAGACTGAGTACTTCTCCTTGTTTTCAGTCTGAAAAATATAACTACCGCATTATTATCAACTAGATGTATTTTGTAAACTACAGTATGTGAATTAATGGATATAGTCAAGATGTTTTATTACTATTTTATTATGTATATGTTATTAGTTATTAATTATGCATTTATATGTTTACTTGTTTGAACGAGCGAAGCGAATCCTCAGTTTTAACTCGACCGTATGGGATTTATCTGTTTTTCTGTCCATCTATTTCGGGTATGCCTCACGATAACTTTTCAACGCATCAACCGATTTACGTAAACTGGGCTTGCGTATCCATTCTGTTACCCTACGTAGCCCTGTTGTTTTTGAGATTGATCTGTCTATCTGACTATTTACGGGCTGTCTGGCGATAAGTTTTAATCGCATCAACCGATTTTCGTACAACTTGGCATGGGTGTCCACATTTTTAGATTTTTAGCGCACAGAATCCTATTTTTTTAGATTTATCCTTAAAAAAAAAACGGTGGCGGGAGGTAAACATGTGAGGAGTCAAAATTGTGAAAAATCGTAGAAACTCATGTGGGGTTGTGAAAAATCGGAGGAACCCATGTGGAATACCAAATTAAAAGAAATTTTAACCAAAATATGAGTAAAGTGTCCATTTTTGAAAATTTCAAAATTTTTGGATGACTGGGTTTTTTTAACACATGGGTAAAAATTTTGATAAAATCCGAAAAATGCATGTAGAGTTTCAGACGAGCTTAACTAACATCTGAATGTCGTGTTACGTTTTTGGAAATTTAAAAATTTCCGAACGCCCAGGGCTAAACATGAGATCAAAATTTCTTTTTTAAATTGTGAAAATCTAACACGGTGTCAGACTAAAAGGAACTGTAACACTCACGAATTTTTAGTACTTATTGTATGACTGGGTGCTCTATAACTGTTATAACACTAAAAAATAGTAGAGGAATCGGGAATTTGGTAATTTTTGCGATAATTGAAAAAAGTGTCTAATATCAAAATTAATGTAATGATGAGTGTACTTCGTTCAAAATAGTGAACGAGTTCTTCAGCTCAGGGAGCTTCCTACTAGTAGTCGTATTGTTCTTCACCAGTTCTTCCTTCAACACATTCAAATTATACTGCAGTGACGACTCTTTGGGATTCGCCACGATCACCACACCATCATCAAAAGCCAGTTCGATCAGCTGTCTTTCGTCCAACCTCCAGAAACCTAATCTTAGTTTTCTCATTCTGGTTTCGACTACAGACAGCGGACTTAGGTCACAGTTTTGCTTAACTTTAATTTTTATTTCAAACTCTCTTCACTATTCGTTTTTCACTCTAACTACAGTCTTTGTTGTTTCTAGAGTTCTCCGTACGGCTTTGCTGTAGGTTCTGTAGGCCTTTAGTTCTCCACATCTCAAATGTTTCTCCGGCAATCCCCTCTGTCGTGTAGATAATTATCTGGTCGTAGCAAACACAAAATTTAGACCTAAGAATAAATTATTTACATAAATTTACAAGAGAAGAAATCTTTAGAAATGAAAAATATATTATTGGTTATTTCTTATTTTCCGGGGAAAATATCAAACTTTGATATCACAATAATTAGATGTCATTGGTAAGTATATTTTCTGTGTTTCGCCTTACGTATATGTATCTCTAAAATAATTCGGCATCATCAGAGGTTGTGAAATATATTACATAAAGCAGAAAGCCAATACAATACGATATTATGTTTATGTGTACATGTGTGTATGTTTGTGTGTCCGCAAACAGAGAGAAAGAGGCAGATAGAGAGAGACCCGGAGAGAGGAGCAAAAAGGCGAGAATATGGAAGACAGGCCTCGGTGTGTTTGTGTCAGTACGGTACATTTTAAATTACACCTCACGTTTGACACCCACGCGTCAGTTTTTTGAGTGAGTAAGCAAGTTAGTATCAGATCTGCGTACAGTCAATAAGTGACGGGTCCCACGGCCGCAAACAAATGATTAAAACAAACTGATACCTCTGTGTGTGGGTGTTTCTGTGTACTTTTTCTCCCTCGCTGATGTGTCCACGCCCGCGGACTCGCACACGCGCCGACGCTTGCACACTTCGATTATTTTTACTTAATAATTTTTGTTGTATTCATACATCTGCTACTTACTTGTAAAGATCGCGAAGATTATACTTCTTCTTATTTGTCGTTTGTTTCTTTTTTTATTTGTACGTTGTTCCAAACAAATCCAGTTCACTTATAAAAGGCAAATGAAAGATTGAATTCCGCGGCCAAGGTTAGCTTCTTCGCGACCGACACGGAGACAAAAAGTTGCAAGTCCTTGATGGGTATCGAGCGTCTGGCCGCAAGAACGTCCGTGTTAACTAAAAGGTGGCTCGTTTGTTTGTTTCGTCTCATTGTTGTCGTCATTGTTATTGTTTGTTTTGTTTAATGTTTTCTCTTTATAGTCGTTCGTTTTGTTCTGTTTAAATCGTTCGGGTTTATTATTAACCGTGCATCTGTCTTCTTGTACACCTATTAACAGATGCTTTTATACCTGTGGTTGTCTCAGTTCAAGCAGGAAAAAATGAAATAAATTACAAAATTGGAATAGAATTTCTTCTTGAGTGTACGTATTACAAATGCTGAACACCCGTTTGCAGAAATGTTTTGATGTGTGAATCGGTACCAAGGCTTCACTTCTGACCGCTCTTAAATGCCATTTCATAGTATTGCTACTAAATACAGTCACCAAATAGTGAACAATGAAGATTAATTAATAGAGCAGGTACACATCAACCTTACCGATTATTAAACGAGCGAAACAAGTTCTCAGTTTTAACTCGACCGTTGGCATTTGCCTGTCTGTCTGCCTATCTATCTATCTATCTATCTACGTCTATTTGGGGTACGTCTCTCACGATAATTTTGGTTGAACACATCAACAAATTTTCCTAAAACTTGGCACATGCGCATCCCTACGTTTACCTACGAAACCCTCTGGTTCTTGAAATAGATACACTAAAAAGATTGACGGAACGGCAGGCGGTCCAAATTTTGAAAAAAAAATCTCAAAATTCTAAGTGGATTACCAAATTAAAGACACAAAGATTAATAAAACACAAAATTTCATGTGATATTCAAAATTAAAAGGAGTTTTAAACTGAAATCGAATGTAGTGTTAATTTTTGGACATTTTAAAATTTTAGGTCCTCAGAAAAGGGTATATTTGATGAAATTTAAAACTGTTTGTGAAATATCATCAAATTAAAGAAATTTTTAATAAAGATCTGAATGTAGTGTACAGTTTAGGAACTTTAAAAATTTTCAGGCCTCAGGGCGCAAAAATATGGTTAAATATTTAAAAAAAACTGCAAAACGTCTACGGGTGCCAGATAAGGGCAATTATTTTAAGACAAATTCAATTATTTGTAATGTTTAGCGTTTACTGTACGCTTACCGAATCGCTCTGGCATCGTTACTTTGTTCTTTGCTAAACAAAAACTAGTAGGGTAATCTGTATTTTCGTAGTTTTTCTGATAATTAAAAAGTTATCTAATATCAAAATTTATCCAGTAATTGTAGGCGTACTTCGTTCAAAATATTGAGCGAGTTCTGTAGCTCATGGAACTGACCAGTTATTATTAATAATAATTTTGTGTGGTACGACACAGTCGTAGTTACCTTCAATGATTAGGCCTTACGACTTATTCCTGATCGAAAAGAATTTAAATCGCTGATTGAAGGGAAAGATAGATAACAAGATTCAGCAAACTAGAAACAATAAGTTGGATGGCCACATTGAAAGAACGGAAGATACAGGAATGATAGAGAATGTCTGGAAGGAGAGATTTTATGGAGGCAGAAGGTGAAGGCGTCGTTCAAGGAGAAGATGTCGTCACTCGAGGCCTTACTACGATGGGTATACGGTGAATGATAGAGGCGAGTGGAGGAGGATTGTTCCACCAGGGGCTGTAGGGCCAATGAAGAAGAAGAAAAAGTAGAAGAAGATGATGATGAAGTTGAAGAAGAAAAACGAAATCTTAAGACGTATTCAGCCTCCAGTGGGTTAGAAATGTAGGAATCAGTAGTCTTCTTGTTCTTCTCCTAGTCAAGGATTAGGTTATATAAATCTGTTCCGGCACCCATCTTATCCTCGGACGACCCACGTCTCTTCTACCATTGGCTTTTTAGTTCAGTGCCGCTTTCGGCAATCGATCCTCTGTCATTCTTTGCAGATGGTCCTACCATTGTCTTCTGTAAATTGAAATAATTTCATTTATGTCCTTTACTTCGAGTTCTGCTCTGATATCTTCATCCCTTATTCTGTCTTGCAATGTATAATTTAAAGCACTCTGAATCTTGCCCCTTTCCTTTTTTGTCATTACCACGCCTCACTTGTTTAAATCAACGTGGTTATTGCAATTGTCTTATAAAATTTAATCCTTGTGCTGTGTCTAGTTTTATTTCTAAGATTTCTATGAATCGTACCACAAATATTCCTAAATTTATTTATCTTCTCTCTTATATCATATTCAGATTCATAGCTTACTGCACAGCCGAGATATTTGAAACGGCTCACTTGTTCGAAAGTGCTGTTGTTTATAACTATCTTAGTGCTCACTGGGTATTTACCTTTATGGTTTTGGTCTTTCTTACTGAAATTGTCAGCGAGTACTCCCCTGCCACTTCTTGTAATTGAAACATGGCTCTTTGTAAATCATCCTCATTTTCTTCAAATAAGAACTATGAGGAAACCAGTAGCATAAAACAATATTCTACTTTGGCGCAACAGCTCTTAGCCTGCTCAACCACTGCTGTCCATTCATATCGGATCTGACCAAGGATATGTTTATCCTTATATGCTTGAGATAGAGCCATCATTCACGATAATGTCTTCCACCGACTCATCTAGGTCGCACTCGTCTAGGATAACTCTTCTACAGCTTTTTGACTGTCCTGCTCTCTTCCGTTCTCAGGACTTAACTTCACCTCTTCGGTCTTTATATCCTAATTAAGGAGGTGATACTGAAATAGTCGTATGCTGAATACAATAATAAATTTTCCTTTATTACCGACTTATTAACGGTCCAGGTAGGTAAAACAATATTAGACGCAACAAATAGCAAAGGCTTCGTATATTACGGCCACGTGGAATGAATGTCTGGCAACCGTTTGGCACAAAAGTTATTAAACTGGGTCCCAAACAGAAGTTGGGACGACGTAAACCCAGAAGATTGTGGAAAGCGGACGTCTATGATGAAACATAAAATGAAGGTTTACAACGAAGGAAATGTGACGACAGAAAGCTTAGGCGTGCACGTGCAAGGGACGTCAGTAGATGGAAGATGTTTGTTTATTGAATCATTTGTACTTAAAAACGGAAAAGTTGTAAAATGAAACCTACAAGTATCTATTTTAATTGCAATTCTGTTTCCATTATCTGGTGTTCATTTAACAGAGGGGAGTCCGGTACCTTTTCCTATCCAATACTACGAGGAAATAGAACTCGTATTTAAATGGGAAAATTAGCCAGCTTTAGGTACCATTATTTCAAAAACGGTTAACCCTTTCTCTATAAAATTTTTAATAAATACTAAGTACACTTACCTTTTGTTACTGTAGCAGATTTAATAAAGTATCATGTCCGGTTACGACTGGAAAAAATGTAAACTTTTATAAATTTTTTTCTCGTAAAATGTTAAATTAAACATTTTAAATTAAAGGTTCTACTAATTACTTTTTTATAATTCCGGTAAGGGAAACTTGTATAAGAGTATATAACATGTCTCAAAAATATAAGTGTTGTAAGTTTTATAGTTTTTTTTTTTAAATCTACCTAAAATTGAAAAATGGTAACTTCCGGTAAAGCAGGTTTAAAAATCGGAAACACACTTTAAAGAATTTTGTCTCTAAAATTCCACCAGGACGATAACTTTCACTTTCACATTCTTCTCTTTTCCTTTTTAACAGTCTTCTTCTCACTCTTTGTCTTTTATTTTGTTCTTGACTCTCGTTATCAGGCTTTCGTATACGTACTGCGTCAATCTGTTTGAGACCTTAAATCATAAATTTCCCAGGATTGACTTGAAGCCTTTGAAGAGCATTTGCCTTTCCAATACGACCTTCATTAAAGCATACAGTTGCATCTGCGACTTCCAGTTTGAGAGTTTGCGGGCCCACAAATATTGCCTTTGGGAGTCTTTGCCAGGTAGAACTATTGAAACTTTCGTCCGGGTTCTGAGTTTCCCCGTGAAAATATAATAGTAACTCTTTTTTAAATATACGAACAGTTTTATTACACAGCAGTAGGGTATACGTTTGAAATATGAAATATAGAATATTTAATGAAGAAATTTGTGTTAGTGGTTGAAATCACAATCAGAATGATCACAGTTGGACACCACTATATAAAAATTATCCCGATTAGCGCTTTCAAGCCTCACAGCACATCGTCAGATCGGAATAGGCAGAAATTATTTTAAAACAAACCCTTCACCCTTCACCCTTAAAATTAAATTTGATAATGAAGAAATATTTTATAACATGATTAAGAAGTAAATGATAGAGGACATATAGATAAGATTAAGAATTATACTGCATAGTACTAATTGGTCGTTTTAAAATAAGGGTGTGTGACTGACCCACGTGTGTGGAGAGGAAGAGGGTAGTTTAAAAGGATGCACACACACACACACACACACACACACACACACACACACACACACACACACACACACACACACACACACACACACACACACACACACACACAAAACACTGAAACACAAGGAATTTGCTAGAAAAATATGTAACTGTGCAGATGGTGTGACAGGGTTTAGGGGGTGGGCAAGGGTCATTTATATTATAGCTTGTTGTGTGTGAGCAGGGTGGGGGAGAAGGGTGAAGGGTTTGTTTTAAAATAATTTCTGCCTATTCCGATCTGACGATGGGCTGTGAGGCTTGAAAGCGCTAATCGGGATAATTTTTATATAGTGGTGTGCAACTGTGATCATTCTGATTGAAATATAGAATAATCAATTAAGTCAATAAGTATCTTTTAATAATGTTTCAATAACGCGTATTTTTATTGTGTTATTACTGTTTTTACATTAATGGGACTGATTTCAGGATGTTATCACGCGTTTTCAGCCACTTAATAGATAGTAATGTTGATTAGTCTTAAGTTGTCTTTTTTTTTTGTATGAAGGCGACCCGACCGCGGACCCATCCCCCCAAAAGCCAAATTCTACATACGTCACTGGCAACATGACGGTCATTGAAATACAGAGGAATCTATCAGTGGAGGTGTGACAAGGGGAATCGAAGGATTTCTTGTCAATAACAACGTGTTTCTAAAAATAAAATGGACTATGTGCGTGTGTATGTGTGTGCCAGAAGTAATCAAGTTAGCAGAGAACCTGTTGAAACGTGTAATTAATAATAATACTAACCGAAATCGATTATGAAAATTTGCCTCTCCTTAAAGAAATCATCAGGGCACGGTCTCGTGCCCGCGGCACAATCCTTGATACGTACCAAATATAGACATTTACACGGGTTACATCTCTCGATATGTTCACAGTATTCATACAAGTGCGCGCTCACACACACACACACACTTACAGGTAGTCGTTTATTTTTCTTTGCATCGCGGTGTTTATAACAATGCGTAATTGGTACGACCATAAATGGAAACTGTGGGATGTATCCGCCAGCCGCCGTCGGGTGTCTGTGCCACGTTCAAGGTTGATCTTGATGCCAGACCGGGTTTGTTTGTATAACATAATAACAATGAAATAATAAACAGCGAGGTGAATTTGAATAAATGTATCTCTACGTGTATATAATAAAACATTATATAAGTGGACTAAACTGTGAAGGTCTGACGCATCGTATCGGCCACCGGTGACTGGTTGTTACGTGTTCGAGAAAAATTATACCTCTTTGTAATCGATACCTCTTTGTAAAAAGTTGTCTTCGGACAATGAGATATTTAAATCGAACGTAACCAAAACATACAACTTTTGACATTTATTATGAGAAATGGGGTATATTTAAATGTGAATATAATATCGTATTTTCATTTTTTTTCTTTACTGACAAGGTTGGAAAGTTTGTTTAAACATTTTCTGCAGACATTTTAATGATCACCTGAGCTGCGATGATGAAAAGCACGGGTGTCGAGTCACCAGGTATAATCTGATAGGCCTACTTGTGCTCATGGCACTACCCAAGTAGGACGATTTTACTGGCTTGGCATAACACAATGGTAATGTAGTGCAAAACCCGTTTAGCCAAGTATACGTCGATGTTGATTCCCTGTATTACCTCGACGTACAATTGTGGGACCATGAGGGGACTGCGCTCTTGTCCGCTCCAGCTAGGAGTCTTCCGCCTCTGAGTTCCCGTCGATTATGCTTTACATCTTGCTTATTTTTAATAAAACCATTCAGTCAGAATTTATGGATAAAAACACAAGAATGAGAATGGAAAACACTGAATACTACACTTAGTCTCCTACTTTTTAACTTGGGAATCGGGGAATTAATAATTGCAATGAATAAAATGGGTATATAAAACAGGATATATAAGGGATATATATTCTTCTAGGTTAGTAGCTCATAGACTGGTTGGCAGCAGCTCGCCATTCTTCACGCTTCTCTGATTTTCTTTTCAACTCACAATATGATGTGCAGTTCATATCGACAATAAGCTGTTTAATGTAGTCTAAACGGGGTAGTTCTCTGTGAGTCTTCCCTTCAATTGTTCTTTCTATTATTCTCTTCACCAACCCATTGTGTCGTAGTATATGCCCTATAAACTTAGCTCTTCTGCCTTTTAAATTTCGTAGAAAGTTCTTCTCCTCCTGAGCTCTTCTAAAGACTTCCTCATTCGTTATCTTCTCCCTCCAGCTTACTGAATATTCTCCTTTAGCACCAGGTCTCAAATGCTTGGAGTCTTTCCTTGTCACTTTCTCCAATTGTCCAAGATTCACTCCCGTATAGGGCAACACTCTACACGTATGTCTGTACTAGATTCTTCCTTATTTTTAGGCTGATAGTGTTTGGAGTGAAGAGGTTTTTCTGTTTGTTGAAAGCAATTTTAGCCTGCTTAATTCTGCTTATAATTTCCTTACTGCTACATCCATCACTTGAGATTTTAGTTCCTAGATAGTTACGTTCTTTAACTGCCTGGAGAACATCATTTTCAAGAGTTATTCTGACTGGATCTTCTTCCTTCCGACTACAGACTAGAGCTTTGGTCTTTTGTTCATTTATTTTCATATTGAATTCATTCTTCATTACTTGATCCATTGTGTCAAGAATCTTTTGTAGATCTTCGTTGCTCTCTGGAGTCACTGCTGTGTCATCTGCGAACCTAAGCATGTCCACTTTTCCCTGTGTATGTGTACTCCGAGACGAGTGTCTTTTCTTACTCTATCGATCGCTTCTTGGACGTACAAGTTAAACAAACATGGAGATAGAGAAATCCCTGTCTTACTCCTTTCTCAATGCTAGCTTCCTCTTGATGGTTTCCACATCGAACTATGCCTGCTCGTGCTTGTAAAATTCTGGATCAATTTTCGTTCTTAAGGGATATAAGAGATATAAAATAGTTAATACTAATTTCAACATTATTTGCTATGCTGATGACACCGAGCTGAATATTTGCTATGCTGATGATACCGAGCTGAGTATTTGCTATGCTGATGATACCGAGCTGAGTATTTGCTATGCTGATGGTACCGAGCTGAGTATTTGCTATGCTGATGATACCGAGCTGAGTATTTGCTATGCTGAAACCGAGAGTATCTGCAAAGCCTTCTCTATGAATTTAGCAACACGTGTACAGAACATAATATGGCGATCACTACAGTTAAGACAAAAGCAATGCCTGACTATTGCAGCAGTGTCAGTGAGGTGCAAGTTAGTAGTAGGTAATGAAATTGTTGAGCAGATAATGGAAGTCAGCGATTTAGGGATAACAAGCTATGGTTCAATAGGCAAAGAAATAAGTTGTCAGATTTTTGTGTCGGACCTTATGAGTGAAGTTATCTGGATAAATAAATTTTTAAGTTTGGCAACGATATACATTAAAGCATAGTGATGCCTGAGAGTAGAAGCGAAGGAAAACACAAGTTGCTGAGACGTAGTGATTGAGAAGAATGATAGGTAGAACACGACGAGATAGAATAACAGATTCGAGAAACATTCCATGCGACAGGCAGACATAGTGGACTGGATACATGAAAGGCGACAACTCTGGAATGACCGTGTCGACAGGATTGTTGTTGACAGGTTAGTTAAGTGGGTCTTCCGGATAATCGTCGCAAAGGCAAAATTCGAACTGGATGCCCACGAATGCGATAAGGACGATTGTATTGACTAACGTAGTTGGCTATATACTAAATGAAAAGATGGAGGAGGAGGAGGAGGAGGAGGAGGAGGAGGAGGAGGAGGAGGAGGAGGAGGAGGAGCAGGAGCAGGAGCAGGAGGAGGAGAAGAAGAAGAAGAAGAAGAAGAAGAAGAAGGAAGAGGAGGAGGAGGAGGAGGAGGAGGAGGAGGAGGAGGAGGAGGAAGGGAGTAACCAAGACATCTATAAGACCAATTGTCACATTCGCTTGCGAAGCGTGAACACAGATACTTTCAAAATCAAAGTCCTAAGAAAGGAGTATGCATCCATAAGAGGAGAAACAGGGTGGAGCATGAATGTAATCATGGGGGAACTCAGGTACTTAACTTAGTATAAGTTATCAGGAACTCAGGTAGTATAAAAATACAACGACTCGGTTGGAGAGGACGTGTGGATGATTGGGCGATGATCGTTTGGTGAAGAAAAGAAGCAGGTAACGTAAGTATATTCTTTAAGCAATAAATATGACCAAAGTGAAACGCGACGTCTCGGGGCCTAGGTGGAAGCAGAAACTAAAGACACGACGTGGCCTGCAACAGCAGGAAGAAGAAAACAGAAGGAGTAGAAATGTTTCTTCTTCTTGAACCATCGAATACTTGGTTATAATTTTTTCCTCAACGAAGTAATGTGATGATTTAGTAAAAATAACAAACATCGTGAAAATTCTTCTTTATCATGCACTTAAACATCAGTATACAGAGTTAAAAAAAAAATGTTTTCTCAATTATCTTTTGTATTATCCTAGAAACTTTAATATTTTTACGATACATTTGTAACGCACAGTTTAAACAAACATACGCTAACGGTTCGAGTCAACCGTTACACTTAAGTGTTCGCAGGTATACCTCTGTGGTTCAATATACCTCTTTGCTCCCAATAATTATGCGTCAAGGGTATTTTACCTGGTAGTACACTTGGCCGTATAATTGACACAGAGGACATAGCTTACGCTTGAACGTTAACTACAAAGAAATACAAAAAAAAAAAAAACATTTTAGTGAAAAGTGGGTCGTCATTTAATACACATTCTGTGCACATAAAATATGTGTACAGAAGATTAATACTGTAAATGACTTTCATCGTTGTAACAGAAATTTTCTAAATTCCACCGAGAACTCTTATGTGGTTAATATTTCGTTCAGTTTCACAGCGGCAAGTTACCCGTAAACGAAGGCAGCGCTGAAGACTTGGCTACCATTCGCGCAAAGAAGCAACAGCGGACAGCGTTTTGCTTTGCACCTTCTTGTGCTTCTTCTTCTTCTTCTTCTTCTTCTTCTTCTTCTTCTTCTTCTTCTTCTTCTTCTTCTTCTTCTTCTTCTTCTAGGAATAGGCGAATCACCTGCGAATACATCCACTTCACCAACGCAACCTAGGTCTTACTATACTTCTTTGTCCAACAGAGTTGTATTGCCAAACTTTCTTAGCCAGTCTGCCGTCTGGCATTCTATTCAGATGAGCAATCCATCTCTAATTGTTTTCCGCAACGCAATCTTGGATATTAAAAATGTTCAACTCTTATTTATTTAGCGAAAGTTTTATTTATATATGACATATTAAACACTGGTTTTCGCTCACGTTTACTATTGTTGATGCCCCACCCTTCTCCACCTCTTATGAATGTTTATTCTACTTCTTTATTACGTGGCATTCTTGGAAAATGGCTACATTAGACTTCAAGATATATAGAATTCATTTTTGACGGATATCTAAACTGGAGTATACGACGTTTTCGACGAACAATAGGATGAGACAGACGATGCTAAACGCAAAAATAGTCGTTTTTAATTTGAATTTAAACTAACTGCCAGGCTGTTTGGCCGTGGTCCAAGGTTTTCAATTAAACCAAATGTTTCAGCAGCACCACTGGCTGCCATCGTCAGTGGATGAAACGAGTCAAACCTAACGCAGGTGTCGTACGTTAGTACCACAGCACTGGTCCGCGTTAGGTTTGACTCGTTTCATCCACTGAATATGGCAGCCAGTGGTACTGCTGAAACGTTTGGTTTAACTGAAAACTTTGAACCACGGCCAAACAGCCCATCGGTTGGTTTAAATTCAAATGATACCGGCCGCGAAAACCTTCGAACAACAATAGTCTTCTTTAATAATAGTAAACGTGAGTAACGTGAAAGAGGGTTGAAAGTAAGTTAAGGAGAAACGTTTGGTAATAAGAAAAAGGATAATCAGAGGTGAATAATGTTATACTAATAAACGGGAGAGAGAGTGATTGTGAGGAGAGGTGATAGCAAGTGACATTTTCAGAGCGCCGCCGCGCGCGTCATTTGTCTGCGGGTCGGTTGGGATAGACACAATAATCCGTTCTACTACTACAGAGAGAGTGAGAGAGAGTGAGGGAGAGAGAAAGAGAGAGAGAGAGAGAGCGAGAGAGAGAGAGAGAGAGAGAGAGAGAGAGAGAGAAGAGCGAGTGAGTCATACAGAGGGGGGAGTAATAACGAACGCATCGCTTCGTTCCGCACAACACGAGTTTTTCCTCAACCCCCTGAGAGTAACCCCTGACGATGGTGTGTGTGTGTGAGTGTGTGTGTGAGCGCAGTCGGTGCGAGAGAGAGAGAGAGAGAGTGAGAGAGCGTGGGAGGGGGGTTGGAGAGAGAGAGACGAGACGAGAGAAATGCGCAAGTGTCATCAGCGCCGGCCAATAGCGACACAGCTGGGTCTCTCTCTCTCTCTCTCTCTCTCTCTCTCTCTCTCTCTCTCTCTCTCTCTCTCACTCTCTCTCTCTCACTCTCTCTCTCTCTCTCTCTTTCTCTCTCTCTCAGCCCGACAGAGACAGCGCAATGACGCTCTCTGCCGCGGTGGTGGCGAAAAAGAGAAGACGACAGAGAGAAAACTTTTCAAAGCAGATTGAAGATTCCCTTTCTGACGAGCGCGCCCGTATTGAATACAGCAGCAGCGCACACTTGATTTATAGCATCGACTAAGTGTGAAGTTCCGCCGACTCGACGGCCGTGTTATGTTGGGGTTGGATTTGTATCTCCGCGCGTCATCATGACAATCCCCCCCCCCATATACACAAACCTCGACAGGTTTTCATAACTCACATTGTTTCCAAATGACTGTGTGCAACCACCACCACCGCCGCCACCGTCGCCATCTGTCTCCCTTCAACCCCTTCACTACTTTCACCCCCGCGCTCGCGTCCGTATCGCTGATTATACTCGAGCCCTCCCGCGTGTGACACCAATTATTCAGCTTCGATGGTCACCGGTCGAGGTGTTAATGTTTATTTTTTGTTTTGTTCCTGTTTGGCGCTTGTCGTATTCTCTTTCCGTCTCTCCCTCTCTTCGTTCTTTTATTCTATTCATATGGATCATCACCACCACTCCAGGGACTAGGCCTTACACCTGTTCCGGAACCAGTCTCCTCCTCGATCTACCGACATCTCTCTTCCCAGTAGGGTGATAACCCAAGGCAGCCACAGGTAGACGGATATCGGGCATGCGATTCAGGTGTTCGCACCATCTCCTTCTGTGGTCTTCAATCTACAATGTTTCAATCTAAAATCTCCTTCTGTGGTGCAATGATACAATGTTTAAATCGCGTCTAATATCCTCGTTCCTTCTCCGATTCAAGATAGAACAACCTTGCGTCCCTCTTAGAAATTTCATTTCGGCTCCCTGAATTCTCTGCAGGTCCCTTTTACCCAAGTCTCACTAGCATACAGGAATGTGGGGACAGCCACAGTTTTATAAAATCTCATTCGAGTATCTTGCCGTGTTTTATTTTTCAGGTACTATGAATCGTTCCGCAAACGAACGATGCGTATAAATTTTGTTAGCTTACTATCCCAATCAATATCACTTCTAGATGATATATTACAATCCAGGTAATTAAAATGACTAACCTGATCCAAAGTCTGATTATTCACGACTATCTTAGTTCTTATAGGATACCTGCTGCCCCAAAATGCCATCGTTTTAGATTTTGTAGCAGGGACCTGTAGCCCATAGTCTTGGATGATGCTATTGAACGTAAATGTCGCCCGCTGTAACTGGTCTTCTGTTTTCTGTATCATTACCTTGTAATTTCTATTCTTATCTCGTGTAGTTAACAGTCAAATCTCGTGTGTCAAATCTGAATTTTGTTGTTGAAAATTATTTTATCAACCGACCTTTGCCTTCCTTGGTTTTCAACTTCTCTGCCCTGTATTCCTGAATTCTTTTTCCTGCTTCCCTTCATTCTTCAGTTCACGTCTTGCCTGTTCTCAGATTGGGCTTTTCCTTGATAACCTGGTGCGCTCCAACGTTCTTCTTAAGAGGGTCGCGTTCCTGCATACCTTCACTCGTGATCCTCAGTTCTTGCAGATCCCTTTCCACCTTTGTGAACCGGGTCTTCTTGGTCTTCATAATAAACAATTAGGTAAGGATGCGGTTGGTCAGTCTCTCTGGGTTCCAGGGGCCTATCTAGGGGGGCGAACGAGACCAGACGCCCCCAAAGGGTCGAATAAGTAGACGAATTTTCTTAATACCTTAATTTTTAGGGTGATTGTATAGCAGTAGCTCTTTTTGAAATATATAAACAGGTTTATTATACAAAAAGGTATGCGTTTCAAAAATGAAATGTAGAAAAATCAATTCAACCAATAAGTAGGGTTGTAAATAATGTTCAATAACGCGTATTTTTATTGTGTTATTACCGTTTACTTTAATGAGACTGATTTCAGCCACTTTAACTTGTGTTTTCTTTTTAATGAAGCTGACCCGACTCCGGACCCTACCCCATGGTCAAATTCTAGATACACCACTGCTGGGTTCAT
The DNA here is from genome assembly GCA_034769895.1 of Magicicada septendecula. Lineage (NCBI taxonomy): Eukaryota > Metazoa > Arthropoda > Insecta > Hemiptera > Cicadidae > Magicicada > Magicicada septendecula. Next base: position 60,627,421 of record CM068370.1, on the reverse strand, counting down.
CCATGTCATGTGACTATAGAAGGCAAAACTCTTCCGAATTGTATCCACATGTGTGTACAGTTCATGTTGTGCTGTATTCCCTACTCACCATTTTCTTTGACCGGGGCCAATATTCTTCTCAATGTGGCTTCTAGTTTTTCTCGGTCAGATTCTTCCTATTCATACGCCGCGTAAGGGTCGTCCGGTCGAAAGACTGTGCAGCAGTGTTTGACCTCAACATTGATGGACACAGTTCGTTTTTTTATAGACGCCTCGCCTTTGGCTAACTGCTATGCCACTTCCATCATGTTGACTCTTGAAGTTGACAATTTATTATTGTTAATTGCATGAATACCACCGCCATCAGGAGTACGACTTTGAAACAGTCAGGGATCCAATCTTCCTCTCGGTCAGGGATTAAGCTATTGAGTCCGGTTTAATCCCTAGCCCAAACGTTTTCCACTTCGTAGCACACAAACCTATAGACTGTGTTCGCCGTCAGTTTAATATTGTTACAACACAAATAAGCCAACCCAATACCAGGGATGAACAAAACAATATTGAATCGAAAATACGCGTAATACTTCATGTTAAATAAAAATGATTAATTTAAATAAAATATAAAGAATATGACTCGACAAACGACGACTTGGACCTAACCCAAGTGATTGACCCAACAACAGAAAACAAATGAAGAAGGGAACCACACAAAAAACAAACGAGAATGCAACCAAAGAAGAGAAGAAAGTTATTGACCCGACAAAGGTAAACCAAAAGAAGAAGGGATCCACGAAGAATACACAAGAATATAAACAAACCAAAGGAAAAAAGGAAAAAATCCAAAACCCAAACAAAAATGAAACAAGTTCATGGAATTAAACGACCCAAAGTAACACGTCGAAATGTACCCAAAGAAGAGGATGGAAAAACCAAAGTATTAATCAAATAATGAAAATGAAGAAGGAGGGAAGTGAAAACCAATAATGATACACAAACAAGTAATAAAGCATAGGAGAAGGAGGAATAAAGCACTTAAGAATAATATTGGAACCAACCAATAATTATCCTATGAGAAAGGAAAAAGTAACTGTTATTACCCATTAATGGACAAAATGATCTAGGGAAGAAACCCTATTAAAAAAGGTTAAGGATTAAGATGATAAAAAAGCAACCTAAAACCCAAATGAGAATTAGATGTAAAAATAGTATTATAAGAACGTAAAATTGTTAATAGTATTAAGGATATATTGTAATGAAAGAGAAATAAGTATAGGGATTACCCACTAAAAAAACACATAGTATAAACAGTGATACAGTGCAATAGTGTATGTGTAAAAACCCCAAAGTGAAGTGATAAGGTACGCTAGTTAAATTATAATTAACTATATATAATTTAAAAGTGAAGGTGAGGTATAAGTGGGAATAGTGTAAGCTTTAGGATATAACTGTTATAAGAAATAGCGAATAATAAAGAAAATAGACTCTTAATAAATCTGTGAAAAACACTAAATGTTTCGAGAAGCCTTGTGTTCCCATCTTCAGCCTTCCTGATTTTGAGCCTTGTGAAAGCAAATGATTGATTTCAAGGCTCAAAACATGAAGGCTGAAGATGGGAAGACAAGGCTTCCCGAAACATGTTCCAAATAGGGAGAAAACATCTTGAGATAAAATCATTATAAAATATATAATATATATGATATATGTATATATATTTCTTTCTGTCTTTCTGTCTTCCCCTCAGATATCCATTCGCGTTCTTAAGTAAATGTAACAACATGGAGAGAGTACTGAATGAACGAGGCAAAGTTTTAAGTGTTATACAAATTGTTTTTACAATACAAATTATAATGGCGTAAAAGACATCATAAGGCTGAAAATAGAGATGCACCAACAAGACCTGTACGTAAAAATATACCTTGATACGCGGAAGTAGTGTTCCTCGTGCACCCTGATTCCACAACCAAGATCCAAGCGCATCCTGGTGACATGTTCGGAAGAATTATTTCAATAGCAAAAGACGAATGGAGAGAACGAAATAGCGTACTTAGAATCGAGAAACTTAGACGAACATACATTTAATGTAGAAACACAAAATGAAAGTAAAAGAGTAAAAAAAAAACAATAAAATTAAAAACCGTAAAAATTAAAAACTAATAAACATCAATAATGAATAAAAATTAATAATAAAAATACTTTCAGTCTTGAATAAGACTGTTAACTCAGCTTAAGGGGCTTAGTGAAGGTTCTAAATCCACTTGGATATTTCCTGGTAGGCGCGTCCGCGGTATGGGGAACATCCTTCTAATTTAGCAGGAACGGGTAAGACCTACCAGAGACCTCCCTTATGGAGTATAGTATAGTCCACTACACAGGGATACTGACCTCTAGCATTATATTCATAAGGCAACAAACAATGTTTTTATGAGTGGGGTCTCGTTTCTTTTGTCTGCTATCTGTTCTGTTATTTATACAGATACTAGCTGTTACCCGCGGCTTTGCACGCGAATATTTGACTTTTAATAAGCATTTTAATATAATTTTTGTTGTCTATGTCTATTTGGCGTTCTGTCACCTCATATAACAATTTTGTACTCATTAGTCAAATTCTCTCTAAAGCTGTTTTCAACACTTGTACTATTTTTAACTTGTATTAAATTATTATGTTGGTGCAACAGCCTTTGGAAATTTAAAAGTATGCATTTATAAAGCCTTTGGTGATATTTATAAAGTACCTGTTAAATCAAAAATGCTAAATTCTTTATTTTAAGTGTTACTGTGTTAAAAGCATTGTATAACACATTAAACATTATGTTTTCCTCAACCATAGCTTTTATTTATTTCTGCATTAAACTCAAATCCAAAAACCGTTGTCACCTAACCTCACAAATGAAAACAACACGTATTTTCGCTTTGCATTAAGTAATAGGACAATTTACAATTAGTGCACTTGTTCTTTTCCACATCGTAATATATCGATACAATCGCATATTATATAAAACATAAAAAATGTGCTGCAGGAATGGATAAATGTAAGCAGTTCCGATGCCGCTAAACAGCTTTTGTTTATTTACTTGTTACTGTGGTAATTGATTCTGGTCTCCATGGTGTTGTTGGCATCTTTACTAGTAGTATTTAATATATTTCATTACTTATTCATTTCATCATCAGAAATACGTATAAACATGAATTTTATAATCGTTTAAGACAATTACAAAATATATAGACATATCTGTATACAAAATTACAAAATATATCGATACAATCGCATATTAAAAACATTAAAAACTGCAGGACCGGATAAAGTTACAGTTCCGATGCCGCTAAATATCATTTGTTTATTTACTTGTTACTATGGTAATTAATTCTGGTCTCCTTGGTGTTGTTGACATCTTTATTCGCGGCAACGAAAAGGCATAATTAAAAGGGCCTACATCGTGCGAAGGGGGCAAAATAGCAAATTCCAAGTTAGACAGTGTTTTTCGTCTTGTGTCGAAGGTTACCTGTGCAAAATTTGCAAAATTTGGTGGCAATCGGTGTAACGGTGTGGATTTGTATTCAGTACACATAAATCCTCAGACTTTGAGTTGTATACCTATATATAGATTGCATTGTATTGAATTTGTATTTGTGCACGTGCAACCAACCTACGTTGACTATAGTGCACGACGCAACTTAATGAAATGTGTATACAGGTAGTACAGTTAATGTTAAAGTCCGGCGAGTGTGGCAATATAAACGTACGCACGCAGACGTGCAGTTATGCGGAGAACTGACCGTCGGCGCAGTTTTAATAGTCCACAAACGCAGTCGATGTCTTTAGAAGGGTAGAGGATTTACCCCGGCCCAATCGGTGAACTACCATTGGATCTTTTCTGTTTAGTGGCAGCGTGCACTGAGTGGGCAATTACTCAACGTAGCAATCGTGAGTAACAACGCATTTTGCAGTCATTCCATGACGACAGCGCACTCTGTACAGTGGAATGGGCAACATATTACACTCTGTATGCCGTAGTCTCAAGTATAGTACTGTCGTAGCGCATCATTAATTTCCTGCAGTCAACACCACGGATTCCAGACAATATTCAGCCATACAATTTCTACAAGAGAAAAGTATTTTACACAACCCAAGAATCTGTACGAACGTCCATCATATGAAACTGTATACAACAGGCAAAGACCGTTGGGTTTGTTCGAAAAAGAACTGCCGGAAATCCAAAGAAGTGCGACAGGATACATTCCTAAACAATTCTCGGCTAGATTTCCGCACAAGGTATCGAGATGATGATAAATTTAAAAAAAAATTATTGAAAATTTTGCTGAATTTATGTCTCCCTAATAATTTATATTTTGTTATTTGCAGCAGTAATAATTTATGAAATGTATCGTTGTATTTGTAGTTATATATTAAATTTGCAATTGTAAAATGTAAATTACTAATAAATTAAAAATATAAAAATAAAGGTATATCAATAGTAAACGAAATGTATAACGATAAAAATATAATAGATAAAAGATAAAAATAAAAAGTTCATTTAAATGTAGATCAAAATGAAAATAAAAATAAAAACTGTTGCTGGTTGTCGCTATGTGTGGGGGGGGGGTAATATGTGTTTACGTCGAGTAATTGCTCACTGCATGCTGCCACTAAACAGAAAAGATCCCTACCATCCATTCTTCCTCCAGCAGTCAGTGGGTAGGCATTTTCCTTGGGCAGATTTCAAAGGATTTCTTTCCATCCTTTCTAAAAGGTCTTCCAACACTTCTACTCTCTGCAGGCTAACTTTACAGCACTGTTTTCGGAATCGGTCCCATGAACATTCTTTCTACACGCTGTCTCAATTTCCTCCGACATGTTATTGTATCATTAAAGTCGTGTAAATCTTGATTTTTCTGTAGCCACGTTTCTCAGTCTGCTCTACAGTGTACAACTTTCAACTTTCCTCGACATCTCAACTTTCATAACCTATACCAGTGGTTCCAAAGTGGGGTCCGCGGACCCCTGGGAGTCCGCGACAATGTTTCAGGGGGTCAGCAGACACTTTTAAGAAAAATTAAAATATACCGTAATTTTCTCCCACTTTGTTATGCTCTAAAATCTAAATTTCAGAATCTTAAAACAATTAGTAAAAGATTCCAGTACTTTTTGGGGGTTCAAACTAATTGTAAAAGTAATCTCAAACTAATAGCTTTAATAATGTCTTTAAATCATGTCGTGTAGCAGATCTGTTTGTCAGCCGAACTGATTAGATCTCTCTCTTACACTACAAAAAGAAGATTCATTGGCAGAACTTTCAACTGACAGTTCATTCAAATTACAGTTTTCGCATTTACAGCTAGCTGACATCTGGTTATATGTGATGACTGACTAGCCTGAACTCGGAAAAAAAAGCTTTGAAGCGTTTAAATGTGTTTTCCTCTACTTATTTCTGTGAAAACTCATTCTCCCTGCTCACGTACTTGAAGGCAAAGTTAAGAAATAAACTTGATGTCGAGAGTGACTTAATATTGAAATTATCAGACATTAAGCCCAATATTCCAAAGCTAATTGTTCAAATGCAGCTTCATTGTTCACATTAAACCGTGTTCGATATCATTAACATTATAATTTTGCAAGTTAAGAGAATTTTGATTTTAATACATTTTAATTAAAATATATGAGTTTATATGATATTTACTGTTTGTTTTATTTCAGAACTCAGACGGGGTCCGTGAATTTTTTAAATTATTTGAGGGGATCCGTGGACAGTAACGTTTGGGAACCACTGACCTTAACAGTAGGATAGGTTTGGTCACGCTCATATAAACTATTCAGCTTCCTGTCCCTGCATAAGCTTACACATTAGCATTCTCAGGATAGTTGCACATGTCATTCGAAATTTGTTTATTTTGTTGTCGCCATCTCTGTCATGTCATTCTGAACATAATTATACTAATTATCTTGTTATGAAATTAAAATTTTGAGCATTTTACGATCATTTTATCCTTTATTATCTTTCGTCACAAACACATTTTTAAGCTCTATTGTCACGCTTTTTCTTTCTGTTTGATTGTATATACTTAACTGCCATATAAAACCACATTCCAAACAAAACGTTTGGCAGATCTATTTTTTTATCTCAATTGGAATCTTTCTTGCTGACATGGTCCTACAATTTCCATGTTGTTGTTTGCTGATGTCCAGGTTGATGGCCGTACAATCATTGAATCGAATCTGCATTGAAGACCAAGGTGATGGCTTTTCATGATGCTGATGCCATACGAGCAACAATGACTTAGTGAACAAGCTACATAAGTTCAATCATAGGTCTGGGGTCATCAGGAGTACTCTAAAATCAACGAGTATAGGAGCACACCTGTAGTTCTGAAAAGTGATGGCCCTCCTCACACATCTCTATGGGTCTGAGAATTGTACTTTAACGATATCCTAGGTCAGTCATATTCAAGCGGCCGAAATCATATTTCTCAGGCACGTGACAGCTTATACTCCTCAAGATCGCAAAGGAAACGTATATGTACAACATAAACTTAATATTGAAACGTAATGGGGAAAATGTTTGCACATTTACAAAACATTCTGCGTGTTTCTCGGCTATTCCAGTAGAAACCGACTGTAATGTGTGTGTACGTACATATTGCTGCTACTCTGAGATGAAGGACATATTACGTGACACTTGTCACGAGTCCGTAGTCGAGACTGGTCCAGATTGCACCCGTCTGCGAGCGCTGTGTGCAAGGCCGCAGCCAATTACGATCTGTTGTTTTCTAGTAGCGTTCTTCACGCGCAGTATGGAATATTCTGGTATTTCGCGGGGTATAAATACAAGTACTCAGCGACGCTCAGTTCAGTTATTGTCGGGCGATTAAACAGTGCGTTTAAGTGGCGATTTACTACACAGTGCGGTTCGAAGTACTGTGGCGAAGTGTTATGTGTTTTACAATCGTGCGGGACAATTGTAATACAATTGTGTTTTATATTAGTTGACATTATTATTGCGTGTGAACAATTTTTATTTGATCTATTGTAAGGGACTATCTTGTTAATTACAACCTATTTAATTGTGATAATTAAAGCTGGTGATAAGTGACTTAATTGGCGTCTTGTATTTTGTTTTCCACAAAAAGTTAGACCGTCGTAACAATATTGTGAGTGTACATGATAGGATTGCCCAGTATCGGCTCAAATGGTTGGAACAACTTAACTGAATTGTCGACTCCCGCGTCCCCAAACAACTATACTAAGTTGAAAGTCGAAAGGACGGAGAGGTGTAGGCCGTCCGCAGGAGCGTCGGTGTGACCTGCTCTCTACTTGGGACCGGAACAAACCATTTTTGGTTTAATCCTTACTGAAGAAGAAGAAGAAGAAGATGATGATAATGATTACTTTCAGCACTTTTCTTTCTTCCCCTATTGCTTTCATCTTTTATGACTCTATCAATCCATTTTATCTTAATTATCCTTCGTTACAAACACATTTTGAAGCTCTATAGTCACAGTTTTTCTTCATGTTTGATTGTATATGTCTTACTACCATATGAATCCACACTCCAAACAAAATATTTGGCAAATCTATTTCTTATCTCAATTGGAATCTTTCTTACTGTCATTAATGCTTTTACCCGTTTCAAAGCTCTCTTACCCAAAGATATCCTACTTCGAATTACCTCCGTACAGCTTACACTCTATGCCACCGCACTTAGAAAATACTGTAATGAATTCAGTTGATCTATACTCTTTCCGTTCTTAGTTCAATCCTGATGTAAACAAACCCACGTGGCAAATCTGAAACGCTATTGATCAGGGCCGTTGACACTGTTTACACAGTAATGTATTACGAGCATGTGCAGAATGTCTGTATAGTCATGTGAGAGTTATCTTTCCACTTAAATCGGGACACGTCGTTTAAAGACTTCCTCCTTATCACTGTATTCTGAATCGTATTGAATTAATATGGAACCAGTTGAAAGGAAATGTTGCCTGTCACAACACAAGATTAGCTGCTTGATATAAAACAATTTATTAAGAAGGCGGTAAATGAAACAACGGCGGACAATTGGAATCATTGTATGCAGCATATAATCAAGGAAGATGATAAGTTATGGTAACTGGCAAACATTACCGAAGGCGATGTGGACAATGAATTACTCTCTGACAGTAACTGATAATAGCCTATTCAGTACATTGGTAATTATCGTAGCTTCTATTTTCGTTTTAAATAAAGTTTACTTTTTTGTTTGTTGCGATATTTAAATAGTTAATTTAAAAAAAAAACAATTAACTGATGTTATAAAATGTTTCACTGTCGGTCTGACACTGTCACACAAACTTTACTTTGGTCAGGACAGATTACGTGTGCTTATAGAGTATAAATATTATATGTACCCTGTCTGTACTGCTTCTGTCAGAGTGACACGCCTCTAATTCAAGTAGCAAATAGCGTTTAAGATGTACCACGCCTGTTTGTTTACATCAGGATTAAGCTAAGAACGGAAACAGTATACAGTTTTTCCTTCCGAAAATATGTTAACGGAGACTTATTTCTTCTCAATTCTCATCATTTTACTTTCCCTACATTTATCTTCAATTCGAACTGTTTCACTGATCTTACAATATTCGTAATCATAAATTGTAGCTCTCTTTCTGATTCCGCCAACACTACTCTAAGGCCTTCTGTTCAGCCAAGTAGCTGAACCCCAATACATGAAATGATAATTTACACAGTCAAATTTAATACTTTTAAAAGATATATCGATAAATTTGTATATTTTTACCAGTTCATTTATTACATTTTAAAAAGGAAATTGTTCGCGATAGAATTTATCAGGCCTATTAGAGAAACCGATGACTCACTAGCCTTAACCGCCCTAGTCAAGGGTTAAAAAAGTATCAAAGGGGTAGTCAAAATTGGTTTTCCTTATTAAGTTTAAAAAGTAATTGGTTTTCCCTAGTAATCTGGGGTAGGGGGTTGTGGCGACCCCATAGCTCGGTGGTACGTACCGCTGCATTCGGCCTATACTTCAGGACGCTATACTTCCTCACCATCTTTACGTTTCTGACGTTTATCGTTGTGTAGACTGCCCACTTACTAGCGTAGGTCTCTATAGGCGCTTCTGTAAAGTTTCTCTTGGCTGGGTTTTGTTGTTTTTTTTTCAAGCCTTGAAAAATTAAAGTGTTCGGCGTGTTGGGACGGCTTTTTATTCTTTCCTGAATATAATTAAATCACTACCGACTCGGAACACAAAGCTTTTTATGGGGAAAAAAGTAAAAGTTTTACCTTATAGCCTGAACCAGTTTTCGCTTCTTCAGAGCCTTCCATTGGGAGCACTGTCCGTCTTGTCCTTTGCGACGGTATCGACTTTTGAAGGATCAATGTTGTGTGTGTGGGGTGAGATATGTTCGAATAATGCGTGCGATTTTAATTGTGTCTGTTCGTTTAGGATGCCGTTTTAATGTGTTTTCGTGTGTCTGTATATTTCCAATTGTTCAAGAGTGTCTAGTTTTCGGCCTTTTGTTTGTAGCCTACGTGTAGAATGTCCATGTTATTTTCAATGTTTTTGTATGTGTGGTTAGCTTCAATGAGGTGGTTTGCAAAGGTGGATTCTGTAGTGGAGTGTAGTGCCTTTGTGTGTTCAATATATCTTTGATTGAAGTTACGTCCTGTCTGGCCTATGTAGAATTTGTTGCAATCTGAGCAGTTTAGTTGGTAAACACCAGGTAGATCGAATTTGTTTTGTTCTTTGTGAGTGTGTTCTGTTTTGTTTGTAGTTTTGTATGCGAATCTGTATCCTGCTTTTTTGAATTTGTGGGCTATTTTTTCAGTTTGGTTATTGATGTATGTTAGTGTTATGAATTTTTTGTTTTCTGTCTTAGTCTGTTGTTTGTCTTGTGTTTTGTGTAGGATTTTATTGACTATTATTCTGTTGTATCCGTTGGATTCTGCTAGATATTTTATCGTTTTAGTTCGTCTTTGTAGTATTTTTCATCTAGTGGGATGTTGTTAAGTCTATGTATCGTAGTTCTGAAGGCAGCTAGTTTGTGTTCTATATTGGGTGATTGGAGGAGTTGTGTATTAGGGTGTTAGTTGTAGTCGGTTTTCTGTGTGCCTGTGTTCAAATTTTGTGATGGAGGGGTCTACAAAGTTTATGCTATTGTTATGTTCGTATTCGGCAGTAAAGGTTATGTTTTTGTGTATTTTGTTTATGTGCGTTAGTAACTGTTCACATTGTAACGTAGTAACTGCTCAGATGCAACAAATTCTACATAGGCCAGACAGGACGTAGCTTCAAACAAAGCTACATTGAACACACAAAGGCACTACACTCCACTACAGAATCGACCTTTGCAAACCACATCATTGGAGCTAACCACACATACGAAAACATCGACATTAACATGGACATTCTACACATACACACAAAAGGCCGAAAACTAGACACTCTTGAACAATTGGAAATATACAAACACAAGAAAACACATTAAAACGACATCCTAAACGAACAGACGCAATTCAAAATCACACGCATTATTCGAACGTATCTCACACCACACAAAACATCGATCCTTCAAAAGTCGATACCGTCGCCAAGAGCAAGGCGGACAGTGCTCCCAGCGGCAACCTCTGAAGAAGCTTTTTAAAAGCGAAAACTGGTTCAGGCTATAAGGTAAAACGTTTACGTTTTTACCCATAAAAACTTTGTGTTCCGAGTCGGTAGTGATTTAATTATATTCAGTTAAGTAACGGTCACGTCATGGACAACGAAATCCAAGAAATTATTCTTTCCTTAACACATCTTTCTGTGTTAATGGACGATGAAGATCTTAAACGTTGCAGTTTACTTAATGGACTAGTGTCCCTTTCCTTCGATTTCCAGTCATGCTCTGCCCTACTATACTGTACATGATTAAAGGGCTGCTTTCACAGGGTTAAATGTAAAGACACCAACCGACGTCATGTGGGAAAGAGACACCTATCCATCAGAAAATAAATCAGGAGACCATCTCAGGGTATTATGGTGACAGTTTTTAAGGCCTGATAACGTTGCAGCGTAAGAGATAACCCTTCTTCTTCTTCTCGAAGGAGAACGAAGTACGAGTAACGCAGGTCGCCAAAGCTGGAAGGTGGTGACACAGAGGCATCAAGGTAGGCGGGAACACAGAGAAGAGGGTTAAAGACTTGGTAGGAAGTTCGGTAAACTTAAATTATTGTGTGATCAGGAAGGATGGCAGGTTGAGTATGTTTGTACGAATTGGGAATTAGGTGTTTCTATGTGTTTCTATTTCTTTAACGCCGGCGGTGAGGAGTTATGGGAGGAGGTCCGTCGTCTGTTGTAAGGAGACGGTTTATGAAGAAGGAAGGTCTACGGGTATTTCTGGTAGTTCTGTTGATGGAGGTGGCTATGGATTGTAGGGAACTGCGTTGTGTAGTGGTTTTTGAGCTTGTACAGAAAGGAATCGCGATTAGGGAAAAGCGTCTGTAGTGCATACAGAGCGCTGTTGCAGAATTTGGTAATGGGAGGTCTGCGGTATATAAGTCGTAGAGCTCGTTGTTCAGTGATTCCGCAGGGGGCGGGCAGGGCCGGGAGTCAGAAACATAGGATGAGCGTATGTAAGGATCGGCGGATACAGGTTGTGTACATGCGACTAAGTAGTCCGCTGGAGCAACGATCGTTGCTACTTAGAGTTTTGAAAGAGCGGATTCGTTTGCGGGCTTGGTTTGAGGTGTACGTGTGATGTGAGGTCGTCAGGTAAGTTTGGAGTCAGATGTGACGCCATGATTCTTTTGAACGGAAGATCTAGTTCCTTCTATACTGAGCCGATGAGTCTGAATATAGTCACTGTTCAGATCACACGTGTGCACATCCACATTGCCGATTACCAGTGGTTGATTTCTAAAATTATAGGTACCGGAACGCACCAATTCAAAAGTTGTACAGACACAAATATACTTATATTTTATATTAGCGTATAAGTTTACATCAGGTTATTACAAAGGAGGTCTACATTCTTAAAGCCTTATAAAATATGTAACATACGTATAAACTTGTATCTAAAAAGGTAATAAAGTTTACTGATATTTCTAAAGAACTTCATTGTCAGGTTAGCCGCACGACAATAGAAAACATGTCACTCGTGATGGCGTCATCCTGGAGGCTCAATCAAACTCTAAGTGATGGTTTCGATGGTTCGGACATTTTAAAAAAGTTTCCGTAGTGTCATCATTGTGTCGTCATATTGTTTGTTTCTTGACCTTTCCTTACTCCTTGTATCCAAAGCTGTATGATGGCCAGAAATCAGCCCTCTCACATTCACTTGAAGATATTGCTATTGATTAAATAGCATATTTCAAGGTAGAAGCGTTCTCCGGAAAAATTCTGGAATGCACATATTCTCGGAAGCTCCCAATCAGTTGCCTTTCATGTAGTTTAAATTTTGCAGCACGTTTTTATTTCATTTTCTCCATATCTTACTTGGATATTTTTTGAACGATAGTAGTCAAGATAAAGATTAGTGCTGGTGTTTGATTATGACAAATGTTTAGTTTTGTAGTGGGGCTGATAAGGGGCAAAATTTAAAAAGTAATAGTAAATTTTTAAATATCACTATAATATTGACGACTCGGAACACTAAGTTTTTTATAAGTAAAAACGTAAAATTTTACCTTACAGCCTAAACCGGCTTTCACCTATAGAAGGCTTCATCAGAGGCTGTCGTAAGTAGCGCTGTTCGTCTTGTTGTTGGCGACGAGATACTTTGTCGAAAGATCGAAGCTGTGTGTGTGTGGTGAGATGTGTTCGAATAATGCGTGCGATTTGAATTGTGTCTGTTCGTTTAGGATGTCGTTTTTATTTGTTTTTGTGTGTTTGTATATTTCTAATTGTTCTAGAGTGTCTAGTTTTCGGCCTTTTGTGTGTACGTGTAGTATGTTCATGTTATTGTCGATGTTTTTATATGTGTGGTTTGCTTCAATGAGGTGGTTTGCGAAGGTAGATTCTGTAGTGGTGTGGAGTGCTTTTGTGTGTTCAATGTATCTCTGTTTGAAGCTACGTCCTGTCTGGCCTATGTAGAATTTATTGCAATTTGAACAATTTAGCTTATATACACCGGGTAGATCGAATTTGTTTTGTGCTTTGGGCATGCGTTTTGATAGTGTGTGTTCTGTTTTGTTAGTAGTTTTGTAAGCGATTCTGTATCCTGCTTTTTTGAATTTGTGGGCAATTTTTTCTGTTTGTTTGTTGATGTATGTTAGTGTTATGAATTTGTTGTTTTCTGTCTTTGTCTGTTGTTTGTTTTGTGTTTTGTGTAGGAGTTTACTGACTATTGTTCTGTCATAACCGTTAGATTCTGCTAGATATTTTATCGTGTTTAGTTCGTCTTTGTAGTCTACTTCATCTAAGGGGATGTTGTTAAGTTTCTGACACAGAAACAAATATACAAAACACAGCACCAGAACATCAAGACACATTAAGACATAATATAAACAACACAATAGGAGTACATAAGACACCAGACAACAACAACCACAACTCAGAAATACACACAGCCATCAAACTGAGGGAAAAGGCACACAAACACAACATCACATTTGTAAAAGCTGACAAAGGCAACACGACTGTAATTATCCCCACAGACAACCTACACAAAAAAGTACAAAACTTCATGGAACAGAACAACATCACAGAACTAAAACACGACCCCACCGACAGATACCAAAACTCAGTTATGACACATAAACAAAAGCCCTACATGAAACAAATCCGACCATCAGCACCTACACTCCAAGCGCTTCCCAAAATCCATAAAGAAGACATTCCGATCCGCCCCATTATCAACTACCGTAATGCCCCCGCACACAAACTGGCAAAATATCTAGACAAAATTATTAGACAACACACACAAATAGACAACAACATTGCAGTAAAAAACAACACTGACCTAGTAACAAAAATAAAACTTATCAATGAAATAACAGAAACTCTTAACATTATCACAAAACAAAACTACTTTACTTATAACAATAAATACTACACACAGAACGATGGCCTACCCATGGGCTCCCCCATATCCAGCATTCTAGCAGAAGTCTTCCTCCAACACTTAGAAAAAACAAAAATACTCACAAACAATGACAGACACTCACATAAAATACTATATGGGCACAGATACGTTGATGATATTCTAATACTATACAGGGGAAACAAAAGACAATGTGAACAGTTACTAACGCACGTAAACAAAATACTTAAATCATAACCTTCACTGCCGAATACGAACACAACAATACCATAAACTTCTTAGACCTCTCCATCACAAAACTAAAACACAGGCACAAATTCAGTATATACAGAAAACCAACTACAACTGACACACTAATACACAACACCTCCAATCACCCAATACAACACAAACTAGCTGCTTTTAGAACCATGATACATATACTTAACAACATCCCCTTAGATGAAGTAGACTACAAAGACGAACTAAACACGATAAAATATCTAGCAGAATCTAACGGTTATGACAGAACAATAGTCAGTAAACTCCTACACAAAACACAAAACAAACAACAGACAAAGACAGAAAACAACAAATTCATAACACTAACATACATCAACAAACAAACAGAAAAAATTGCCCACAAATTCAAAAAAGCAGGATACAGAATCGCTTACAAAACTACTAACAAAACAGAACACACACTATCAAAACGCATGCCCAAAGCACAAAACAAATTCGATCTACCCGGTGTATATAAGCTAAATTGTTCAAATTGCAATAAATTCTACATAGGCCAGACAGGACGTAGCTTCAAACAGAGATACATTGAACACACAAAAGCACTCCACACCACTACAGAATCTACCTTCGCAAACCACCTCATTGAAGCAAACCACAAATATAAAAACATCGACAATAACATGAACATACTACACGTACACACAAAAGGCCGAAAACTAGACACTCTAGAACAATTAGAAATATACAAACACACAAAAACAAATAAAAACGACATCCTAAACGAACAGACACAATTCAAATCGCACGCATTATTCGAACACATCTCACCACACACACACAGCTTCGATCTTTCGACAAAGTATCTCGTCGCCAACAACAAGACGAACAGCGCTACTTACGACAGCCTCTGATGAAGCCTTCTATAGGTGAAAGCCGGTTTAGGCTGTAAGGTAAAATTTTACGTTTTTACTTATAAAAAACTTAGTGTTCCGAGTCGTCAATATTATAGTGATATTTAGTTAAGTAACGGACACGTCATGGACAACGAAATCCAAGAAAGTAAATTTTTGTAATAATTAGGTTTCTACTTTCACATATTTTTTCGATAATTTATTTTTGGATGCAAGAGGTTCCGGAACGCCGTTCCAGCGCGTTCCCCCTGCCGATTACACATTAAGAAAATTGCGTTTTCACATAAAATCCCCCCCCCCCAATCCATCTATACGATGGTCTGTAGTCTGAGTTAAAGATAGATACAAACATGAGTAAACAGAATTGATGTTACGAGACTTGAGGATCTAGACAGAATGAGTAAAGATATTTACACGGGTCAAGCAAAGAATTATTTTGAGACGTTATAAGTACATTAACACCTTTTATCCCACCCAGATAATCCTTAACATTTCCTAAATAATCCATAAATTAAAATGATTAAAACGTGAACGTAATAAAAATATTAAACAAAAATTAAAATAAATAAAATAAATTACGTGTGGATGTAGGAAGGTAATGGTGTGTGTGTGTGTGTGTGTGTGTGTGTGTGTGTGTGTGTGTGTGTGTGTGTGTGTGTGTGTGTGTGAATCCCCGCGTACGCATAGAGCCTGAATTGTGATTTTACTTCCATGTTCCATAAGGAAATGGAAGTATGGTGATCGCGAAAAAATCGTGTTCGAGATAAGGGCTGATTCCGATTGTACTACCCTCTAAACATGAAGAAAAGTCATTTTCTGAAAAGTGTCTGTATGTTTGTGTAGATGTTTTTCTATGGCGAACGATAACTGCCGCAAATTCAAACAGAATAAAATAATTTTTGCATATGTGTCCGAGTTGTAGAAGACTCAAGGCCTATAGATTTTGTTGAAGATCGTTTAAGGGGAAGGGGTAGTTTACCTGGAACGTTTTACGTTTTAACAACAGTAAAGTACTTAATTTTGATAATTAATGTATCCTGAAAAAAGGTCATAGGCTAATATTCCACTGTAGGACACTGTAGTATATGGTAGATGAAGTGAAAAGATCTATAAACGATATATGAAATGATATATCTATAAATGAAAAGGGTAGTTAATGGGAGAGGGGCTAATTTTTTGTATTAATGTTATAAATTTATTCGACCGAAAACTTAAAAATTTAAATAAAATATTAATCATAGATATCGTTCCATGCTATGTCACCACGGATACATAAACAAAATAATTTTTGTTCGTTTTCAGAAAGTCACAGAAAACAAACGCTGGGCGGTACGGTATTCGCTTTTTTCACGTTGTTTAAGTAAAAAATAATTTAATAAAATTAATTCTTTATTTTTAAAATATTAACAACTAGATAAAATTCGTATTTTTATTATCTTTCTCAGCGTTTTTACCAAAATCATGCTGATGTATTTGCTTTCGTTTTGAGTTTTTGAGTACATATTAAAAATAATTTGATAAGTAATTAGAACATGGAAGTCATGTATGGTTCTCCATACCGATTTTTTCGTTTGTTATGACTCAATACCAATAATGTTTTCTTAAAGCGATTACCGTGGGGTAGATGTGTTCGATTCAGAGGAGGTTGTAAAATACCCTTCTTGGTTGTCCTTTTGCCGTACACCGAGTGCTCAGTCTAGAAATTATTTCTGCCCCCACACGTACCACTATCAGCCAACCCTTTATAGCTGTGAATTTTCATTGATAACTGTTCTACATAAATGGAAGAACCGCATGAAAATCCATCCGTCCGCTTGGGTTCTCGAGAGTATCCCAAACAAACAGACATCCGTTTACCGGGAACTTTATATCATACTAGAGAATAAAGATGGAAGAATATTGATGAAGTCGATTACCGATCGAAGGAAAAAATAATAATGAATAAGTAAATAAATACAATTCAAAATAAATAAAAATCTGAAACAATGTCTCAGAGAAAGAAGCCACTAAAACATTTAATGTATATAAATGGAATTGGCAATTAATTATTTAATTGTGTTTGCCGTGCCCCACGATCTTGGAGCGCCATTTATATTTAATGCAATTATGCTAATTATTATGAATTATTAAATTATCCAATTATAAGTTAATGAATTGGGTCTAATTAAATTCGTATGCCATTTATGTTTAACTGAATGGGGTTGTAACTGACATTTATAGAGCCCCACTTTCCTTGGGTATCATTTATATTTAATACACATATGGAAAAGTAAATTATGTTTGTCGGATTTGACTCAATATAGTTATCAAATCAATATGATTTACATGAGCATGTTAATCTGACATTTCAATGGTCGATTTGGGTGTGTCCATTGATAATTAGCATAACTCTTGAGACTCTTTGTAAGTTACAAAGTAAAATCACTTGGAACGTGATAAATTAATTGTCAAGGTTAATCGCAATAATGAACGCAAGATATATGTATATATGTAACAATTATACCATTATATCATTGATTAAGTAAATGACTGAACCACAAATGAAATTATGTCCTGTAAATACATAACAAAACACATAATACATAAATCACAATAATATTTGTTCGTTGTTTCATGAAAACAAGACATATAGTACAATCAAATACAACACAATAATATACATATACAAACAATAAGCAATCAAATATATTTTATCCCTAGCTAAATGCGTTCATTATGTTCAGATAAATGACTTTAATATTAACATTATTAGATTTATGATTTATATATATTTATATAGATATCTTGGTGGGTAGTTCTTAGAAAAGAAGAGACAGTGCAGTAGTATGTATCAACTAGCATTTAAGAAACATAAAGACTTATCTTTGAAAAGGCTTATCCACAAATTCCATCGGTGTAAGATTACATCCGTTGATGGGTTCCTTACACATGGTAATCACTATTGATCGAAGAACACTTCACTTTCACTCACTGAATTCCACTCTCGTTATGTATAGTGTAGTGTTGGACTCTCCGCTGGCGTTAAGTGTTTTATGGATTCAAGTGTTAAGATGCAATCATCGTCATTGAAGTGGTTTGGTTTTAGAGTTTGCTGTGTGCGTGTTCATGTAGCTAACTATTCTGTCTACCTTGGGCGTAATGTATGCAATGTGCGTATTAGTGTTCGTGTTAATTCACTCAGTTCAGATGCCCAAAATTGAGGATCATTATGGTTGAATAGTGTCTGAAATCGTCACCCACTGTTCTACTCTCGGATTGTTACTCACTCGTATTGCATTATGTTGCGTGTCGGTCGTAGTCTAGAGTCACGTATACACTGGTATTTAACGATAGTTATGTCTATTCGCACTGTTGATTCTACGGTGAGTTCGGTAACTCATATAAACTATCGAACATACGTTTTGTAGAATTGCGATTGAGTTGAATGTCTAAGTCCGATTAAGACCGCGACTTGGTTACAATTTCACTGATTGATTAACCGAGTTAAAAGTTGAGTAAGTCGTGTAAACTATTTCAATTACTCGTATTACTACTCCATTACTACTCCATTACTACTGTTATTCAATTACTCTTCTACTACTGTATTACCCGTATTACTACTACTGGGCTCCGCGTCTTCGCAAACAGTTTTTATCAATCATTCTCTCCCAGAAGGCAATTTTCTCATCTCTACGCCTTCGGCCGTTGTTGATTGGTTCCTAATTTCCTACCACCTTGTAGATTTTTGTCATCGGTTTCCTGATTCGTCGTTCAAGTTGTCACTACTCTCTCCACCAGTTCCTTTGGAAGATGACAAACTCCCGTTGGTCGTCGGCATCCCCGGAATATCCCAGCGACGAACGTTGTGCTGATTCTCAGAAACTAGCGCAATTCCCCGCCTGTCTATCAACCTTTGTTTCCACGTTGTCGAGGCACTCCGATATAGCTTTTGTTAAGAGTCTGCAGTGCCTCGGTCAATTCTTCATTTACCCTTCGCTCGTTCCGCCAATTATCAACTCTTCGTTGGGCGTCATCCCTGGACGGGTCCCACGCTTTCTAGTTGTAAATCTGACTGACGTCAGGGCGTGTTTTCATACTGGGCTGTGTGTATCCCTAGTATTCATTGAATATCCGTTCTATTGTCTACATATTTGTCAAGATTTCTCTGCACCCTTTGTTGCTGAGTGTTGCATTCATACATGTGCTCGTTACAACTTAACCCCACAGCATGTGTTCCATTTCACTTCTGCGTAACCAGGCTACTGGACTATGCCTTTTTTTGTCTGGTTTGTTTTGGCGTTGTAAATCGTAGCTAACTTCGTGCTGTCAACTTCGTACCCTATTTTCTGTTGTAGCGTGTACTCAGTCGTTTTTTTCATTGTCTTCCCACTGGCGTCGGGTCTGACGTGTCCCTAATTCGTTCTTATTTACGACTCGGGCCAGGGTTTGTCAACTCTAGTGTGTGAGCGTGCCACTTGATCAAGAAATTATAAATTTTTAAAATTTTGATCACTATAAACACGAGTTAATAAGATGAAAGTTGCTTACCATTAAACCAAGGACACATAACTTATAACAAGAAATAAGTATCCATTAATGCCAAACGTAGGCATTATTCAACAGTCATTCTCCCGGAAGCAATTATGCAGTTGAGTATCTAACTATGAAGAAGAAAATAATGATGACGGAAGAACTGGAAGTCATAGAAAGGAAAATATTAAGAAAAATCTTGGGATCAATAAAAAATGGAGAACAGTACAGAAGACGCCAAAATAATGAGCTATACACACGTGTTGAGAAAATCACAGACGTAATTGGGAAAAGAAGAATTAATTTTTACGGACATGTTCAAAGAATGAAACCTGACAGACTAACAGGGAATGTTTTTAACTATTTCAAAAAGCTCAAAATGTCCAATACGTGGTTCAAAGAAACAGGAAAAGACATAGAAGAACTCCAGATTACTCAAGAAGACATCGAAGAATGGTTGCCACTCAAAAAAAAATTAAAAAATGTCAAAGGTTTTCAGAAAAAAACCAAGAAGGGTACAGGTGCCATCTGGACTGACGAAAGGAGGGAGAGGGGAGACATCGATCAAGAATGAAGGAGATGTGGGAGAGGAGGAAGAGAGAGGAGGAGAAGATGGGAGGAACCAGTTGAACCAAACGTAGTCTACAGTGACTCATACCCAAAATAAATAAATAAATAATAAACCAAGCGGAAGACGAAGCATCGGTAGATCACGGAGAAGATTACACAGTGACAGGCTCCAAGTACAATACGCTAGAGTGCAGTATAAGAGAAGATCGTTGTTAAACTAGTATGCTCCCTGAGCTGCAGACCTCGGTCACTATTTTGTACGAAGTACATTTTATTGTTAAGTTACATTTCGATATTAGATAATTTTTACTTCCACGTTTCGTAAGGTAATGGAAGTATGGTGATCGCGAGATCGCGAAAAAATCGTGATCGAGTAAAAGCTGATTCTGATTCTACTACCCTCAAAACATGAAGAAAAGTCATTTTCCAAAACGAGAGAGAGAGAGAGAGAGAGAGAGAGAGAGAGAGAGAGAGAGAGAGAGAGTGTGTGTGTGTGTGTGTGTGTGTGTGGAATGTTTTCTATGGCGAACGATAACTTCCGCATGTATGTCTGAGTTTTAGAGGACTCAAGGCCTATTGCTTTTGGTGAAGATCGGTTAAGGAAGAGGGGTAGTTTACCTGCAACGTTTTACATTTTAACAAGAGTAAAAGTAGTTAATTTTGGTAAATTAAGTATTCTGAAAAGAAGGTCATAATAATCCACTGTAGAAATGTAGATGAAATATCTGTACATGAAAAGGGTAGTTAAAAGGGGAGGGGGTAATATTTCACGTTTGATATTGATTAAATGAGTTTGACGAAATTAAATAAAATTGCATTTAATCTTTTTCAAACAAAGGCAATTGTTAAAAATAAAATAATTTTATTGCCAGCAATAAAATTGTAATTTTTGTTTAATTTAAATCATCTATGAGTGAAGATCCGCAACCACGGCCCAGCAGGCTACAAAATAATTTGTTGCCACATAATTACATAATTATATAAATATGTAATTAATGTGTCATTATCTGGGTAGTTCGGTTTCTTTATAAGAATAAAGTACATAATTTGTATGGATAATGTGATTTGAAAATAACATTGAATTAAACGACTACCCCATAATAACAAAAATATCTGTGAATAGTGAAAATACTTTGAGAGTGGTGGATATTTATTTTTATAAATTATCGAACAGAATTCAAGTAAATGATTTTAAATTAAATCTTAGAAAATGGAAGTCGTGTATGGTTCTTCACACCTATTTTTCAATTATGGCAAAAATTCCAAAAATCCAGATTACTCTACTGTTTCCTCAGTAATACAACAATTGTAGAGCACACAATCATACAATGAACACTACAAATTTTAAACATTCGGATCTGGGTCAAAATTTCCTTCACAAATTTTTGATCACTTTTTTGGGACCTGGGGTTCAAATTTTTTTAATTTTCAAAGCTTAACACTGCACTTAGACGTTAGTTAGTTGAACATTCTCTTTAATTTGATAAAGAGAACATGATAAATTAATATGAAAATCAGTCGAACATGAATTTTTGCGATTTTGTCAAAATTTTTAACCACTTTCCGCTCCCTGAAGTTCAAAAAATTTGAAATTTTCAAAAACGAATACTATACTCAGGTTGTGGTTAAAATTCACTTTAATTCGACACCCCACATGGCCTTTGAAATTTTTCATAATTTTGACCCCTCACATATTTGCCTGCCACCCTCTACTTTGGGGGGGGGGGATCAATCTAAAAAACAATAGGTTTGTGTAGAGTATAAGGATAAACACGCACGCCAAGTTTTACGGAAATCTGTTGATGCCTACAAAAGTTATCGTGAGGCTTGCCAAACAAACAAATACCAGAGTTAAAACTGAGAACTCGCTTTGCTCATTAAATTATAGATGACAATAAAAAATTGAAGAATAAATAAATAAATAAAACAAGCGGAACGCGAAACATCGGTAGATCGTAGAGAAGATCGCACAGTAAATAACTGGAAGCCCAATGCGGTAGAGTACACTGCAAGAGATCGTTATCAAATTATTGTATTTAATTCGAACATATTGTTAAACAGACTAGCTTTCACTTCATTTAGTATGACTCCACTTAATCGTAAAATATTGGTTATTAGATGTAACAAAAAACATGTATTTTTCAGTTCCTTAAAGAATATGTAATATTGTCGTAGCTGTATACGTTGTGTTAGATTTACAAAGTTGTATTAATGTAAAAATATAATAAAAAGGTGTATTGATATGGTGTGATTTAAAACACAAAGATATAATTAACTTTATAACCTTTCCATTATGAGACCGCTAGTTTGAGACGTGTTGTAGTGTAATTTAAAACATTTTTTTTCGTACAAACATTGAACTGTGACGTATAATGCCACGTCAGCAACTGGCCCTGTGGCGCAACGGATAACGCGTCTGACTACGGATCAGAAGATTCCAGGTTCGAATCCTGGCAGGGTCGCAGTGATTCTTTTAACGCGGAAAAAACAAAAATTTTTAAACAAAGATATGTTATATAATTGTATTTTGTCTATTGATTTCCATTGGGATACAAACAACGTCTTTATCGGAAAGTAATGGTGAAATTTATGCTGAATTCAATAAGTACTGTCCGGACTGCGTTGCGTGTATTTTTATTCATTTGTATTCTCTGCATAACACAGGAAATAAAACGGAGGTCCTGTTTTTCTTCTTAAAAAAAAAAACTATTTTTAAATATAGCGTTTCTGGAAACGATAACTCTACAAATAACATCTATCTGTCTGCATTATTACTGTATTTTTACGAGCGGCAAAGTCACGTTTAAATAAGCGAAAGGTTGGTTTAGGGGGGGGGGTCAAAATAACCGCGCTCGGATTTGAAAATGATTTATATTATTACTGAATTTTATCATCATTATTTTCAATAAGGATTAAACCAAAAATGGATTGTTCCGCTCCCAAGCGGTTAGTCTACAGTTGGCCACTCCAACACTTTTTCGGGCCCCCCACACCTGTCCGTCTTTCTGCTTATAATTCAGTAGTTTATTAGAGATGTAGTAGGCACTAAATGTTATATTACACTATATTATTTTATATCATCATTGTCTTCAGCAAGGATTAAGAAAATGTTTTTTTGCGGTCTCTAGCAGATAGAATAGAAAAAATAGAAAAAAAGAGAGAGATTATGTGGTTTTAATGTACACAAATGTAAAGTAGGCCTATATAGGCTTACAACTAAACCAGCCACTTAGAACGGCGTAGTTTGTTTAGAAGTTTTGATACTATTTAAGGGTGCCACACGCTCGACAGCGGCTTGGAAGCTGTGTTCTGTCGTAGCCCTTTTCTGTCGCTATTATTATTTAATTATACTTGCTGAGACGGATAGATAGGCAGTCTCTGCGTGGCTACTGTAACTTTACTATCAACTTTGGGGCGAGTCTCGCGCGCGCTCGCGCTTTATTAACACCGTCGGGAAAACGTTTGCGCCGAGTCTGGCTGGCTTCAATACCGTGACGACGCAGAAAAATCGCTGTTCACATGAAATCGCGGTAAACGAAATTCCGCGGGTCGATTCAACACTTCTTCGGACATCCCACACAGCTCTCCGTCGTTTCGGCTTATAATTCTATAGTTGTTTGGGGATTCGGCAGTCATCGATTCGGGTAAGATGTTTCAACCATTTTAGCCGATATTGGGAAACCCTGTAGAGCTTGTTTGCCAGAGTTTACTACTAGCGTATCGCGGGGTAAGACGATGGTGGGGTCTTCGGCCTTAAAGTCCGGTCCGATTTTCTGTCTGGGTTATCTCCAGTTCAAGTGGGTTGTCCAGTTGACATAAAATGGCTGCCTTAGTGTACTAAAGAGAACAGTTTTTCCTCTACGTAGTATTACAGCCGACTAAATCCTACTTGATTTACGCCTGTAATATTCCAAACGTAAGCCGATCGAGGATCATTTCCCTGATGCCTTAACTGGGTACTGGTGCCCTCCGCCAGGAATATTTATCGACCTTCCGGACTAGATACGTACTGTTCCACAAAACAGGTTCACCTCTTGTAGGATGTGCCACTTCACCACGCAGTACAATCTTGGCTGGAGAGAGGCTCAGTAAACTTGTGAGGACCAGTGCCCAGTCAGACCGGTGCGAAAGGTACTGCCCCTTCAAATTCCCTCAACCCCATTATTTTATAAGTTTAGCATCCTCTCCCTAAGATTGGTAGTATATTGTATTATTACTTAATCTCATTTTATGATGAAGTCTACTAGGCCGATACAGTTTATTCTTAATTGAAAAGTACGAGAAAAAATTCACTTAAACTAAATATTCACGTGAAAGCACTGCTTTATGCAGATGACAAGGTAATGATATAGAACAAGAGACCAGTTATTGCGGGCGATATTTACGATCAATAGCATCATAGAAGACTATGGGCTACAGATCTCGGCTACAAAATCTAAAACGATGGCATTTCAGGGCAAGTGTCCTATAAGAACTAAGATAGTCGAGAATAATTAGATTTAGGATCAGGTTAATCATTTTAATTACCTGGGTTGTAATATCTCATATGGAACTGATAGTAAGCTAACAAAATTTAAACGCATCTGTGAAACGATTAACGATGTGATGCGTCTAAGAAATCTAAAAAGCTTTTATAGGTACCTGAAATATAAAACACGGAGGATACCCGAATGAAATTTTATAAAACTGGCTGTCCCCACATTCCTGTATGCTAGCGAGACATGGACTCTTAGTAAAAGGGGCGTGCAGAGGATTCAGGCAGCCGAAATTAAATTTCTAAGAGGCACGCAAGGTTGCTCTCTTGGATCGGAGAATTAACGATGACATTAGACGCGATTTAAACATTGTATCATTCCAGCAGAAGATTGAAGGCCACAGAAGGAGATGGTGTGAACATTTGAATCGCATGCCAGATATCCGTCTACCTGTGGCTGCCTTGGGTTATCATCGTACTGGGATGAGAGATATCGGTAGACCGAGGAGGAGATGGGTTCCGGAACAGGTCTAAGGCCTAGTCCTTGGAGTGGGGATGATGATGAGAAAAAATTAGAAAACTATTTAGTAATAAATCGTAACTCAAAAATGTATAAACGTTATTGAGGTCAGTGTTTAATAAGATACAGTAAATCAGTTATTACTAAGTAACCTTAAGCTCTCAAGCCTTAAGTATGCTTTACGTACTCCTTTTCCTATTTTACTTCCATGTTCCATAAGGAAATGGAAGTATGGTGATGGCAAAAAAATCAAATCATGTTCAAGAAAATTGCAGATTCTGATTGTACACCCTCAAAACATGAAAAAGTCATTTTTCGAAAAGTGTCTGTGTGTCTATCTGTCTGTGTGTCTACCTGTGTGTTTATCTGTAGATTTTTTTTCTATGGCAAACGAATGCCAGCCATTTCTTTCCATGACAGCCGCAAATTCAAACAGAATCAAATAATTTTTTGCATACAGCTCTGAATTATAGAGTACTCAAGACCTATTGTTTTTGGTGAAGATCGGTTAAGGGAAAGGGGTAGTCTACCGACAACGTTTTTTTTATCAAGGGTTATTTTTTTTCTATGGCAAACGATAACAGCCGCAACTTCAAACAGAATCAAATAATGTTTCGCATACAGAACTGAATTGCAGAGTTCTCAACATCTGTTGTTTTTGGTGAAGATCGGTTAAGGGAAAGGGGTAGTTTACCTGCCACCTTTAATGTTTTAACAAGAGTAATTGTTTCTATGACGAACGACAACTGCCGTACATTGAAACAGAATCAAATAATGTTTTGCATACCTTCCTGAATTGTAAAGAACTGAAGGTTTGTTGATTTTGGTGAAGATCGGTTACGGGTAAAGGGCAGTTTACCTGAAACATTTTTTGTTGTAACAAGAGTAAAGTACTTAATTTTGATAAATAAAGTATCCTGATAAGAAGATCTTAATAATCCACTGTAGAAACGTAGATGAAATATCTATAAATGAAGAGGCTAGTTGAACGGGGTGGGGGTAATTTTCTATAAATGAAAATTATAGTTGAAGGTGGAGGGGATAATTTTTATATGTGTACTACGTTATCGGCAATAAAGTAGTAGTTTGTTGTTAAATTCCTTCCCGGGCTGTTTGGACGTAGTCCAATGTTTTCTGCAAAACCAGACGTTTCGGCAGTGCCGTCGACTGCCATCATCAGTGAAAATCAAGTGCGATAACGTGTGTGGTATACGTTAGTGACCACAGTACTGTGGTTAAGGCTGAAGCAATAAGTGGAAAGAAGTAGTTTCTATGGAAACATTTCATTTCGTAAATGATTTTAATATAAATCTTAGAACATGGAAGTCATGTATGGTTCCCCATACCGATATATCTTAGTTAAATATTTAAAAAAGACTCTCACACACTTTCTTATTGCTAGCATTGCGAAAAACACTTACGAGCATTTGTTTCTTATGCCACAGATCTCTCTTTCTACTGTAACTACCATAATCTTTCTTCATCATTCTTTTCTTTTTTTCCTACATATCCTACTAGTTGTTGATAGGATAATAAGAACTTATGAAGGGCTAGGACTGTAGGGGTCAAAATGTGAAAGCAAAGCTGCTAACA
Source organism: Magicicada septendecula (assembly GCA_034769895.1). Lineage (NCBI taxonomy): Eukaryota > Metazoa > Arthropoda > Insecta > Hemiptera > Cicadidae > Magicicada > Magicicada septendecula. Next base: position 60,600,633 of record CM068370.1, on the reverse strand, counting down.
TAGTTTCCAATTGAGAGTATACTCTGAAATTACGTCCTTGCTGATGGAAGATTATTCCTCTAATTTTTATTTGTATTTTGTTTTATTTAATTTCCTCTAATTCTGAACGAGTGAAGCGAGTTCTTAGTTATAACTTGACCGTTTGACATTTGTCTGTCTGTCTGTCTCTGTTTGAGCTATGCTTCGCGACTTTCATGTATTAACCTAACTTTTAAATGCATAAAGTTTCAGTAACGTTTGAATGTATCAAACGATTTTCATAAAACTGGGCATCTGTGTCCACACTTTTACCGTACAGAAGCCTATTATTTTTGAAACCGATTCCCCCAACAAGAGGGCGGTAAGGGGCACAAATGTCAATAAGAAAAAATTGCATCATGCTCATGTGGGGTATCAAATTAAACATAAGTTTGACCACAAACTGAATATAAAGTTCACATTTGATCATTTCCAAATTTTGTGGCATCAGGGTCCAAAAAAATCATAAAAACTCAAGTGGGATATCAAATTAAAGACAATTTTAACCACAGTCTGAATATAGTGTTTAAGTCTGAAAATTTTAAAATTTTATTACACCGAAAATTAAAAAAAAATCGGTATGGAGAACAATACATGACTTCCATGTTCTAAGATTTATATTTAAAATCATTTACTTGAATTCGGTTTGATAATTTCTGAAAAAAAAATCCCCCACCTTTATAAATCGAGTTTTGTGTTTTACAAATTGAAATGAAATATTTCCATTGAAACTACTTCTTTTTTGCCGATAACGTAGTAGACATATGAAAAATTGTCCCCTCCTCCATCGACTATCATTTTCATTTATAGAAACTTACTCCCTCCCCCTTCAACTACCCTTTTCCACTTTTCATTTTCATCTATCTTTCATCTATCTTTCTGGACTGGATTATTATGTAATGATAATGTGATGTATTTATAATATACACACACTTATTGTTTACTAATGGTACCTATAATCTCAATTTATTGTTCATAGCCTAAAGGTACCATACATACAATTTTACAATAAATTTTTTTTTTCAGGAACAAAATGTTGGTTCAGAATGTGAGTAATAATAATTTTATTGTAAAATTGTATGTATGGTACCTTTAGGCTATAAAAAATAAATACACTACTTTGGATTATTATGATCTTCTTTTCAGGATACTTTATTTATCAAAATTAATTACTTTATTCTTGTTAAAACGTAAAACGTTGCTGGTAAACTACCCCTTCCCCTTGACAATAGGCCTTGAGTCTTCTACAACTCGGGAAAATACAACAAATTATTTGTTTCTGTTTGAATTTTGCGGCAGTTGTCTTTGGCCATAGAAAAAATTCTACACACAGACAGACAGACACTTTTCGGAAAATGACTTTTCTTCATGTTTTGAGGGTGGTACAGTCAGAATCTCCCCATATCTCGAACACGATTTTGTAAATTAATCGAAATCGAACCGCGTAAAGTGAAAAACAAACAACAAGTAGGGCTGTGCGGGACGGACGGCATGGCTGTCCCGGGCTTCACACAGAGCTCCTGCCGCAGGGACCACAGATGATCTGGATATTAAGGGTGTGGTCTGCTACTGGTCGTGGGTCTTCAGTTAGTTATCTAATTAACGGTGAGTGTAATCCGAGACCTGGTCCAAGATTCACCTGGCACATATTGGTAGCGACCGAGAGTGCTAATAAGGTGGTTGCTCTGGAAGCGGGAGGTGCGGCGATAGAATTTACGGTACAGTGTCCGTATAGTGGCGTCCAGGGAACGGACACGCAGGGATTCACAAATGATTTTATTGGATCTCAGGTAGTGGGCTTTGCACGCCCAGCGCAATCTTCGGTCCAGGAGAGACTGAAGCTTTCGCTTATGGATCTTGGACAAGTAGCCCCATACGGGAATCGCGTAAGTAACCATCGGCACCACATAGGTGGTGACGATAAGCTTCTCTAGGCGGCAAGCCATAGAGTTGCTGCAAAGCAGGGGACGGAGTTGATATAGACGATGGGCGGTCTTGCGGGCTACTTGGTCGGAGTGTGTCCGCCAGGTGAGACGATGATCTAGGTGGAGCCCGAGGTACTTAACCTCCCGAGACCAGAGCAGAGGAGTGTCGCCTGTCGCCTTACGTACAGTCTATCAGGGAGCCTGCCTTCTACGTCTGCAGAAGACTACGACTGTGCTCTTGGCCGCGTTGATGGTAACCCTCTATTTCTCTGCCTAAAGTCAACAAGTTTGGAATAGAATCTGTGACACGCAGACACACACACAAACTCACACACGTCCGCGAATACAAACTGTAAGTAGCAAAACAAGAAGACAACACATCTCTGACGAAACATACCAAACAAATAGAACACACATTCGCCTTCAAAAATACAAAACCTATATTAAAAAAAAAACAAATTATTGTTTCTTACTGTGAACAAACAATAAGACAGTAGGCCTACAGAGAGGGAATTGAGATACAGTGGAACCTCACTAATTCGTCACCCACTAGTTCGTCCCCCTCTGTAATTCTTCACCCACTCTGTATTTTTCTTTTTCTTTATTAACAAGCGAGTAACATATACGCTCTAACTGTAGCTAGAAACGTGTTGATTGTGGGCGGGGTTCTAATAGTAGCAAAGGGAACGGACTGCGGAAGGTATTGGTTCCGACAATTGTGTATTTCGTACTTGCGTTCACTGCACAATAAGTGTTATACATGGCACATCGGAATCGTTAGATATCTGCCAATCCCTACCAGCATTTAATAGTACTACGAAATGTTTAGTGATGATGAAATTGTTACATAACTATCCACAGAACGCACAGAAGCTAATGATGAAGAAGATAACAAGCCAATAAAACCTGCAATCTCTCATAATGAGGCCATTCAATCACTGACTACAGCAACAAGTGCTACGAAGGTCAAGATGAAGCAGATCTGCCTAAAATAATTTCACTGTGCGAATACATAGTTTTGTTCTTTAAAACTACGGTCGACAGAAAAAACAGTAGAAAATTAGATTTTTTTCACAGTCTTTAAACAATTGTTTTTTGCAATTACAGGGTTTAATTTGTTTGAGTTTGAAAATTTCCAGCAATAAATATGTTCGATCATAACATTAGTACTGTGCATTGCTAGTGTTGTAATAAAACATTTTATATTGTCTTTAATGGGTTTCTTTCTTACTCCCTCACTAATTCATCTATTTCACTAATTCGTCACCTCTTCGGCCCCGTAGGTGACGAATCAGTGAGTTTCTACTGTATTCTGGAAAGGGGAGGCAGCGGTCAACGACAGAAATGAGTACACTAATTAACAACAGATTGAAAATTGCTGACTGACAGTTAGCAGAATAACACACAACACATTCACTGCCTCCCCCCCCCCCCCAAGCTCGAACCCACCCGCGATAGCAACCCCAAGGGAAGTATTACGCGCTACGTAGTTAATTCAACGTCATTGCGCTTTGAAAATGTTCCGGGATTACGGAACGAAACGTCGGAAACATGGAAATCTCATACAAGAACGTATCCAAAACCCCGCTAGAACAGACACTCACCGTGAAAACCTTCGTACGAGGTGTGTTCAAAAAAAGACCGAACTTTTTCAATAACACATCAACTCGCATAAACAACGCGCTGCGACTTTGGGCGCACCAAACGATAGTTTTTGACAACGAACTGCCATTTATTCTGTTCCTGTATTAGCATAAGTCTTTGAGTTATATCAGCTTGAGTGGGGACGTGCGCACGCTGGCCGGCGGATTAGTGACAAAGTGATTAAGAAAGAATAACGTGCGTCTATAAAACATTGCGACAGTTAAAACTTTACAGAGACAGTCTGGTTATTCAATTTAGCAGAGAAGCGTTAAGAATGGTGAGCTGCTGCCAACCAGCCTATGGGCTGCTAACCTAGAAGAAAAAGGGCAAAAACATCGGTTCTTGCAGATCAAATCGATGTTGAAGATCATGACAAGAGAGCTTGTAGTTTAGTAATTGTAAATCACCGTTCAACAGCAGAGATTTTCTGAGAGAATGCGCATCCATATAATAACGTAAAATTAAATTCTGATAGACAGACTTAAATGTATTGCTTCAGTGAAAAATTCTTACTGCGTTTGTCGACTGACGATCAGAAACAGAAGGTATATTTTGAAATCGGTCAGCGACCGCGTACCAATGCAAATGGTAATGACGACTTTGGAATGCAACGGAAATTGCACTGTAAAGATTTACGAAGTTAGCAGCACAATTTTGTACACATGCGTTGTGTTAAGATCTTCATTCTCACTTCGTTAAAGATCCGACGGACGGTGGGTGCTCGTTCCCACTACAGCGTGTTCACTCGAAGACTGATGATGATGATAACGGAACGGAGATAACGGCATCCGGCGTCAAAACCTGTCACTAGTAGTCCTTACGAGGGTCAGTTGAAAAGTTCGCTGAGAGACATCTATAGCTCTGTGGTGGAACTAAAATCTTTCGTGTACTACAAGACGTATACTTCGCGTGAACACCTGTTAATTTCCTGATATATCTGTAAATTTATTCACTTTTTACCAGGTGTTTGAAATTTTCCTGTTACGCGTGTTTCTAAAATGCACAAAATCAAACATCGTGTTCTGATGAACTCTCTGTTAAAAACGTTTTAACGCCAATGGAAAATCAAAACAAAATTGTAAATGTGTTAGGAGATGCTGCGCCTTTAGAAACAACGGTAAGTGGCGCACACTCGACTTTAAACGTGGTCGTACAAGCACTCAAGACTATCCCAGCAGTGGACGTCCAAAAAGTGCAATAAAAAATGGCATTATTCAAAAAAATGTCATGGGTGTTGGAAGACCGCAGATCGTAGAGTGGATGACGTTACTGAAATCATAGGCATCTCGTATGAGCGTGTGCAATTCAAGAACTTGGTGTGAAAAAACGTTGTGCAAGATGGCTGCCGCACCTGGAGTTGTTGCGCATTTTTGGAGCTTCCAGTGTGACCACGTTTTCAATGCTCGTACGACCACGTTTAAAGTCAAGTGCCTTACTTACAAACCGTTGGTTTTGAAGTCGTAGCTTCTCCTGACATATTTACGACTTCGTTTTGAATTTCCGTTGATGCTAAACAATTTTTAACAAAGAATCACATCAGGATGTTTGATTTCCAAAACACGCATGACACGTCAATTTTAATCAGCTTCTAAACAACGTATAAATCGATAGATAGATTTGGATATTAACGGGAGTTCACATAAAATACAAATCTTTCAGCACACGAAAAATTTTAGTTTTACCGCTAAGCTACAGTTGTCGCTCCGCGAACTTCTGAGCTGACCCTTGTAACTGCGCAGCTCGCTTCATGCGCACGTTGACGTCCTACAAAATAGTTCGGTCTCTTTTTGAACACACTTCGTATTTGATTTGTCATTGTCGTTACGTATCGCTCCTAACTGGGCTATAATTATTATAAGAAATCTTTACTGTTTGTATGAATTCAAAGTAAAGGCGTAATATTATCCACAGAGAGAGAGAGAGAGAGAGAGAGAGGGAAATCAAATGGTGCAACGAATATAGTAATGTAGAGAGATAGCAGCGTAGTAGGCCTACCTACAGTAGTATAAGCACATGGTGTAGTAGAACAGCAGTGGGGCCAATACTGGAGTTTTGCTGCTTCTGAATTATTTGTTACACTGGGGACTGACTGAGACTCCCCGCGCCGCTCCCCTCTGGCACTGCTTGCTTGCCTTGCGCGCCACGTTCTCCCGTTTTTTATCCCCCCCCCAAACCGTTGTTCCCTCTCTGTCTCAGTTGCGTTGATGTTATCCCACTTTTATATCACCTCCCTGAAATTCCCAATTCTATTCGCTCTCGGCCCTCTCGTCGCTCTCTCTCTCTCTCTCTCTCTCTCTCTCTCTCTCTCTCGTGACTCCTCGACGGTTACTGCTACTTTATTTCCTTTCTTTTATGTGTTTTTTCACTCTTCAGCACAGTGAGAGAGAACACAGTAAATCATATCGTCAGAGAGAATTAAGTTTTGGTCCGTACTGATGCACATTTACGTTAAAAAAAATTATTGTTATTATTATTATTATTATTATTATTATTATATTCTACTTGTATCGGCTATCTGAGGAACACATGCCAATTTAAATTCTTTATTCCTTCTTCATTCTTTTTCTCCACTATTCTTTCATCTTTTTACTGTGTCTCTTCTTCCTGTCTTCAGTCCACTTTGAACCTGCGTTTTTCTCTCCTACACTGGACTCCTTCCATTTATAACACTTTTGCCCGAAAACTTCTCTTTCAATTGCTTCTTTTGCGTTTATATTATTTTTTTCTAAATCCTTTTTGACTTCTTTAATCCAACTTGATGTTGACTTCTTCCCCCGCAGATATTCGAACATGTGTTTTGTTTTGTCCATTTTTTTGTTTTGTCCATTCTATATAAATGTCCAAAAAACACTAATTTTTCTCTCACTGTTTCTGTTATATTTTCTATACTTTGATACATTTCATCATTACTTCTTAATTTCCAATCTCCTGAAGCTTTTTGTGGGCCTAATATTCTCCTAATAATTCGTCTTCCCAATATTTCTAGTTTGTCTAAATTATAGGCCTAATTCAATGCTAGACATTCACTTGCATATAGGCATTCTGGCATCACTAGTGTACTGTTATTTTCGCATTTTTAGATATGCACTTTTTATTGTAAACATCTTTAGTTATACCATATGCTCTTTCCATTATATGAATACTTTTTCTATAGCAGATTTTTCTAAACCATTCTCTTGGATTATTTCCTCTAGTTACTTGAATTTTCTATCCCCCTCTATTCGACCAATATCTGTTAGAAGGAATTATGGCGTATTTTTAACGTGAGAAATTCGTTTTTTCTCGAGAAACTCTTAAGCCGATTCTACTGGCTATGTCCTCTAAAAAATTAACTTGTGTTACTGCAGATGACAGAAGTTGAGAAAGTATAGCAAAGTCATCTGCGTATGCTAAACAGTTTATTTCAACATGTTTGTTCTTTATTATTATAATTATAATAATAATAATTATTATTATTATTATTACTATTACTATTTTTATATCGAAAGTGGGTGTTGGTAGTATAAAAGCTATCACTGTTAATTTAAGGCCCCGAGTTGGAACCTCCCGTAGTTATTTATAATGTACGGCAGAAACTGACTATTATTAGTACGTCTTTCCTCGATAGGATTGCCCAACATTGGCTAAAAAAGTTGGAGCATTTTAACTGAATGGTTGACTGACACATGTCCAAACAACTATTGAAAGGACGGAGAGGTGTAAGACACCCGAAGAAGCGTTGGGGTGACCAGATCTAGTCCAGCCGCTTGAGACGGGAACAAACAATTTTTGTTTAATCCTTGGTGAAGACGATGATGATGACTTTGTAAGTACATAATATTTTGTTTTGATTATTGGATGAACGTATGTTAGTGGGTTCTCTGTAGGTTACCACGCACACAGAAATGTCAGAGAAGAGGATACTGAAGAATGAACCAACAACGAGGTAAGAAACGAATTTAGTGACGAATAAGTTACTGGCGCCATTAGTGAGAAACATTCGGATGCCAAACGGAGGATTCGTCAGATGAAGAAAATTTAGATTCCCACATTTCACATGCAGACGGATTGGCTGCTTTGGAAGAGCCGTTAGTACACGTAGAACTACTGTAACATATGGCGAATCTCAGTAAACGCGGACAAGACCCAAATTTGTGCTTTCAATTCCACAGGACGCAACATGAACCACTTCTTTAAATCTCCAGTCCGCGTAGGCCCGTCAACAGTGATACCAAAGCGTGTATGCAAATATCTTGGCGTCACGCTTGACTCCAAACTTATCTGGCGACCTCACATCACACCAACCTCAAACCAAGCCCACAAACGAATCCGCTCTCTCAGAACTCTCAGTAGCAACGATCGCTCCTCCAGCGGACTACTTAACCGAATCTACACATCCTGTATCCGCCCTGTCATGACATACGCTCATCCCATACTTCTGACTACCGACTCCGCCCGCCTCAAACCCCACCCAATCACCGAACGGCGAGCTCTTCGACTTATGTACCGCAGACCTCCCCTTACCAATACCTCCAATAGCGCTCTGTATGGACTCAACAAACTCTTCCCAATCATCGACTCCTTCCTGTACAAGATCAACTGGAAATAATCACAAACTGAAAAACAACGCACTTCCCTACAATCCATAGCCGCCTCAATCAACAAAACTACCCCCAACATCCGCAGACCTTCCTTCCACATAAACCGCCTCCTTACCATAGCCGATGGACCTCCTCCCAGAACTCCTTGCCGCCATCGTCATAGAAATAGAAACACTTAATTTCCTTCATCAAACATACCCAACCTGTCATCCTTCCTGATCACATAACAACTTAAATTTTTCCTAATTACTTATCAAGTCTTTAGCGATCTTCTTTGTGTCCCCCGCCTACCTTGACGTCTGTCTGTCGCCTCCTTCCAGCTTAGGCTGTCTGCGTTACTCGTCCCTGTCTTGGCCGTCCTTATGTATAAACTTTATGGCACTTCCATCAGCCACTTTATTTACCTATATGGCTACATATAAACTACATCTACACACACGCACTACTCTACCTTCAATGTGCCTCCATCTTCTTCGCTTCCGGCCTGCACTGGCGTGCGTCTGCTCACATCCTTCCATTCGGCTGAAGGAGGTTTGCCCCACATCAGCCGAGACTTGTCCTTTGGGTCAAGTATCAAACAACACGAAAAAAAGAGAGTGGGTGTCTGACGAACAGGCAGAGATATCCGGCCGCCTAATATTCAGAGATCGGTTCAGTAGTCTTCATAAGTGATGAAAATAATCCGCTACAGACAGTTTGGCCCGTGGTCAGTTGTTACTCAATCGTATATAACCCGGTCACTTGCGATCGAGGTGGAAATTTAACCCCGGCCAGTTGCGATCAATTGCATTTTCATGTTATTATAATAATACAGAAATTACAATTATAATTCTATTCATTCCTAGCTTAACCTAACCTAACTTAACGTAACCTAACCTAACCTAATCTATCCTATCGTTGTTCATCTTGTTATTTGAATTACCAGTCTCTGTACTTCCAAATTTTTCGTGTTTACTTGCTAAACTGCTACTTGTCATGTTTCGGACGAGGCCATTTTCAAGTCCTAAACCACGACCAGTCCATGACTTGAAAATGGTGGAAACACTGAAAAGCCTCGTCCGGAACATGACAAGTAGCAGTTTAGCAAGTAAACACGACAAAGTTGGTAATCTAACCTAACCTAACCTGACCTGACCTAACCTATCCTAACGTAACAAAAATATTGGGAGACATAGGTTACTCGCACAAATGAAAAGTTGAAGAATTGAAATCTCATCGAAGTTCAGAATAGGAACGTTTCAAAACGACAGATTTGGTCAGTAAATGACAGTTGCGGAGCGTAATTGACCGCGTCAGAACTGGTAAAAACGTTGTTTGGTCGCAACTGACCGAGACCGGCTAAGAATTTCGGTATAAATATTCGGTACAGAGTGGTGCGCGACATGCACAATGGTTTCTCTGACTCTGACTTCGCCTTCTCTCCATATTGTAATAAGCTTGATTTCTTTTAAAACAATACAACTATTTGAAAAAACTCACCGCAATGCTATATGTATACTGTGTTTGTGTGAATCAGTTAACGCCATCCGCTTCCCACTGTCACAATAAATTAAACATCTCGAATCCTGACCGCCTCTCGGTCACGGCATTACTCTAGTTACGACGGTCTCCTTGATCGACGTATGGTACAGCGGAAAACGAAGTACAAGACACCAATTAGGTCACTAATCACCAGCTTTAATTATCACAATTAAACAGTTTTTAATCAACAAATAGTCTCTTGCAACAAATCAAATAAAAATTGTTCACACGCAATAAAAATGTCAACTAATATAAACACAATTGTATTAGAATTGTCCCGCACAATTATAAAACAAATAACACTTCGCCGCAATATTTCGAACCGCACTGAAATAAATCGCCACTAAAACTGACCGCTAAGCGCAGCTGTCGTCGTTTAAATAGATAGAACAAGCGTTCCAGATTAGCCCATACCACGCATCAGTAATGCACTAGAACGTAATTGATTGCGGCCTGGAAACAGTGCGCGCGGCCGGCGACGTCTAGGAAAGTCTCGCTAACGCATGTTGAGATCACGTACGCACACAACATTACAGCCGGATTCCACTGGAACATCCGAGAAACACGTAGATTGTTTTGTAATGGTGTAACACTTTTCCGCGTTACGTAACACTCTGTAGTTAAATTGTTAAAATTACCTTGTGTATCCAGGTTACCTTCCTTGCAGCTTCTTATTTTATATTTTATATACAACGCGTTTCGTGACTTATAGTCCCATCATCACGCGATAAAATATGTTCGCTCACATGGAGTACGTCAATTAATAAAAGTCACTCACATCCCGTTATCTCACGATGCGCATCGCTACGGATCTCGCGAGTGACTAACGATTCCACATCATACTGTGCCCGCACTTATCTATCACATTGTTCTAGCACGCGTATAGCTGTATCATATAGCTCGTTGGATTTGAAACAAAGTTTTTCATTCAGAAGCTGATCACCCTGAGTTTTGGAGGCTCCGTAAATTTTAAACTCTTTCAATGCGTCCATGAGTATGCTCTTTTTACAGAATTTCAGTGGTTTGAAACTGTTTTGAAAACTGGAATAATTATGGTTGATTGATGACATGCAAGGCAAAGTTCGATTTAATGTTCCAAATGTCACCCTTAGGCAGATGGTCCTTGTACCTATCCAAGATTTTCTGTCTGTCTGTCCAATGTAAAAACTATTACAGTCTTCGCACTCTATTTTATACACCCCCGAACTGGTCTACTGGGCCTCGGTCTCAAAGATTTTAAAATGCAGTTATTCGCTTTAAAAGAAACCGTGTAGTCACACTTTTTGAAAACATTATTTATAGAACTGGGCAAAAGATTAGCATATTCTGTTGACATGTATTTGTGATCCCTAATGCGTGTTTCATTCTTATTTCTATGTAAGTTCTTTCTTTGTTTCGTTACCAATCTATTTATAATGGCGCTACTGTAACCGTTGGTGATCACTATGTACTTAGTGTTCAGCTCCTCATGTAGTCTTCTGGCTCTAACAGATATCGGGCCTACTCTGTAGTCTCACATCGAGCAGTAAGTATTGACTCCGTTATTTAGCGGGTAAATCACAGACAGCGTACATAGAGTAGCAGCAGATTTAGAGTAAGGAGGGTGTCGGCGCCAATTACACGGCTGTGTGTGTGTTGTGTGTGTTGTGTGTGTGTGTGTGTGTGTGTGTGTGTGTGTGTGTGTGTGTGTGTGTGTGTGTGTGTGTGTGTGTAAATAGGCACGTGTGTGCCGTTTACACGTGTGTGCAATGAATAGGTAAACGGCGATGACGATGCCGGTTATACTCGACTGGTTGCGTTCGTTTCCGGCTAATTATGGCTTCTTCCAGTCACTCCCACTTTACAAGGACTTACCTGTCTCGCTCTGTATCTTGTACGTTTGGACGTGGACGCAGTGTTCTGCCAATCTGTAGCATAATTAGTTGTTTTAGGTTAACCTGTTTTATAATATACTTCGTAGGCTTACACGGCCAGACTCGAAGTTGCGAAAATTCATTCCCGGGCTGTTTGGCCGTGGTCCATTGTTTTCAACTAAAACAGACTTTTCGAGAGTACCATCAACTACCATCATCAGTGTAAAGTTCTAGCTTTGCTGACGTAGGGTGGTTTTACACTGATGTTGGCAGTCGATGGTACTGTCGAAACGTCAGTTTTAGTTGAAAACAATGAACCACGGCCAAATAGCTTGGACATGAATTATAGTAACATTAACCTGTTTTATGTTCATGTTTTGTTACTTTAGGTGTTTCTTCTAGGTTAGCAGCCCATAGGCTGGTTGGCAGCAGCTCGCCATTCTTCACGCTTCTCTGCTTTTCTTTTCAACTCACAATATGATGTGCAGGTCATATCGACCATAAGCTGTTCCATGTAGTCTAAACGGGGTCGCCCTCTGTGATTCTTCCATTCAACTGGTCCTTATATTATTATTAGGCGTTCTGTTTACTTAAAAGAAAGATTTCTGGCGTTTATCATCGGGGTTACAAATCAATTACTCTGCTCAATATGAAAACTCTTCCCGACTTTTAAACAGTGGATTCTTATTAAATTTGAAGTAAGGACAAAAATTAAGACATTTAAATCTCTTACGTAGCTCTCGCAGCTCTTTATGATAAACTTTAATTTCCTTCATGATTTAGACAAATATTCTAATTTTGTTAACGTAATTTTGAGTTAAAAAATTGGGTTGGCAACACTGAATAACAATCTTATTCTTACTTATTGTATTTTTTTTTTAATGTAGGCTTTCTTTGTTGTCCAGAAACACAGCCCACTTCGTACTATCAAGTGAGTGTTTGAATATACAAACCGACAGAAAGACCAACTTTGTCGCGCTTACTTGCTGAACTCCTACCTGACATGTTCCGGACGAGGCCTTTGAGTGACTCCACCATTATCATGTTCTAAACCAAGACCTTGTCGTCGTAGTTTAGGACAACTCTGTTTTCAAAATGGAAAACAACATTTATTCCTGCAGTCATGTAAATTGTCTGACTTTTTTTAATGGAGCATAATTCTCAGAATTGAAACATTTCATAGATACATCTAAGCATGAGAGCACTTTTGCTTCACAGTAGAAATTCACTGCCGTCTGTTCCTGTAGCTATGCTGTACTTGTACAGCTGAAGAAGAGCTATGAAAATTTTAAATTGCTTTATGAAAAAATGAAATTTGAAGAGCATCAGTAGCAGATATGTAGAGATGTGAAGATTATTGTCATTTAAATTGGACTGTAGTTAGGAATGCATTAGAATGCATTATAACAAATAATACTGCTTTCTCTGTGAGTGAGACAATCGTAATAGGTCTTCACATTGAATGAAAAAAACTGCTCTTGAAGGAAATTTTGGGACCTGGGCTGCAGTATGTCTTATAATGCAAGCAACAACGTTGTGAATAAGTGCATAAGTTCAATCTTATGTGCGGGACAATTAGGCGAACCCTTAAGTCAGCAAGCAAAGGAACACTTCTAAAATTCTACAAGGTGATGGCTCTTCCCACACTTCTTTATGGGTCTGAGAATTGGACTTTAACGAAAGACCAGGCCAGTCGAATCCAAACGGCCGAAATGAGATTTCTCAGGCACGTGGCAGGGTATACTCTCCATGATCATGCAAGAAACACAGATGTACGGCAGGAATTGAATATTATGAGTATACTGACAGGATTGCCCAGTATCGGCTGAATTGGTGTCAACATATTTGCCGAATGGTTGACTGCCGCATCCCTAATCAACTCTAAAAGTATAAGCCGATGGGACGGAGAGGTGTGGGACGTCCGAAGAAGCGCTGGAGTGATCAGATGTAATCTTTGCCTATTTGGGACCGGAATAAACCATCCTTGGGTTAACCCTTGAAGAAGATGATGATGATAATGGTGTAAATAAAAAAAGTTAAAATGACCTCTTTTTTCTAAATTGTACTACTTGAAAATAAAGTTTGCTTAATAGCACCCTCTAGGCCTATCTTGAAACAACATACAAAATTGTACCCAATGTAAGTGTGATTATTTTGAATCACATCTTTCTATGAACAATACTGACTCTTTAACTCTGAATTTTATAATAAATTTCGGCCTTTTTTAATTATTCGGGGGGGGGGGAGTCTGAATCCTTTGGACCTTCCCCTCTGGCTACATTCCTGTTGAAGGGAATGGAAAGTAGCTTGGAAAGCCTTCCAATCTGTTGCTTCCAACTTCTTGGGTAATCAGAGAGTTGAAAACTATGATGTAGCTGTTAATGAACTTCTCAGGACGTTCCGAGTGTAAGGTCGTAATGTCACTTAAAATACACTTTCAACATTCATATCGTGTCTTCTCCCCAAGCAAATGTGGTGTAGCGAACGATGAGCATGGAGAGCGCTTCCGTCCAAGATGTCTCAGCGACGGATAGAACGTATCAGGGGAAGCGGAAGGCACCTACGTTTTGTGACTATTGTTGGGATGTTACCAGAGATGTCCCAGAAGTAGACAATTTCTTCTTCTTCTTCTCCTCTTCAAGGGTTAGGATATGTAAACATGTTCCACACCACTATATAGATAATTCCCGATTAGCGCTTTCGAGCCTTTCTGCCCATCATCAGATCGGAAGTACACGTATCTAGCAGTTAATGGAAGTCAACTATCTAGGCGTAACGTTAACAAGCTGTGTTCACAGGACAAGAAATCTTCTTATTCTTCTCCTCTTCAAACATTAGGTTATATAAACCTGTTCCGGGACCCATCTATCCTCGGACGACCCATGTCTCTTCTACCAATGGCTTTATAGTTCAGTGCCGCTTACGGCAATCGATCCTCTGTCATCCTTTTCAGATGATCTCACCATTGTCTCCTGTAAATTTTAATAATTTCATTTATATCCTTCACTTCGAGTTCTGCTTGACATCAGTGGTCCACATCTTGTGGATACGGGTTTGGTAATCCCGAAGTGCCCTAGTTGGATTCTCACTTTCCTTCAACTTGTCTTGGGTGAGATCCCTTCCTTTAGTCTTTTCTGTTTAGTCTCTCTTGACTGCCTTTTTTTCTTTTCTGACCCCGACGCTATTAGAGTAATCGAGGGCTAGGGTGTCTTCCTTTTTCAATTCTAATTTCTTAATTTTGGGTGGCTTAGGATCTTAGAGTGCTCACTGATACCGATAGGTGAGCACTGGAAATACTAATAAACGTTCAGTATCAGAATAACTGAAAGAGAAGGGTGAGGGCGAATCTCCTGCGCCCCAAAATAGGGGCCTTTCGGCTAAAGTATGGTAACCCTGACAGAAGAGTCTCTGGTCCTCCTGGTGGAGGGTTGTGCAACAGGCCAGTAACCTGTTCATGTAAAACTTTGAAATACTTGTAGTATCCAAAGCAGCCTCGGAGTAAGTAGACAATAAATTAAAAGAACATCCTACTAATAGGTAAGGGTTTCTATATGTATACAATGTTTCGTCAGTAAAGGCTCAGTACTGTAGTCAGTTTTATTTCAAAACCGTTTTCACTGAAGATGCCCTAAAGAAGTGAGGACGAAACGTCTGATAATAACATCTAATTATGACGCCGGCCGTGAAAGCCTTAAACATAGGTTAAGGTAGCTGAAGTTAAAGCCTGATGCTGGAGACAAAGAGATAACCGTTGGATCGCGAAGAAAATACGTGGCATCCTTGGTTGGTTAAGAGCACGAAGCAGGTGGACAGGTAACGAGGAGATTGGTGATGGAAAGAGTATCGTGGAATCAGAAGCTACAGGAAGCCTCTCACCTGCGAGAAAAGTAAAAATCGTTATGGAGAACCATACATGACTTCCATGTTCTAATTAATCAGAAAATTATTTTTAATATGTACACTTGAAACGAAACTAAATATATCAGTATGCTTTTGGTAAAATGCTGAGAAAGATAAGCAACATACGAACTGTACATAGTTGTTAATATTTTAGAAATAAAAAATGAATTTGATTAAATCATCTTTTATTTAAAAAGGCGAAAGAAAACGAATACCGCCCAGTGTTTGTTATCTGTAAATTTCTGAAAACGAAAAATTATTTTGTTTACGTATCCGTGGTTAATAGCATGGAATGGTATCAATAATTGTTAATATTTTATTGAAATTTTTAAGTTTTCGGTCAAATAAATATATAACGTCAATACAAAAAATTACCCCCTCCTCCTTCAACTACCCTTTTCATTTATAGATATTTCATCTACCTTTCTACAGTGGATTATTATGACCCCTTTTTCAGGATACTTTATTTATTAAAATCAAGTACTTTACTCTTGTTAAAACATAAAACGTTGCAGGTAAACTACCCCTTCTCCTTAACTGATCTTTATCAAAATCAATAAACCTTGAACCCTATACAACCCGAGAACATATGCAAAAAATTATTTCATTCCGTTTGAATTTGCGGCAGTTATCGTTCGTCATAGAAAAAATTCTACACACAGACACAGACACTTTTTGAAAATGACTTTCCTTCGAGTTTTGAGGGTAGTATAATCAGAATCTGCCCGTATCTCGAACAGGATTTTTTTTCGCGATCACCATACTTTCATTTCCTTACGGAACATGGAAGTAAAAACAATATAAAGAGAGGTTTTCCGATAACTCACAACACTTCATACGGAAAAATTTGAGAATCCAAAAGAATGCGAATTACGAAACGCGGGTCACCGAGGGAAACTTTCAAGGCGTGGTCGTCAATTTTAGTTGACTCCCAACTTTTCACCTGATCACTGCTGTTGTGTAAATAATCGGTGAATTTTAGTAAACCAAGTAAATGTTTTATGAAATATAATTGTCAGTACATTTCTAGGAATTGAACTTTATACTTGTGTTGCCTCCAAAAGGTCGAGCCTGTTTACTTAAACACACACACACACACACACACACACACACACACACACACACACACACACACACACACCGTTCATTTACTACGAGCAAGTAGGATGTAGTAGTACTTAAGTACTGTTTTTTATTCAAACGTTTGTTGCTACCGGCATCCCTCCTCCAACTTCCGTGTTTCTCCCCTGGATTTGTTGTTAATTAAAGCTTCACAGATATTTAGTTAGGCTTTCCCCCCCTCTCTCTCTCTCTCATTTGACTCACACTTTCAAAGGCCTTTCACCAACGTCAGACGTTCACTTTCAGTCAGACGTTCGCTCTCCATCATCATAATCACACGGGTTCAACCTTTAAACCTCTCCCCCACTCGTCTTCACACGGTCTGACATTTGACTATTGAAGATCCGTACTTTTGCCGCTACTACTACTACAACACCCCTACTATTTCCTCCGCATCTACGCCTGCACACTATCAGCTAGACCGTGGATCTCTGTAAACGTTTCGTTACCGTTTTTATTTTATTTTTTCACCGTTGTACTGAATCCTCAGCACGTTCATTAAAATTATTGTACATATACGCTACCGCTACTATTTTTTTTTACGTATTACTTCCCTTTTGAAATTATAAAGCTTTACGATCCACTGATCCGTCTTGTTTGGATGTCGGTTGTCTATCTGTCTGCCAGTGTGTCCGTCTATCTATATGTCTCTTTCTTTTTCTCCTATCCAGATCTGTTTTTACGCCTGCTAAAATTTTACAATGTTTACAAAAAACAACGTTTGTACCATCATCACCTATTTCAATTCCTGTTGCCTCGATGAGTATTCCCTGCCATCAGACCTCATTAAAGTATTTAGTGTTACAGTTTAACTTTTCGTGCGTTATGCTTAATGCATACTTTTATACGTTATACTATGACCCTGTGTATCAAAACATAATAAAATTTACATGCTTAGACTGTCTCAAACAAACACAGATGACAAACGCACAGACGAAGTTGGAGAAATACAGTTGAGTAGTGTTTGTGAATGTCAGAATGATGGTCTCTCAAATGGTATTGCTATTCTTCTTCTTCTTCTTCTTCTTCTTCTTCTTCTTCTTCTTCTTCTTCTTCTTCTTCTTCTTCTTCTTCTTCTTCTTCTTCTTCTTGAGGTAATGATTTAGACCTCAAAGTCGTTTGCGGACTCATTGATCCCATCATCTTTTCCTCTCTCCTCCGATGTTATGGTTTCCCGCTGAGAAGATAAAACATCATTAGCTTTGGTAGTCTTTCCTGATGCATTCTTTGCATACGGTTCGTTGAAATCTGTATCTGCTTGATCCTGTCTTTCAGGTTCCAAATGCTTGATTCCAAAGGCATTCCTTAGCCGGTCTTCCCTGGATAATCCAAGTACACCTCTTGAAAACCTCACGTCGGCACTAGCCTGTATTCGGCTCCGGATCATTGCATAGAGTTTCCATGTCCCGATTATCACTACCACCACTTTGTGTAATATTAACAGAGCGTCAACATTGTACGGCTCATCGAGACAATGGTTGGAACGCAAAGACACTACAGTGTCATCTTTGGTTAGCAAAGAGTAAGAAACAGATGGAGAGACGGGGGAGATTGATGATGGAAAGAGTGTCGTGGAAGAAGAAGCTAGACGAGGCCTCTCAACCGGCAAGAAAGCTAAAAAAAATAAATAAAATAAAGAGACTAATGAATCCTGACAGACTAACAGGGAAGCTTTTTAACTATTTCAAAAAGCTCAAAATGTCTAACACTTGGTCCAAAGAAACAGGAAAAGACATAGAAGAACTACAGATTACTCAAGAAGACATTGAATAATGCTCGCCACTCAAAAATAAATTAAAAAAGGCCCAACGTTTTCACGAAAAACCCCAAGAAGAGGTCAGGTGCTATCTGGACTGACGAAAGGAGGGAGAGACATCGATGAAGAATGAAGGAGATGTGGGAGAAGAGGAAGATAGGAGAGAAGATGGGAGGAACCAGTTGAACCAAGCGAGAGAGACTGTACCGCGTATAGAACAACTTAAGAATCCTAGAGTATATGGTATTCGAAATGCGAGAATCCGCTGGCAACTTTCAAGGCATCGTCGTCAGTTTTAGTAGGTTCTCAACTTTTCACCTGGACTCTGCGGTGTAAATAATTGGTTATTTTCAGAAAACCAATTAAATATTTTATGAAATATTATAAATGTCAATATTTTTGTAGTATTGAAGTGTACGCTTGGGCGATGCTGTTACCTCCTGAAGGTCGTACGTGTGTACTTTAAACACACAGACACAAACTGTTTTTCATTTACTACGAGCAAGTAGAATGTAGTACTTAAGTGTACTGTTTTTTTTTATTCAAAGGTTTTTTACTACCGGCATTTCTCCCCCACCCTCTGTGTTCCTCCCCTGGATCTGTTGTTAATTAAAGCTTCACAGATATTTAGTTAGGTTTTCCGTTCTCTCTCTCTCTCTCTCACTCTCTCACTCTCTCATTTGACTCACACTTTCAAAGGCCTTCCGCCATCGTCAGACGTTCCCTTTCAGTTAGCAGTCTCCATCATCATAATCACACGGGTTTAACCTTTTAAACCCCTCGCCACTCCGCTTCTCACGGTCTGACATTTGACTATTGAAAATCCGTACTTCTACCGCCACTACTACTACACCCCTACTATACCCCTACGCCCCAACCACGCCTGCACACTATCAGCTGGACCGTGGATCTCTGTAAACTTTGCGTTACCGTTTTTATTTTATTTTTTTACCGTTTTGCTGAATCCTCAGAGCTCTCATTAAAATAATTCTACGTATACACTGACGCCACTACTACTGTTTTTTTTTCATATTACTTCGCTTTTGAAACTGTAAACTATTACATCCTTTGATCCGTCTGGTGTCGAGGTCGGTTACCTGTCTCTCTGTCGGATCTCTGTCTACGCCTGCACTTTACAGTCTTCACAAAAAAATTCGTACCATCGCGTGCTTCAATTCCTGTTGTCTCACTCGACTATTCCCTGCCAACTGGTGTTAAACCACACTCATTAAATTAATTATTGTTGTAGTTTATGTCTTCATATTGTTACGACGGTCTAACTGGTATCCATTGTTTACCGATTAATTACAAATTACACTAGTCTTGCAGAAAGTGCCCACTGTTTCCACTGTTAACGGTTCTGTCCCACTTCTGACACCACTGTTACGACGGTCTCCCTGATCGTCGTACGGTGCAGTGGAAAACAAAATAAAGACACAAATTAAGTAACTAATCACCAGCCTTAATTGATCACAAATACGGTTTACAATCAACTTGTACAATAATCCGTGTAAAATATGTCCACACGCAATAATAATGTCAACTAATAGAGTCCCGCACAATTATAATACAATAACACTTCGCCACAATACTTCGAAGCTCACTTGAATAAATCGCCACTTAAACGCACTGAGTAATCGTCGATGTAAAACCGAAACTAAGCGGCAGGTGTGAGCTATTTATAGTCTGCAGGGTTCTACAATATGCGTCCTTGACAATCACTTGAAAATTCTAGAGGATACTTCAGCGCGGCCTTGGCAGAAACACGCACCGTTGGGCTAGTTGAGAAGCTTGTCGAACAACAGTATCGAATGTATGAAAATGTTCCGTATTACGTAATACTGCCTTGATTGTTAACATATGTTAGGTGTCACGTACGCACACATACATTACAGCTGGGCTGTGCTGAGATAGCTGAGAAACATGTAGAACGTTCTGCAATGTCGAAAAAACATGTTATTCTCAGTCTTGCTCTTTGTGACAAAATTCGTTTGTCTGTCTGTCTGTCTCTGTCTGTCTGTCTGTCTCTCTCTCTCTCTCTCTCTCACACACACAGAGGTATAGTCTTTTTTAAACTCAGGTTGATGGTCCTTCCCCCTACTATGGTTTTTATTCTTCTTCGTCTTCAGCCCTTGGACCTTACAGTTCGTTGCGTACTCATTAATTTGTCCACCTTTTCCTCTCTCTTCCCGATGCTGCTGTTTCCCCTGGGAAGATAAAACATAAGATGATTAGGTAGTCTGTCCTGGTGGATCCTTCGCACACGGTCCGTCCATCCTGTCTGTACTTATCGGTCGTGTCATTCAGGTTGTGAATTCCGTCCACGTGACAAATCATCAATTCATTCGGCCGCGATCACCACCGCAATAATGGTCTTATTACGCTACGAATTGTTGCCTAATGTCATGTACTTTGTGTGTGAATATGTGCGCACGTACGCGTGTGGTGAACCTTCGTTGTTATATCTTCCGCGGTAGTTAACCTATCGGCATGAAACTTGGACAGTGAATTATTTATGAGAATAGCTACATGTTCTATATACTCTGATGTTCTCAGCTATTTTTTAAATGTGGTGTTTTTTGTGACTGAAAACTCAACTTTTTACGCTTATCTATTGAAGAGTAATAAAATTTCTAGATAAAATCTATGCAGGCTCTCGCAGACTTATACAAAGAGTTGCCTGCAACCCGTGTATCTTTTGTTCAATCTACCACGTAGACAGTCGATTGACCAATCAGAAGCCCCTAATTTCAGTCAGATTCGTCCGTTGTCTGGTGTACTTCGAGGCAGTTCATCGGAAGCCTTTGCATAGTGAACGTGTGATCTTCCTCAAGAGTTTTTCTTGTACGAACTGGTTAATCTAAAGTAACGCTAAGGCTTGGAACTCTTTTCGAGTTATTCGATTAGAACCAAGCGAGTTAACAACCAATATTATTATATTAAGTGCTATTCCGCGTTAGTAGATTTCCTCTTAGGGAGATTTATCTACCGGGGTAAATCTTATTAACGCGGAACACTTCAAGAGTAGCCGAAAGGTGTAAGCCTAATACACCGCTTTTATAATTACAACTCATTACAACCCTGAGAATCAATTTCATAACGATTTAATACTAATAATAACAAATTCCGATCGATACAAACTAACAATCGGAAAGTGACAGTTTATGTGTGACATATGCAACTAGTTTTATTCGACGAACATTATTATTGTTCGACGAACCCAGCACAGCTCAGAGAGAGAGAGAGAGAGAGAGAGAGAGAGAGAGAGAGAGAGAGAGAGAGAGAGAGAGAGAGAGAGAGAGAGAGAGAGAGAGAGAGAGAGAGAGAGAGAGAGAGAGAGAGCAGATAGCGGCGGTCATTGTGCAGAGATTAGCAGCTGCAGCAGCAGGGGAGCGAGTGACGTCATGCCGAATATATAGAATTTTACATATCAAGTAAAAAACATCCTAACTGAACTATATAGACTCTATTTAATTAAGCTCTCAATGTTGTTATGCGCCAATTCTGTAACGTAGCGGTTTGAGATG
The DNA here is from genome assembly GCA_034769895.1 of Magicicada septendecula. NCBI lineage: Eukaryota > Metazoa > Arthropoda > Insecta > Hemiptera > Cicadidae > Magicicada > Magicicada septendecula. Next base: position 60,578,787 of record CM068370.1, on the reverse strand, counting down.
TTAAAGTTTCCGCCTCTCCGCAGTCGCCACTTATGAATTATAATAACTGAAGTTTTTAAAAAAATAAATAAAGTATTTTATTTAATGTTACTCAATCTAAACAGAAATCGAGAGTGTGTGATTTGGGGTCAAGGAGGGAAGTTGTTCAGCCTTATGAGGAAGAGAGAGTTAGTACCAATGATTTACACTCGGTTTAGATGATTTCTGATTTTTTCAAATTGTTCGCTGTGATTTAAATCAGCTGATTGTAAGACTAGTTTCCACGCCTAGTTTAACCAGCCTACACTATAGCAAAATCTGATCCAATGTTTTGATCTCTTCTGTTTTTGTGCTGAAATCTATTACAACTACCCACTACAAAAATTATAACACACTTTATTATTCAATATCATTTTTCAATAATATTATTTATTTATATTATTGGTTTTTTGTTTCCTGCCACCAAAATACAAGTATCACAATTGATCTTTCCTTAAATAAAACATAATCTCAACTTCATAGAGTAAACATGGAATTGTCTAAAGAAAAAAACATATATGGTTTTGTTTACAAAATTTTACACTATTTTCAAAAAACATCAATTAATATATAATTCTTAATAATTCCCCAGGGTTCAGGGTAAGTTCTTTTTGTTATGGGATGGTCAGAAATGGATAATTACTAAGCTTTACAAATACCGAAAAAAAATTAAATAAATTTGTTTATTTTTCGTTTAGTATGTAGTTCCCGGAATGGCCGTAAGAGAGCAGCGTGCTTTTGTTTACTTTAAAAAACATGTGATTAAATGACTAGTTTCGTGTTCTATATCAACGTTCGGAATGCGTTTTCTTATTGAACTATTAAACGAAATGTTTATATTACCTCTCTTTGTATGGTTCTTACTGGAATGAAGCTTTTTCTCTTGTGAGGTCCGTCTTGAGTTATAATTTCTTTACCGTCTGGCGCATATTCTATCGTCAACTAGAACTATGGTGAAACCAGGTTGAATCATCAGAAGGTTTTCTTTCACTGTTTATTAAGGAATATAACCATTTAATTTTGATAAATCATGGATGATTATATAGTGGTCATGTTGCTTGTTAATTTTGTATTAATTTTCACTCCTCCAAAGTTCCAGAAAAGGTTATTTTATTATAATTGTAGTAGCATCATTTTGTCAACTCTATGGTTTTATTCCAAAAAAATTATTATTAACAATACTTGTTATTCTCGTCACTCTTAGTAACCCATAGTATTTTTATTATACAGGCAGTTTGTAATTATTATAAATTTATATTTTATTTACCGAAAAATAATTCTTTTCCATTCCGGTTTCTTTATCAATTTGGTTTACATAATAAGTTTTGTTCATTTTCTTATGACCTTGTATATAAGTATTTGATAATTTTATTATCTTTAAATAAATTTATATATATTATTTATTAGTCTCTCATAGTATTCCTACACTGCACTACTTCCTGCTGCCATTTCCCTCATAGTATTATTTTAATTTTTTATTATCCTTTTATATTTAAAAGTTTTTATGTTTTTTAAAACTAACCCTGGGTTATCCTATATTATAACACAAATATTTAAAAAATATAACATTAACTTATGTATAACAATTGGTTGTCCATACAATATAAATATTACAATAAATAATAAAATACAGAATCAGTTAGTAGTATTATAGTCTACTCTCATAGTTTTATAATTCCCAAACCTACAGCACAATTCTGTAATAAGTTACCTTCACTTTCACCTTTTACCTCAATGGGTACACTATAACGCACTTGTCACTGTATATCACTCGAATTGTTTGTCATGTTTAGTGATATACTTTAATTTAGAGCTAGTTATAGGTTACCCATTTCTGACCTTTATGTTATCATGATTTAATTTATTGGGACCGGATTATGTAACGTTACAATACATACTGTACATATATATATATATATATATATATATATATATATATATATTGCGACGATACAAATACAGATGTTCACACTATATTTAGTGTTATTGCGATCTCACGGATCATCGTATTGAACAGTCGAAACACAATACACACACCAATGAAGTCACTGACTACCAGCTTTAATTAGTCACAAAATGGTCTTCCAGGTTGGGGGTTGGGCGTGAGCCTGACGACCTCACCCTGTTGTTGTGAATGCTCAAGAGAAAATATACAGGCTAAGGTGGGTTGGACACATAGAGAGAATGGAGGAAGGACAGTCCACGAAACATAGCTTCTACCAGAAACCAATGGGTAGTAGAAAAAAGGGAAGACCCCGAAGTAGATTCAAAGACCAGGTAGAGGAGAACCTCGGACAGCTGAATAGAAGAAAGTGGAAAGCCAGGGGATGCAATACAATAGGGAGGAATGGAATCTCTCCGAGTCCTTGGACCAGACCAAGACCCACCAAGGGTTGTAGAGCCCCTGCTGAAAAAAAATTAATTACAAATAAGAATGTGAATCAGCAAGGTACTGTTATAAAATAATACAAATTAAATTTGTCCACACGCAATAATAATGTCTACTGTTAAGAGTTGCGCACTAATTATAACCCAGCAATCACTTTCCACAATCACTTGATTCGCACTGTACAATCTCGCTAGGTGTAACTAACTTCTAAGCCAGCCGTTGCTGCTTGTATAGGTCCCGGAGATGTTCCAGAATAATTTTCAATTATTTTGTGGGCGTGCTAGCATAATTTGCTTAGTTACAAGTGCTCGTACTAGTCTAGAGGTATTTGTTTGCGCGGTCTTGACTGAGACCCTGCACCTGCTCGGATAGCCGACAAACGTGTAGAACTTTCAGGTGACTGCACCTGCCGAGAGCGTTACAGAGACCCTGCACCTGCTCGGCTAGCTGAGAAACGTGTAGAACTTTCAGGTGACTGCGCCTGCCGATAGCGTGACAGAGACCCTGCACCTGCTCGGCTAGCTGAGAAACGTGTAGAACTTTCAGGTGACTGCGCCTGCCGAGAGCGTGACAGAGACCCTGCACCTGCTCGGCTAGCTGAGAAACGTGTAAAACTTTCAGGTGACTGCGCCTGCCGATAGCGTTACAGAGACCCTGCACCTGCTCGGCTAGCTGAGAAACGTGTAGAACTTTCAGGTGACTGCGCCTGCCGATAGCGTGACAGAGACCCTGCACCTGCTCGGCTAGCTGAGAAACGTGTAAAACTTTCAGGTGACTGCGCCTGCCGATAGCGTGACAGAGACCCTCACCTGATCGGCTAGCTGAGAAACGTGTAGAACTTTCAGGTGACTGCGCCTGCCGAGAGCGTTACAGAGACCCTGCACCTGCTCGGCTAGCTGAGAAACGTGTAGAACTTTCAGGTGACTGCACCTGCCGATAGCATGACAGAGACCCTGCACCTGCTCGGCTAGCTGAGAAACGTGTAGAACTTTCAGGTAACTGCGCCTGCCGATAGCGTGACAGAGACCCTGCACCTGCTCGGCTAGCTGAGAAACGTGTAGAACTTTCAGGTGACTGCGCCTGCCGAGAGCGTTACAGAGACCCTGCACCTGCTCGGCTAGCTGAGAAACGTGTAGAACTTTCAGGTGACTGCGCCTGCCGATAGCGTGACAGAGACCCTGCACCTGCTCGGCAAGCTGAGAAACGTGTAGAACTTTCAGGTGACTGCGCCTGCCGAGATCGTTACAGAGACCCTGCACCTGCTCGGCTAGCTGAGAAACGTGTAGAACTTTCAGGTGACTGCACCTGCCGATAGCGTGACAGAGACCCTGCACCTGCTCGGTTAGCTGAGAAACGTGTAGAACTTTCAGGTGACTGCGCCTGCCGAGAGCGTGACAGAGACCCTGCACCTGCTCGGCTAGCTGAGAAACGTGTAAAACTTTCAGGTGACTGCGCCTGCCGAGAGCGTTACAGAGACCCTGCACCTGCTCGGCTAGCTGAGAAACGTGTAGAACTTTCAGGTGACTGCACCTGCCGATAGCGTGACAGAGACCCTGCACCTGCTCGGCTAGCTGAGAAACGTGTAGAACTTTCAGGTGACTGCACCTGCCGATAGCGTGACAGAGACCCTGCACCTGCTCGGCTAGCTGAGAAACGTGTAGAACTTTCAGGTGACTGCATCTGCCGAGAGCGTTACAGAGACCCTCACCTGCTCGGCTAGCTGAGAAACGTGTAGAACTTTCAGGTGACTGCACCTGCCGAGAGCGTTACATAGTTTCGTAGCATATACACATCTGTACCTAGTACTCAAATGTAAATATATCTTAAGTCGCAATTATTATTTCACTAAAATAACGTGTTCTCGTTGTATGTAACTCGTCAGTTTTCCAAATTTCACTCGGAGAGAATCATCATACTGTATTTAACGCCCTATTTTTCGTCTCAGGGCGAGGGGGGCAGGAGAGTAGTGTCATGTGTTTTCCCAAAACAAAGTTGCTGGCTTCAACAAGTTTGCCTCTCTCGACGCAAACAGCTGCAAACTTTCCTCTAAATACGTTTTAAAAAAGGACATTCTCTCTCTCTCTCTCTCTCTCTCTCTCTCTCTCTCTCTCTCTCTCTCTCTCTCTCTCTCTCTCTCTCTCTCTCTCTCTCTCTCTCTCTCCCTCTCTCTATCTTTCTCTCTCTCTCCCCGCGTTGTATCACCTCACACGCTGCCAGTTTGCCAAGATGTTTAGACAAACATCACCCTACTGTGTTTCTCCATGGTTTACCGTGTACTGTATTAACTAAACAATTTATGTGTAATTTTTGTCTAGGAGGGTCAGATGAAAAGTTCGCGGAGCGACATATCAGTGGTAGAACTAAAATCTTTCGTGCGCTGCAATACGTATATTTCGCGTAAACACCTGTTAATTTCCAGATATTCAATTTATTCACTTATTACCAGGTGTTTGAAATTTTCCTGTCACGCGTGTTTTTAAAATGCACAAATTCGAACATCGTGTTGTGATGTATTCTCTGTTTAAAAATGTCTTCTCTTTTGGAAGATCAAAACGAAATTGTAAATGTGTTAGTAGATGTTGCGCCTTCAGAACAAACGGCACGAGGGGCACACTTGAGTTGAAACGTGGTCGTACAACCACTGAAGGGTATCCCAGCAGTGGACGTCCAAAAAGTTCAACAAAAAATGGCATTATTGGAAAAAATTTCATAGGGTGTTGGTAGACCGCAGATTGAGGAGTGGATGATGTTGCTAAAATCATAGGCATCTCATATGAGCGTGTGCATAATACCATAACACAAGAACTTGGTGTGAAACAGCGTTGTGTACGATGGCTGCCGCATCTGGAGTTGTTGCATTTTTTGGGCGTCCAGTGCGACCACATTTTCAGTGCTCGTACGACTACGTTTTAACTCAAGTGCCTACCTACAAACCGTTGGTTTTCAAGTCGCAGCATCTTCTGACAAATTTACAATTTCGTTTTGAATTTCCGTTGCCACTAAACAATTTTTAACAAAGAATCACACAACGATGTTTGATTTTGTCCGTTTTTCAAAACACGCATGACACGTCAATTTTAAACAGCTTGTAAACAATGAATAAATTGATAGATAGATCTGGAAATGAACAGGAGTTCACATAAAATACAAATCATGCAGCACACGAAAACTTTTAGTCTTACCGCTAATAATACAGTCAATTTGTGCTCAAAAGGGCTCCTAGCGGGAAAGTTGTGGGGTAGTTTTGATTTCTTCCATTCTATATGTTTTTTGGGGTGCTGAATCCGAATCTGAGGTTTGATAACAAAATTTCGTGACGCAACATTGAAAAAATGCAAAAAAAGGTAAAAAATCTCATTTTTTGGCGGAGTAAAACAAACATTTTTTTTATCTATTGGGTGTAAGGTTATACTTTTTATTCATGTCTATATTCAAAACGTATAAAACAAGCTATTTTATAGTATTTAATACTGTATTATGAAACACGTAAAATAAAATAAAAAGATGAAAAACTGTTCATATTTTTCAAAACACGTAAAAGGGGCGAAGATTTGTATCATTAATACCTATTATTTTGATAAGCAAGTTTCACACTTTCCTTATTATATCTCGACTGTGGTGAATCATTTTTAAAGGATATCTCAGTTAAACTCAGCTCCTAATAACTGATATGTTAACCAAATATACTAATTTAATTTTACCAGTAACAAATTTGTTTCATGTAAAATATGAAAATGTAATGTCCAGTGTTCATAGGTGTTTATTTACATTTATATGTTGTAGAAGACGAGCCAAGGCCAACTACGTCACCGTGTGCCTGCGTTCCCAATCTCGAACCCTTTGTATTGTTCACGAGGGGTCCTCCCCTCTCCCCCCACCAAAAAACACCCGGCCATCTGCTCACTGCCAGTGGCAGTGCGAAGGGAGTAGTTCGGTGTTAGAATCCAACGACAACACAATTCAACAAGTTATGTTTACGCGTAGTGTTAAAAATGGCTTCAAACGTGTGTTTTATTTGTGATGAAGTGCTGGATAATGATGTAGAGAAGGTGACAATGGTGCGGGAAAAAGGTTTGAAAACGTTTATCGAGTCAAGCAAGAAGAGGAAGGATGGTGAGCATGTTCAGCTAAGTAAAAAATCTGCAGTTGAGGTTCATGAGCGATGTCGTAAAAACTACAGTAATGAAAGAATGATTGCCACTCATTTGAAGAAGGTGGAGCAGGGTAGAGAGCAAGTCAAAATACGTTCTACTGAAGCACCTTTCAGTTCCAAAACGCATTGCTTTATGTGTGGCCTCGTCATAACACCTGAGTTTATAGAACAACAAACAAAAAATAAAACCAATCGCAATATTGTGTATCAGGTTCGAGTTTTGAAAGTCAAGGAAACTGTCATGAAAAGAGCAGAAGAACGTGGTGATGAGTATGGACAAGCCATAATCAAACGTCTTTTGCCTGTTTCAGACTTGATGGCCTCTGATCGTCAGTATCATAGTTTATGCATGAGAAAACTGTACAATCGCCCAAAAACTCAAGAGAAGAGAAAAAGCGGTCCATTCGCCAATGATGTTGAAGCAGCAATGGAAGATGTCTACACTTATCTTGAGAAAAGTGATGGAGAGTGCCAGTTTTCGCTCGACGAGTTGATGGACCAAATCAAGGGTGATTATCGTCCTGACAAAAAGACAGTCAAAGCTCATCTACTCAAAAAATATGGAAGCGATATAATAATTTACCTTTACTCCAAACAAGAAGCCGGTAGTGTGTTTCAAAAACACAGGGTATAAAATTTTGAATGATGCTTGGTACCAGCAGGCGTTAAAAAATGAACAAGAGGAAAGACTCCGGATTGTTAAGACGGCTGCTGCAATTATTGTTGAGGATATCCGGAGCCAGGTTTATGAGACAGAACAGTACCCCCCACCTGATAAGTTTTTGGAAGGAAATGAGGAACTCATTCCTGAAACCCTCCGTACATTTATGGAAACAGTTGTACTAAACAAAAAACGTGGGGACCATGATATGTGGAAGAAGAAGAACACAGCGCTGGCTCATAGTCTTGCAGCAGCAGTGAGGCCCAGATCATTCGTCTCACCAGTCCTCGTAGGGTTGGCAGTGTTTCTGTACAAGAAGTACGGCTCAAGGAAATTGGTCGATGTGGTTTCCTCATTGGGGTTTTGTTCGTCTTATACAGAAGCTGTTCGCCTGGAAGCATCAGCATCAGCAATCAACGGCGATCCGCTGAAAGTTAACCAGCCGTGCTTTTCACAGCAGGTGTACGATAACGCTGATTTTAACGTGCATACAATCGACGGATACAACACCTTTCACGTCATGGGTGGCGCTGACAATAGAACAACCCGAACCTGTGCCAGGACCCGCCGCCTTCGAAGAACATCAGCCAGGACCCTCTAAACGACAACGGCTCATATAATAATGTAATATGTAATAATTTTTCAAGATTTTTCGTTGGAATTTCAACTTTTTTGTAACTGAATTTGTACAATTTCGGACTTCATTAAATAACTTGAACATTATGTAATTTTTGAAAAAATTACCTGTACCTTTACATATACGATCTAAATAAGGTGTGTGCAGAGAACTGGGAGGAATTCACTAATTGGCAGCCTTTAATAATAAATTAGAGTTTTGGAGTGGAAAAAGTGGGTTTTTGCTGAGACAGACAAAATACGCCAATTTTCAACTAGCGCTTGAGCCCGAAAGGTTCGTCGGAGGAAAAACCTTAATAGTGAAAGTTGTAGGAAATTTTATGTACTTTCATTTTGAATAGGAAGGTTATTTACGAAAAGTTGATAGTTTTCGAGTTATAAGCAAAAAACCGCCAAAAAATGAGATTTTTTATCTTTTTTTGCATTTTTTCAATGTTGCGTCACGAAATTTTGTTAGCAAACCTCAGATTCGGATTCAGCACCCTAAAAAACATATAGAATGGAAGAAATCAAAACTACCCCACAACTTTCCTGGTAAAAACACAATTTGACTGGACTATAAGCTGCAGATGTCGTTCCGCGAATCTTTGAACTGACCCTTGTATAGTAAACTATCTGAGCTGCAGAAAGTGCTTTGAATTTTTCAGTTTGTCTAAAGTCTTGCCTTTAATTTTTTACTGACGATGCCCCTAAAGGAAAACATTTTCAAAGCAAACACTACATTCGGATTTGAGTTAACATCGTTTCCTTTATTCTCACGTTCGGCATAAAGTTTAAAAATTTTTTCGTATTTGGTATTCTAAAACTTTTTAAATATTTAAACATAAACGCTACAGTCAGACTGTGGTTAAAATTATATCTAATTTGATATCTCAATTGGATTTTTTTTATTTTTTTACATATTGGTACTGTGTATTGACTCTGGTGCCCACAAAATTTTGAAATTTAAAAAACCGTACACTATAATCAGAACGTGTTTAAAAATCTGTTTAATTTGATACCCCATATGTCCTTGATGAATTTTTTTTGCAAAATATTACCTCTTCATATTTTTTCCCCGTGCCATTCTATTCTGGGGGAGGAGGGATCGATATAAAAAAAACAACAATGTTCTCTAAGTTATAGCCTATCTATAGATATGAATACCACGCTTTAAAAAAAGGTATTGATACAAAAGTTATCGTGAGGTATATCTGAAACAAACAGAGACACAGGTAGATAGATAGACAGACGGACAGACAGATAGACAGACAGACAAGTGCCAAACGGTAGAGTTAAAACTGAAAAGTCGCTTCGGTCGTTCAGTTAAACACTGTACCATTAATGGGTGGATATGTTGCAAAGTGTTGGTTTCTTTAGTTAGAGATACAAATGCACTCACTGTCCTGGGACAAAGGAATATCTGATAGTTGGTTTTCCTTACATTACTATACTGTCTCACCCTTCAAGACCGAAGGGCAGGCAACCTATCCGTAGTGTCGAAGTAACATACGTTCAGCGACAAACAAAAAAATCCAGCTCCAACCGGATTAGGTAACAACTGAATCACAACCATCAGAGCACCAGCAACAGGGTTTTGATCATTTTTTACATCTAATTCCTATCCTAATTATAATTAAATAAAAAAAGCAACCATTGTTTTTTCAGTATCTTATTTTTCTGCACTTCAAGCACTTAGCGTAGTTTACACCTGACGAGCATTCGGCCGGGACACTCACTATGCTACTCGACCGAGCATCAGTCTTGATCGAATAGGTGTCTACACGCATACAAGATTTTGAGCGAGACAGTTCACTCAGGAGGTGCGTAGTCCAGAAGAACGTAAACAAAATGAATGGTGGACGTAATCAATTGAAGAGAATGAAGAACATTTTCAAGGATTACGTCAACCGTATTATTCCTACGTTCATAGAAATATTGGAAAATGAGTTAGCTATTAAAAAGAAACGGATGTTGACTAGAACATGGATATTAAGACGGTGTGCTGTCATTTTATTCGTAAATACTGTCACTCCCGGTGCCGGACTTCTTTGAGTCATCGATTTTCTTCATTTCTTGGGCATACGTAGAACGTAAATCTTGACATCTTGAGCTCAAAAACCATCCGATATTCATTGCAGTTGCAATGCTCTTATAACCAGCGTCTTATGTTGACGTATCTTCGACTTAGTTCCACAAACACTCGTGTGCTTTGTACTCCAGTTTAAAGGCAACAGTGGTTGCACAGTCCCACTTTGATGCCATTTTGAGCTCACAATTTGAAAAATATGAAACTTTGCACGAGACCACTTCAAATTGCATAAGCACTCGACAATCTGAGCGAGCACCAACTGCTCAGACAGGCCGAATACACCGATGAGTCCACTTCTGTAGGTGGTGGGAGTTTCCACGCGCCCGAGAAAATAGAAACGGTTTCTATTCACTCGCTCGGTCATTCCACTCGACAAATCACACGGCCTGTGACGATTTAAATTGTAACAATAATCAAAAAAATAAAAAATTTTAAAAATTAAGGTTGCGAGCTATTAAGCCATTTAAATCTCACTATAATAACATAAAAACCTGTATGTACTCAGTATGAGAGGAAGAAGTAATTAATAAGCCCAAAGAAACTTTAATAAAAAAGCATATTGTAAATAGTTATTATTGTCGTATTTAACCCTTTGCTTGTTAGCAGGCGCTGACCTGTTAATTCCAGACTCGACATGTCTCCCGAGTCGTTTGGAATGTAGATTAAGATAAAAAAACATAATGTTAATAATTAAAAAATCTGAAGACACTGATATTCGCTAAAACAACTTACTTAAATTATGTATGTTTATTAAGGTATAGTTTGTGTAATTAAAAAAGTTTACTTAAAGAGAGATAGGGACTATTTTCTCGCGCAATAGTTGCCCCTCTACCTCTTGTCCAGTACCAGTCGAAGGGAGCAGAAATTCGCTCTCTCGCTATGTTGACTCCATGCAGTGCACACGTACGAGCGAAAGCTCTAACACTATGTTGCCGTTACTTTTGTTTTACTTTAATATTGTATCCGAGAAATTGCTGCTGAAAGCATATGTTATGTATTAATAGTTATGTGAAAACAAAAGACTTAACTTATAACAAGAAATATAAAAAATGGTGTAAAACAAGATGACTGCTAACTTCAAGAATAACAACACTTTCAACATCATACCTGGAGAGGTGAACTACCAGAACTTACAAACTCTAGTAGACCCGAGAGAATATGCAGATCAGGACATCCGAGAATCTACAAGTACCATCGTAGAAGCTTCAATCTACCCTACGGACTTTCGAGCCCTCTAATGACGAAGACCAGACCGAGATGATGACGGCATTTTAAGGATTCCCAAGACGGACACCCCAGGACGAGGTTTCTACATACCAATTTAAAGGTGACTCGATAGCCTGGCTATCGAGAGTTAATAATATTTGTTACACAACACACTCTGAAAAGAGACTTTTCAGAGACTATTAGCTTTGTAAAGATTAAAAGATTAAATCTAAGAGTTTTAATGTAACCTTTCAAACATCATACGTTGTAACAGTTTATATGTTAATGTATCGTAGTATAATTCAAGTAATAATACCATTCTTCAAATGGAATAATAATAATAAACAAAAAACAAAAGGTCTTGCAAGCTAATATCATGAATTGAGTATAACTAGAAGTTGTAAATGACTAAATATCGAAGGTTACCCGGATCCGAGGTATAGCTAAATAAAATCAATTTTGATCCCAAAGATTGAAGAAAGCATTCAAATAACTCTAATAATTTAATTAGTAATGTCATGGGATCTGTCAGTAAATGTTTTTAAATGTTAAATAAAGAGAAGTCGTCTTGTTACACACATATAATGAGTGCGTACATCAATAGTATACCTTCCCTTGTTTCCTTACACAGTTAGTAAGTAATTTGTTAAGTTAGTTATTTGTGGATACATTTTGTTACAACGTAGGCAGCCCATCTAATTGCCGGAGCTCAGTTAAGATGGGTTCCCTGGATTTGTAACGCAGCAATACGTTACAGGCCGAGTACATTATACTTAGCGTTCACATTGGTTAAGTACTCGGCCGACTTCACTGTCTTTACTTCACTCGTCAGGTGTAAACTAGGCTAGGTAAACTAAGCTTATAACCTGTTTCCGAACTATTTATATGTAATACTATTACGACGGTCGCGCCTGCAAAACGTCTTGAAAAAAATGACACAGAAATTAATTAAAAAACAAATGAAACAGAATTTGGTATCAAATTTAGCAGAATGTTAACAACAATCTGAATACGTGTTCAGCCTTAAAAATTAAAATACTTTTGGATACCGTAGCTCACAAAAGTATTACATTTTGGAAAAATTGTAAAAATTCATGCCGAACATCAAACTATAGGGAATGAAATCTGAATGCAGTGTATGCTTTGAATATTGTTATTTTTGAGGGCGCCACAAACCAAAAACGGAAGTCAAAATTTTGAAAACTTGTAAACGTTTGAGCGAGTTCTGAAGCTCATGGAGCCTATACTGGTACTCCGGTGTAGTTTTATTGTTACTGTAAAATAGACGTTTACACACGTAACAATGTAATTTCTCATTGTTCAATCCCTGTGACTTCAAGTGACAAACGACTTCTGTTTTTATATTCGTTAAACAGCCTTATTCACTTATTAGAAAAGTCTTTGTAAGATGCTGTGAAACCGCTTCGTATATTTGTTATTTTAAGAGAATGTGTAAAATACACAAATACGGCAAAAGTGTCAGAAATATTTCAAAAATTTTAATAAGATCCTTGACTCGTTTCCGCAAACAACTTTTTTCGTATCAGGTTAAATACTCGAAGCGGTCTCATTTGCTTTGTAAAAATAATGATCTCATTAATTTATTGAGTGAGCCTTGGCTTGTTCCTATGTCGCCGGAATTTTTTCAAACCACAAGCAACACGCCCATGGAATTGATTCCGTACGTAACACTGCAATACGGTTAGTGATTACGTTGCAAACTGACATTTAGCCAGTGAACGAATGGTTTTAAAAAAAAGGAAGGACTATGGATCGGTCCCATGGTACGAATGAGCAGTCCAGTGGCGAAGCTAGTATTTAATGAATGGGTAGGCAAAAATTTTACCTTACATTTTTTTTAAGGAATCACTAAAAGGACGGTAGTTCAAATCGGACGCTGAGGTAGCGTTTGCTGTTAGCGAATGGTTCCGCAAACAGCCGTAAGAATTTTACTAGGATGGAATCTACAGATAAGTGCAACAGTGGGACTCATGTCTTTATGTTAATGGAGACTTCTTTTAAAATCGTTGAATAAAAAAATGCTTTACAGCCCTAAACGTGTTTTTATTGAACAATCCTTGTATAAGTCATACACAATAATACAACTGATTGAACTTCAAAGTTTTAAACTTGATTAGTTTCTACATATATGTTTAATGTTACAAATAATTCAAATAACAATCTCGATCATCTGTTAGTTCAGCGGTATAACAGGAACACTTTTAATAACCGCATAAAATAAACACGCTTATAAACAAGACAGCGCGCTTTAACTTACTTTTTGCATCACAGAAGTGAGACATGCCTCAACGCTCTGTGTACAGGGCGGGACAATCCCCCTCCCCCGCACTTCCGTATCATGCCAGCACATTGCTTACATACGATGTACACAAAAAACGCTGAGGCAAGTTCACGTTGCCTCATTCGCTTTAAATGAGCTATGCCGAATCTCACCTGTCACCATCTAGCGGTCTCTCATTAAAGCACCTTTCGGCTTAAAAAATTCGACAGTCACAGTAACAGTGTATAATCTTTACGTTACGTAGTTCATACGTATGAATAATTTCTATTCTACAGAATTTTTTAGGGTAGGCACTGCCTCAATTGCCTCCATGTAACTTCGCCACTGGAGCAGTCATCGTTTTGCCGTCTCCATGATTGAGAGGAGGAAACAAGCTGATGTTCATCACTTTTCCCGTAGTAAATATGCGTTTAAGTTGTACAAACACTAGTGGACCCAATGAAGTGATTAACATTTCGTTAACAGGACTACAATTTTATTGCAGTTCATATTGTAGATTAGTGATTTCAAACCTCTACATGCTGCCGCGACCCCATCTCGGAAAAACATTATCATCATCATCATCATCATCATCAACCTCAAGGATTAGGCTCATTCTGAACCTGTTCCGGGACCCACTTCGCCCTCGGCCATCCTACATCTCTCTTCACCACCGGTCTACAGTTCATTGCTAGCACTGGAATCCTGTCACCGCCATTCTTTCCAAATGTTCACACCACCTTCTTTTTGTTGCTCCTTAGCTTTTCCAACAATGGGTCGCCTCACCCCCCAGTTCCGTCCCTATATCCACATGCTTCTTTCAATCGAGAATGGTACAGCCCAGAGTACTCCTCATAAACTTCATCTCCGCTCCCTGAATCTTTGCTTTGTGTCTTTCTGTCATAACGATGGCTTCATCCGTCAAAACTGGTACCCCGCTACAGTGTTAAAAATCCTTAGACTATCCTTGTTTCCTTTCTTGTCTTATTTTTAAGGTATCTGCGAATTGTTCCACAGATATTCCTAAATTTGTTTAATTTTTCATCCAGATAAACGTAACATCCCAAGTAATTGAAATGCTGGACTTGTTCCATCTACAACTATCTTAGTTCTTACCGGTTGCTTCCCTCTGAATGCCGTTGTTTTAGTCTTGTCCGCTGACATTTGAAAGCCATATTCATCTGCCATTCGATTTAGTATGTACATTGATTTTTGTAGTTTATCCCCGCTGTACTGAATTATTACTATATCTGCGTACTGCGTACAAAATGGAGTTTAAAAACATTCCTTTCAGAAAAATCCCTCGGTCAACATATGATTTCCATGTTTAGAACATGTCGTCTGTATGTATATTGAAAAGGGTCGGCGATATACAGCAGGCTTGTCTTACCTCCTCATTGTGGGAACTTCCTCAGTCATCCTTCCTCCTGTACCCAGTCGTACATTGGTTTCTACATAAAAGATCTTCATAGTTTCTACAAGATGTTTAGGGTAACATCTGTCCGTGCTGATGGATGTTATAATCAGACGTTTCGGCCTCACCGCTGGAGACCATCTTCAGTGAACGGTTTCTGAAACGACTGACAAGGTGTGAGTCAGTAAAACCACAGTACTGTGGCGAAACCTTGTCAGTCGTTTCAAAAAGAGTTCACATATTTTTCAGAGAGAAATAGAGAGATTTGGGGATTTTGGGGATGGGCGAGATGAGGAGAGGACGTATTGTGTATGTGGTAATTACACGAACAGTAAACACCAGACCAGACCTCACACACACACACACACACACACACACACACACACGCACGCACGCACGCACACACACGTACAGACTAGATCAGTACTGTACCTATTGATCGGCACAGCAATTCAGTACAGTACATTACGGGGCACAGCTAACCGACAGCGTGCGCGTGCGTGTGTGAGTGAGTGTAAATGCCATCGCCTTGCAATATTATTGTCAATCGCCAACGACTCACCGCACCTTTTAGCTACCCGCTATATTACACGTGTCTGTACATTATAAATTAAAATATTTTGTGTGTTGTGGTATATTTTAGATGTACATCTAAGTCTACCCTTATTAAGTAGGCCTACTCCAATTGTGCGTTTGCTTTAGAAATCCCTAAAATACTCAATTTTGTGGCAACTATGTGTTGTTGGACTTATTTTTCTCATAATTTCACGGAGATTACAACAATTGTAGTTTAATTTGGATTATAAGTTAAATTAAAAATTTTATAGTTTTGAATTTGACCGTATAGGCCTACTTACTTATCCCTGAACCGCCCGGGTCATGCCGGGTCAGTTGTGAATGCCCGTGCGAGAGTAAGGGTCTTATAATCCCTTAGGTGACATCCGGTTCGGAACACCCTATAAGCGCAAGATACGAGGGGCAGTCAAAATGTTAGCTGCACTGCCCTCGGTATTTTTTTCTAAAGGAGATATTTTTATGAAAATTGTTGGCAACACTGGTGAGTAACGTCCAAATTATAAATCCGCGCAGTGATTAACGAGAAGTAACCGTAACGAACTGGATCGTCCTTGAGGAAAATGTACGCATCCTAACATTGCATTTTCACCGCAAAACAGTGCGAGTTGCTCAAAAATGGCCGCACTGATATTGATGAAGATTGGCGGCAGATAAGGTCATCAACTTCCACAACGGATGACAACATTTAATATGTTTATCAATTGTTGCTTCAAAATAGGCGAATCACAGTGGACGAAGAACAAATTCAGATAAAAAACAACGGTGGTCATGCGAAAACCTGTGACCACCAGCAGAGCGGTTCTACATTAAGGCGCTCCCCGAAGCCGTCAGACCAAGAAATGCACAGAAGAACCAAAATACAGCGAAAGATCCAGAAAGTCCTGGAACGACTCCCAGTAAGCATTCACCATAGCACATGGACAATTTTCGGAACCTCTGCTCGTCTACAGTTCATCCTGTTTCAACTTGAGTTCGTCGCTACATACTTACAGGTGGGAGCGTTTCATTTATGCCTCTTCTAACTACATCAACTCCATAGACTGGCTACCCTTGTTTTCGACATTAAACATCTGTCAACTCAATCCGTGTAAAAACGTATTAAGAACTGAAAATACCTCAAGGTCATAAGAACTCAAGTTTGTAAAATTTGTAACTGGTTCCATTGTAACTTGTCTGACATTCACCATGAGGGGGTGGTTAAACTGTTCTACTAAAGCATGGTTGCCTTGCTTAAGCTATTTGGAGTCCGATTATCTTTAGTACCATTATTTTTATTATAATTATTCTTGAAAGGTTATTAGTGTTTTTTTTTAATTAAGTGGTTGTGTTAACTTTGGTATGGTCCGTCATTTCTACTGGATTAATGTTCGCGTTGTTCTCCCTCATGGGGTATGCTAGTCTGGAAATATATAGTATATATATATATATATATATATATATATATATTACTATAATACTTATAACTATTTTACCTCAAGCTGTATTTTTGCCTTTAGGGACATGTTTCGGGAGATCCTGTTCTCCCATCTTCAGCCTTCGCCATCTTGCTTCTGGTGCAGTATTTGTGTGTTGGCTTCTGGATGTTATTATGGTGGTTTGTTGGTCTTTGGTCCTTCAATGTTGCATTATTGTGTGTGGTTGTGGTATCTGTTTTTGTATTTTGTGTATTTTCGATGTTGAGTGCTTTGAATATTGTGTCATGTTTTGTATTGATTTGTATTTGTTCTGGTATTAATTTGTTTTGTGTTTTATGTTTGTAAATCTGTAAATTTTCCCAAACGTTCATTATGGTGCCTTTGTGTGGTATATGTTTTATTAGTGTTACATTGGTTATGTCTGGGAATTCATGTCCTGTGTTTATTGCATGTGTGGCTAAATTGGATTTATATATGTTTGGTTTTTTGTATGCATTTAGGTGTTCAAAATAACGTTTTTTCAGCTGTTTTTTTGTTTGTCCTATATAACATTTATTGCAATCTTGGCATTCAATTTTGTATATACCGTTGGTTGTTGTATTATCTTTGTTGTGTGAGCTATTTAGATTTTGTAATTTATTTTTATTAGTTTTGTATGCTATTTTTATATCTGTGTTTTTAAATAGTTTTGTTAGTTTTGACATTTTATAAAAGTTATATAGGACAAACAAAAAAACAGCTGAAAAAACGTTATTTTGAACACCTAAATGCATACAAAAAACCAAACATATATAAATCCAATTTAGCCACACATGCAATAAACACAGGACATGAATTCCCAGACATAACCAATGTAACACTAATAAAACATATACCACACAAAGGCACCATAATGAACATTTGGGAAAATTTACAGATTTACAAACATAAAACACAAAACAAATTAATACCAGAACAAATACAAATCAATACAAAACATGACACAATATTCAAAGCACTCAACATCGAAAATACACAAAATACAAAAACAGATACCACAACCACACACAATAATGCAACATTGAAGGACCAAAGACCAACAAACCACCATAATAACATCCAGAAGCCAACACACAAATACTGCACCAGAAGCAAGATGGCGAAGGCTGAAGATGGGAGAACAGGATCTCCCGAAACATGTCCCTAAAGGAAAAAATACATCTTGAGGTAAAATAGTTATAAGTATTATAGTATTATATACATCAAGAAACGGACTGTAGCAGAAAGTGATCGAAATATATATATATATATATATATATATATATCTTTTATGTCTATTGCTAAATACTATAAAGTAATAACTATCTGTAAAGAATGATGTGAAACTTGAACACTGGGTTAAAGGGGCATTCTGTAATGTCTGTTTTATATCTTTTAAATCAGCCCCATACAGTTGTGTCTTTAAATACTTAAGTTGTGTCACCAACGTAAGACATAATAAATCTTGTTATTATGTTAAAATGTGATGATTGCAAATCCATTCACTCTGTTAAGCTCCAGCACACTTTTCGCTTCCTCTAGGTTCATTAACCTAGTCTTAAATATTACGTACGGTCCTGTGACCGCTACAGTTGATTTACTTAAAATCATACAATTATTAAAATAATATAAATAAAGCTTTAAGTATTTAATAAATAGCTGACTACGTGAACACTGCAATAATCGAAAATTTGAATCGAAATAAAATCGATTACCTTATTATAATAGAAAGAATTCAGTTACACGTTAATTCATAAAAACCTCTGAAGACTTAACTTTCATAAAATTATGAAGAATTCATAATTTCTGTGAAACGTGCGTCCGGTGTAAATAATCTTACTTGCAGAAGTATTTATTATTTCAAGATATTTATGTTATAATAATATAATACACCGTTTTTCACGTACTGATGAACTCCTTTTATACTCTAAAAGTATCTAAAATTGAAAAACAAACACGTGGGTTAGTACACTTGATCTGCTAAACTACGAAAAGCAGCATTAGTAGAAAAAGTAATTAAAAAACTGGAATCTTCCATCAGCGAGAATAATCAGTTAGCTGAATGGACTGATCGCAAACATAGAGAGATTAACTACTTCATAACACAATTTCTAACTGGTCATGGTCTGTTCCAGGGGCTTACGTATATAGTATGGGGAAAGTAGGCAGAGCAGACTGCATTTTCTGCGAACAGGAACTAGACGATGTGCCACCACAGGTTTTTCACCTGTGATAGATGGAAAGAGGAGAGGAAACCCTGGAAAATGTAGTGGGACAGATCTCGGCTGAAATGCTGCAGAGCGAACACCACTGGGATCAGGCAGCAGCCTGCGTAGAGAAGGTACTAAGGAAACAGAAAATGACATTGCTAGGGCCGCTGACAGAATAGCAGGAAGCAGGTAACCCGCTGAAGGTTTAAAACAGATGAACGTCCACAGGACGAAGGACAAATGACACCACCTTGAAGTATTGCGATAGCTGAGTACCGAGGTGGATCCATGCCGTGGACAAAAGTGATTCTGTCGGGTGCGTGTCCCTCACACTGTAGGAATGCGACCTTCCTGCGGTGAACATTAGTTTTCCACAGAGCCCCTCGTAAAAATTATTATTATTATTATTACTATACTTTGCCTTCAAATTCTTTCTTGTTGTAGTCGACTTCTTACTTGACGCACTAAACCCCTCAGATTTATATATTTTCCAAGTGTGATACAGTAGGCGTAAGTTCTAATGAACCGTTCTATCATAAGTATTCGTCCCCTATTCCTGTACTGAGCGTCCTTCTGCTCAAGTGGGTGGATCCGCAGGGGGTAGGGGTGTATAGGAACCCTTCAGCATTAAAGAATATTGTTATTACTATTTCCGACTTCACGTTTTTGCTTACCACACACATTTGCTTACAAGTTCAACGCACACTATTACTCTTTGTAGTGTTTACTTTCTTTGTATTCGAACGTCTCTCCCCCCCCTCACTCTCTCTCTCTCTCTCTCTCTCTCTCTCTCTCTCTCTCTCTCTCTCTCTCTCTCTCTCTCACGCTCACACAAAGTACCAGGTAATGTTTGTGTTCGGTGGTCGGTCCTTCTATCGGCGGCGGGGGGGGGGGGGGGGGAGCAACAGGGAATTGGCGGTCGGGCATTGTGTGAGTGGTGGTGGGGGTGGGGTGGGGTGTTTGATTGATTGGCGGGCGAAACAGCAGCAACCCTAAAGCCGGCACCAGCAGTAGGATCATACTGACGTTCACAGTCAGATCAATAATTGACACAAACACTACGCTACGATTGTGGGCACTCGCAGGGTCAGTGAGCGAGAGAGCGCGCTCTCGACCCGCGTGTATGTGTATGTGCGTGTGAGAGCTTGTTTAATATCACGAGCGGTTTGAAAATCGCCGCCGAATCGTTTTGTTGTTGTTCTACCCCATAGTCGTCGCACTTTTTACAGTATAAACACACACGGGATGTTTATTTAAATTATTATCCGGGCTGTAAGGCCGAGGTCTATCATAACTCTTATGCTGGTGGATGTTATAATCAGACATTTCGGCCTCATCTCTGGAGGCCGTCTTCAGTGTGTATTAGTTGTATTCAGTTGCTTTTCTTAAATCGTTTTGGAATTACAATTTTATAGAAGTAGCGTTTACGTATGTAGAGTACGCGATGAAACCAGCAACAATGGAATAATAATTAACGTCGTGTTATAAAACCAACCGTTTTGTAGATGACATTGCACAAGAACTGCAGAATGCCCTACGCCAAATGAACACGATCTTGAAAGGTAAATGCGGCATGACGATAAATAAAGAAAAAAACAGTCATGAAATTACTATGTTTGAAAGTCGTGAAAGAACTATGTTCCAATTACAAGAAGTGGTAAGAGAGTACTCACTGACCAAAATCATGGCCTTTAAAGGTAAATATCCAGTGAGGACTGAGGTAGTTATAAACAACAGCACTTTAGAACAAGTGAGTCGTTTCAGATATCTCGGCTGTGCAGAAAGCTATGAATCTGAATATGATATAAGAGAGAAGGTAAATAAATTTAGGAATATTTGTTGAACGATTAATAGAAATCTTGGAAATAAACAAGACACAGCAGAAGAATTAAATTTTATAAGACAATTGCAATACCCACCTTGATTTATGCGAGTGAGGCGTGTGTGATGGCAAAGAAGGAATGCGGCAAGTTTCCTCGAAATACTTTAAATTACTCATTGCAAGATAGAATAAGAAATGAAGATATCAGAGCAAAACTCGAAGTAAAGGACATAAATAAAATCATTTCAATTTACAGAAGACAATGGTGGGAGCATCTGCCGGATGACAGAGGATCGATTTCCGAAAGCGGCACTGAACCATCAAGCCATGGGTAGAAGAGATGTGGGTCGTCCGAGGATGAGATGGGAGCCGAAACAGCTTTATACAACCTAATCCTTGAAGAGGAGAAGAAGAAGTCATGAAATGTTCTAGAAGCCTGAGCTATATCTGGACGGTGGGAAACTAGTCAACGTAGATACCTTTAATATATTGGAAGCTGTATTACATCAGATGGGAGGTGTACCAGTGATGTAAAGAGGAGAACTGCACAAGCGGGAAGGCCATTTTTCAAAAAAAAAACCCTTCAAGCGTCCACAATCTTGTCCCTGGAAACCAGGAAGAAATTGATAAAGAGTTTCATTTGAAGAATATGCACGTGTGTCTCGAAAACTTGGACTTTGAAAAAAGTGGAGAGGAGCTACTTTGAGACGTGATGCTGGACGAGGGCCTTAAGAATACCGTGTACGGAAAGAGTATCTAATGATGAGCGTCTGAGGAGAGTGGGTACAAAAAGGACGTTGATTGGATCCATTGTAGAAAGGAGAAGTAATAAAGTAAATACAGTCACCTTCTACTTCATTCAAACTGGTTCACCACCCTGATCAAGGGGCGTAGTGTGAGGAGAAGGCCCAGGCAGGGGCACATGGATGGGGTTAAGTAAGGAAGAAGTGATCAAGAGGGTCCACAGGAAGGAAGAAATTGGGTTGTGGAGAAGGAGGTGGAGAGGAGGAGGAGGAGGAAGAAGAGGAGGAGGAGAAAAAGGAGGAGAAGGAGAAGGAGAAGGAGAAGGAGAAGGAGAAGAAGAAGAAGAAGAAGAAGAAGAAGAAGAAGAAGAAGAAGAAGGAGAAGGAGAAGAAGGAGAAGGAGAAGGAGAAGGAGAAGGAGGAGGAGAAGAAGAAGAAGAAGAAGAAGAAGAAGAAGAAGAAGAAGAAGAAGAAGAAGAAGAAGAAGAAGAAGAAGAAGAAAACCTTAGGGTTGTGGATATGACAAGATGACCTTTGGGTTGTTGAGAAGAAAGTGGTGAGGAGGAGGAGGAGGAGGAAGAGGAGAAAAAGAAGGAGACGAAGAAGAAGAAGAAGAAGAAGAAGAAGAAGAAGAAGAAGAAGAAGAAGAAGAAGAAAACCTTAGCGTTGTGGATATGACAAAATGAGCTTTGGGTTGTTGAGAAGGAAGTGGAGAGGAGGAGGAGGAGGAGTAGGAGTAGGAGGAGGAGGAGGAGGAGAAGAAGAAGAAGAAGAAGAAGAAGAAGAAGAAGAAGAAGAAGAAGAAGAAGAAGAAGAAGAAGAAGAAGAAGATGAAGAGAAGTGGCGTACTGTAAGTACAATCATCCTTACTTGGACCTATCCGTAGCAACGTACAGTATGCTCATTATCACAGGAGATGAGACAGACCACCATCTAGTTGTATCTCCTTGAACTGATCAAGAATGTATTTAACTAGTAAACTATCATGTTTGAAAGTATCCTTTAGGTAGTAGGCTGTTTATGGTAAACAAGATATTTACTTAACTAGTTATAGCCTGTAGCAGTTGGTTATAGAGTACAGTAGTTAATATTACAACACTTAGCTAACTGATCACTTCTTACATGAAGTACCCAAGTTAATTTGGATTAGCCTGATTGCGTTGTTAACCAAAGTGAGTGGTACTTAACAGGTAAGCAACAAGTGTGGGCTTCGATTCCTGGAAGCACCAGTGATACAAAATACGTTTTGCAGCTCCAAGTTGACTCGGCCTGTGAATGTGAATACTTTGGGGAAAATCCTGGACAATAACAGAGAGTGAGACGTGTTTATGTAATTGCTGTGTGACTAGGTAACCGTATGTGATTGTACTACGTAGATGTCGATAAATTGCGACTTAGCCGACCTTGCAAGAGACGTACATGACACGCATTTTGGCTGTCTCACAGGCGTAAGACGGTCGTGTGTGTGTGTGTGCGCGCGCGCGCGCGCGTGACGGCGGGGGCGGGATGGTTACGTTCGTCTATTTTTACGTAACTCGAGAACTGTGTATAATCAAATTTCCAGATTCGCACACAGTATGAGGTCGGGTTACTACCAGCTGACACCCCCGGTGGTTAATTGCTGCTGGTCACGCGACTGTCTGATGGGAGGCGACGACGGACCGTCGGTCATTTTGGCAACTGGCCGCCGCACTTTACAAATATTGATTTGTTTTTTTCTTACTTTATTCTATATCGTGGTAGGTTCTCAAATGTTGGAGGCGTTAAATTATGCCTTACAGTCAAAATCTACTTACTTAAAGGTCATTCCATGTCACGTGATCCTGTATTCAAATATCGGCCTGAATTCCACCAGTGTTTCCGAGCCACTGGTAGAATATCTGGAATATCCCGTCAGAAACCGTAAAATATCCCTGCACTTTCCTTACCTCTTACTACTAAGAAATTAGAAAAGTAAATTATATTTTTACTAAACTGTTGTTTAACAAATATATTCAGTAAAGTAAAATTTATTAATAAATTTAGTTTAATAACTCTGATTTTTATGTAAGTCATAAAAACTAACAGTGTAACAAATATCGGTATGAAGAACCATACATGACTTCCATTTTCTATGATTTATATTTAGATTCATTTTCGAAATGAAATATTTCCGTACAAACTAGTTCAATCTTCAGCCTTAACCACAGTACTGTGGTCACTAACGTATAGGCCTACCACTTCACGTTAGCGAACTCGATTTTCACTGAAGATGGGAGTCGATGGCAATGCCGAATCTTCTGGTTTTGCAGAAAACATTGGACCACGACCAAACAGCCCGGGAAGGAATTTTATAACAAACTACTTCTTTAACAGAATTAACACTGTTCCACACCACTATAGAAAAATTATTCTGATTAGCGCTTTCAAGCTTCACAGCTCATCGTCAGATCGGAAATCAGCTCACAGCCGATTTGACGATGAGCTGTGAAGCTTGAAAGCACTAATCGGAATAATTTTTCTATATTGGTGTGCAACAGTGTTAATTCCGTTTTTGATTATAACCACTAACACAACTTTCGAAACTAAACTACTTCTTTGTTGCCGATAACGTAGTACACATATAAAAATTATCCCCTTCCCATTCAGCTATCATTTTAATTTATAGATATTTCATCTACCTTGTCCTAATCCTAATACTAATCCTAGTGGATTATTATGACCTTATTTATTTATCAAAATTAAGTACTTTACTCCTGTTAAAACATAAAACGTTGCAGGTAAACTACCCCTTCCCCTTAACCGATCTTAACCAAAATCTACATGCCTTGAGTCCTCTAAAACCTCAGGCACATATTATTTCATATTTTTCCCATCATCTTGTTGTATGATTGCCTAAGTAAATATATTTACAAACCCTAGGAAAGTACCAGAAAACATAAAGTAGTCTGCTTAAATGACTACTAATTATAGGTTTTATAATAATGATTAATAATAAATAATGTTTTAATGATTATGTTTTGAACTATTAAAGTTAGTAAGACTAGAAGGACAATGTTTTGTAAATACTTACCATGTTAATACTTATCCCACTATGTGTGTGAAAGTTGAGATTGACTCATAAGTTCAATAAGAGTTGTGATATGTTTATAATGGAAGTACAGTAGTTAATAGTAAAGAATGTTAGAATAATTATGTTTTGAGATATTAAAATTAGTAAGTAAGGAGGACAATGTTTTGGGGACTACTTACCATGTGAATACCAATTTTATTATGTTTGTAAAAACTGGAATAGAAACTAATCAAAAGTCATATCAAAACAATCAGTGTTCCATCAGAAATTCAAAGATACTAGTATCTTGAAGATCAAAGATCATATAAAAAAGTTATAACAATTTTAAGAAAATTTTATTTGTTTATTTTGAGGCTCAGAGAGAACCATAGTAACTCAAGATGATACAGTTTAAACCAATGAAAGCTAAGTTATAGGCCTTAGCAACAGACATGTTATAAAAATAATTAAAAATTCCATCGTTAGAACTGAACGAGAAAGGATGATATAAAAAAACGAGAGACCAATCTAAAATATTTCGAGTGTAATAACAGTTAATGTAATTAAAGTTAAATCATTTTAAAAGATCGAATGTTTAGAAGAAAGAAGTAAACCATTATTCGAAAGAAGGAAACCGATTAACATATGAAGAAATAAATTCAACGTATCCAGGAAGGGAAGTATTTTTGCTAATAACTAAACTGAAGAAGTTACCTTAGTGTCCCAAGTTTACACTTGACAAAGAAACTGTTTACACTTTTTGATTAAAATTATATTTTAACTTTCGCTTGGAAAATAATTAATAAACAGTCTTATTTTCATGGTAAAAACTATTAACGTATGGTAATATGACCATTTAAAGTGTATTAAACATTGAAAATACGTAGTTCAACATAACCTAAAGACACTGAACATTGTAAAGTTAGTAATTAACTCTTGTTAAGACACTCTGTATTTAATTCTAAGTCCATGTATTTTGGTACTTTTCCGAAGATCATTGTAGTTTATGTCGTAGCCAAAAGGACCTAACGTAAAACAGTTTTAAGTGTATCTTATTTAGCAATTATTAAAACGCAAATATCGTATACCCTGGGAGGTGGGAGTAACTGCTGCCATTCTGAGCAAATTTAAAGAACAGCCGGCAAGACTTTGTTAATAATTATATATTTTTTTTACCAACATTTAATAAGGAGAATAAAGGATTTGAGTTAAATAACATCATACAAAATGTTTTCTTTTCTTTCCTTAGTTGATAGTTTTATGTATATGATATTATGGATAACATATAATCGAATGTAAATTTTTCATCAACTGGCAAAGGTTGGTAACACTCCCGACAAGAAAAGTGTGGCACAAGATTTGAATCTGCCTTACTGAGAATTAGTATTCATAGTATTATATTAAATAAAAGATATAACAAAATAAAAATTAGAAGGAAAGAGAAACCCTTGTGATATATGCAATATTAATTACAGATTAACCAATACATTTTATTTGCAACATACGATTGCAAATTGGCGCTCAACAAACATTACCCTGACAACATAATAATCCTTAAAATTACTGAAATTTTATAATAAAAAAATACATTTTCTTAATGTGTATGTTACAAATTGACTCAACCAACGCGTGGCTACTAAACCATACTATAGAGATTATTATTTAGTACGTTACAAATTGGAGCCCAACTAACTGGGCCAGCCAACTACTGAGGCTATAGATAGAATAACTTTGTGTTCTTATTGTGAGTGTTATAGTAATTTCTACTCTAGTGGCGGCTACGGTTACACAACAAAAATGAAAGGAAGAAGAGCAACATCAGCAAAACGGACGGCAGAAGCTGGAGGAGAATTAAATATGGAAGACAAGGAAGCGACACCAGTTGAGGAAGTGGAAGTAATAGTAAGGGATGCCCAAGGGGACAAACCAGAACCGAGCAAAACAACCGAAAGTATCAACATGAATAACATAATGGAAATGCTACAGGAAGCGTTGAAAAACAGAGTAAAGAAGACAAAAATGACAATGAAACATTATTTAAACAAATGAAGGAGGATATTGAAAAAATGGACAGTAACCGAGAAGAGTTTAAACAAATGAGAGTAGATAATGAAACCTTATTAAAACAAAATAATGAGGAATTAAAGAAACAAATGAGAGAAGATCATGAAGAATTAACTAAAAAAATCAAAAGCAATAATGAAACATTACAACAACAGTTGAAGGAGGATATTAGACAAAGTAACGAAGAGTTAAAAGGACAGTTGAAGGAAGAGAGTGAGAAGAATAAAGAGGAATTGAAACAACAAATGAAACAACAGTTAGAAGAGTATAGAGAAGAAATAATGAATAGGATCACGGAAACCAACAAGAAGGTTGAGAAAACAGATGAAAATTTGATTCAATTCCGCGAAGAGATTATAAATAAAATTATTGACGTTGAAGATAATAATAAAACAAGTATTGGAATACTTCAAAAAGATACTCAAGAGCAATTTGAGATACTACAGAATAAAGTAGATGAACATTACCATCAAGTTGAAACCAATGTAGGACAGGTACAAAGTCAAGTGACAGACAACCGGGAGAAAATAGAAGAAATACAACAGAAGGAGATAATCAATCTTAAGGAAGAAATAGAGATACTAAAAGATAGACCAATGAGCTATGTACCTACACCAATAGGAAAAAATAGAGACGTAATCAATTTTAGAGATTATCGCCAGAACCCTCTAGAATTTCTGGAGAGGCTAGAAGAATGGTTAGCCTTTCTTTCAACAGAACCAAAGAAAATCGTTGGCACATGATCAAAAATCTTCTTGATGAGAGTTTCAAAAATATTACCGATAACTGGTGGAAGGCGGTAAGGAACGAAGTTAACAATTACAACGAATTCAACAAATTTTTAAAGTAAAATATTGGTCTGAGTCCATACAGAATATTGTTAAGGACAATTTGAGCACTGGCAAGTATGATGCTGTAAGAGGACAGACACTAACTGCCTATTTTTTGGGTAAAGTCTGGGTAGCCCGACATTTAGAACCTAAGATCCCTGAAGAGTGGCTTATAGCAAAATTGTCGTACCATTAAATTAGTAATTAAATGTAATTAAATAGTAATTAATATGTGTGGTATATGTGAGTGACGAGAAAAAAATTACGCAAACAATTATATCGCTCATGCTATGAGTATGTTTACGTAATCGCGATAATGAACCATAAAGTGATTGTAAGTAAAAGGACGCTTTGCACGAAACTGACAATATCTAACATGTCGAAACAGTCCTGGACCTGTCAGATCGCTGTCCAGTATAAATACCACTGGCAATTTTGGGCGGTCACACACTGAGACTTAAGAAATCTTCACACAACGTCACGCTGCCGGTTTGCAGATCGAACAGAACACACACACTGTACCACACACACCAAGACGTAAGGAGGAACTCTGGAGCGTCAACAACAACAACCCATAGAGACAACGAACACAGCATCAGCATAATCATCATCATCATCATCATCAAACTCTCAGGATTCTGGACACACACACACACACACGCGCGCGCGCGCGCACGCAACGGTAACGGCAGATGTACGCAGGTGATAACAAACAATTATATTATTTTGTTTGAAAAAGCTCCCAAAAAGAACTGACCTATGAACAGTAAATAATTAAAGTTTAAAGTTAAATAGTAGTTAAATAAGAGAATTTAATTTAACAAGAAAATTTAGAAAAGAAATACCAATCTTTTTTTTTGTATGTAAAATTATGGGTGTGTCAGTAGAAACAAATAATAGATTGGAAGTAAATGTTATATTATTTTATTTTGTTTATAGCAACAATAAATTTATTCTTGAGTCTTAATATTATTTTGTTTGTAAATGAGTTGCTATTATTATTTAAAATTTGAGTTAATTTCAGACACACAAAAATAAAAAGAATTTAAATACAGTAACTTGTTTAACATGTTTGTTTAGCTAGTAAGATTATATGGTTGTTTATTTTTATATGTTATGAATAGCATAGCAGGTTACATTATATTTGTGAGGCTTATAAAATTGAATATTTATTTGTCTAATATTTGAAATTTTAATATTTGAATATTTTTCTATTAATTAATAAATCAAAGAATGATTACTTTGAAACGGTTTTAAATGATTATTTCAAGTCAACAACATCTCACTCCTCTTTAAAAATTATTTAATTATTGTGCAACTACATATACTTGACGCAACGAGAAAAAAAAATCCTGCGACCTTGCCGGTGTAATACACTTTATAGTTTCGTTGAGTACATGGTAATGTATTTGTGTAATTGGGTATAATAATACTTGTAACGTTGCAATATATATATATATATATATAACAACAACAAAAATTGATAATTTAATGTAATTTCATTTGTGGAGTGCTAAAACTCGTAGAACATTACTGATAACGTGTATTAATTACTGGGGTTTGGGTGTAATAGTAATAAGAGTAGTCATTTATTGAATTTTAACAAGTTTTCATCAATTTATTCCAAAAAAAAAGTATTTTTAAAAATCTCATTTACTTCGTCATAAACCTTCATTATTGTTTGCTTAACGTTCAATTGTTGCAGTACATTTATCATAAATAAATCTTATATCCTACAGTAACAAAATTATGTTCTAAGTCTTTATTTGTTAATCTTAAAATTTCGACTGCTCAGTCTGATTTGTGTGCTTTACTATAGTTTTGTTTTATTTTCTTTATATAACATTTACTACGTTACTTTATGCATTGCATACATATTACTCATTGATTATACATTGCATACATGTTAATTATTGATAAAATTTAAACTGACTCAATTAATTGTTAATCATCAAAGAAAGTATTTAATAAATTTAAATTTGATTCTCTGAATCTCTATATCTACATTTTACACCTCTTATTTATTTTTATAAATTTCAAAGTGTCTTTTAACTGTCTTTAGTCTTTCACATACAATTTATAAATTGATTATTTGTCACCTTGATTCTGTAGTCATACCCATGTCCTCCGTTGATCCGTAGGTCCTCTTCTGATGGAGTTCCCTGCCCGTTCCTCGGTTCCACTCGTCGTCCTCCAATTACTCGTTCCTTATGGTCCCCTCTGGTTGCTGTAGTGTAGAATGATATGTTGCTCTGCACCTGCTACTGTTGTGCTAGTAGACGCCTCTATTGTTCTGCATAGCGTTCCCCTGCCTGATGTAACCTTGTTGCTTGTCTTGAGTGACGGACGTTTGTGGGCGTAGACATCGTAGAGTATGTTCTATAATCGTATTAGTAACAAAACCAAGAGTTACTGCTTGCTACTTAGATGAACACATCGTCCATCCGACTTTACAGTTCAATTAACAAAATTTAAAAATCGCGTAGATACTGGGCATAGCGTCCCGCCGCTTCTGAAGACTGATTGAGAATAATTTGGCTTCATTCGTGCCCTTATTTATATTCGAGCATCTTACCGCACCTGTTGGGACAGACTTCAGCATGTCAGGAATTGCTTGGTGGCGTCAGTTCCCCCACTATCGTCCAATTTCATACTTTCCCACATTTCTGCCAATTGCAATGTCTAATGTGGATTACAAGGTGCTCTAACGGTGACTGATTTAATTACACATGTTCAATGTAATTACCATCGTAATTGCATAATTCGTGTAATTACTACGCTCTTAAAATCGCACTGAATTCGCACTGCACGGCCTATTCACGCCGTTTTCGCACTGCACATGTGTATTATTTTTATACATATTTAGAAGTCTTTGCAATTTGTCTACCATTTATGGTTTTCTTACAATTAAATAAAAACTATAATTTAACATCTATTTGGGGTGAGATTGCAAACTTTCAGGCTTGAACCGGCTTCACGCACACACACTATTTACTACTGTACACACTCTCAGCCCCAATCGCGTGATCGTGCAGGTCGATTCCTGCGTATAAACTCAGCTTTCAATCTCACACCTGCTTATTTATTACATATTTCTAAATTTAATCTAAATATTTATTTTATCTAATAAATGCACATTACACCATATGCTTGTATTGTCGCAATATATATATATATATATATATATATATAACGGATTTCTACGGCCTAGGCCGCTTCTCCGTCCCTAGTTTCCATTCTCTTCTATTATAGCACATGTCTTCTTCTAGGCCTCTAAGTTTCATAGCTTCATCTACACCCTCTCGCCAACTTCTTCGTGGCCTTCCCCTTTTCTTCCCCTCATATGGTATCCACTCTAAAATTCTCTTGGGCCACCTGGTTTCGTCCATTCTTTTTGTATGTCCAAACCATACTAGTTGTTTTTTTCAATCTCTTCCACTATGTTCTTCGTCATGTTCATACTCTGTCTAATTGTTTCATTTCTGACTCTTTCCAGTTTCAGTTTTCTACAACTGCGTATTAAATAATCCATTTCGGCAGCTAAGAGTTTTTTCCGGTTTTTTCTTGTCATATCCCATGTTTCGGCTCCATATGTGACTATATTTAGGAAGATGCTCTTATAAAGTCTCTTTTTTGTGTCTCTTGTGATTGATTTATCCCATAAAACAGAGTTCAACGATCCTATTACTTTTTTCCCTTTGTTTAATCGTTCTTTTATTTCATCGCTGCTATTTCCTTGTTTATTAAGTGTAACTCCCAAATATTTACACGTACTAACTTCTTTTATGGTGATATTTCCTAAATCGAGATTATCTTGAGCATCATTACCGACTATTATGTAATCAGACTTATTCATTTTTATCACGGGACCTGCGAGCTGGTATTCTTCTTGTAATTTCCTTATCATGTAACTAAGATCATCCGGATCCTCTGCTACGACAACTTGATCATCAGCGAAATATAAGCTAAACAGTTTTTCCTCTCCCACTTGCAACCCCATTCCTCTAACTTTCGTTGACCATTTTTCCAGGGCATTGTCTAGATATACTTTAAATACAGTTGGGGAAAGGCTACATCCCTGTCTTAAACCTTCTGTGACTTTGAAGAGGTCTGTGTAGTTACTACCGTTTTTTACTCGGGTCGTGTTTTCCTTATGCAGGTTCTTTATTGCTTGTATTAACATGTTCGATACTTCTAAGGATTTCAAAGCCTTCCATAACTGTGAGACTGGTACACTATCATAGGCTTTTTCCAAATCAATCATTGCTATATGAAGCTCTCTGTTTCTTTGCACTCTCTTTTCGCAAGCTATTTTGATAGTAAAAATGTTGTCAATAGTGGATCGTACTGATCTAAACCCTGCCTGTTCTTCTGGCTGCTTATCTTTAATCTCATTTTCTAGGCGACTTTTTATTATTTTTGTATATACCCTTTCAAGTGTACATATCACTGCTATTCCCCTATAGTTTTTAGGATCGTTTTTAGCTCACTTTTTATGAATCGATGTGATATATGATGTAGTCCATTCCATCTGTGATTTTTCCCCATTCATACATCTCCCAAATAGTTTAGCTAGAATAACATGTAATTCCTCTGGTGCATATTTCACTAATTATGGGTAAATTCCTCCTATACCTGGCGATTTTCCGTTTTTTAAGGTTTCTACTACATCTGTTATTTCAGAGACTTCTATAACAATATCGTCCTTTTCTATTGTCTCCTCTGGATTCTCTACTTCTATGAACTGTTTTCTGCTTCTACGAGTAAATCTTCCATTGTTTGCTTGATATGCTACCTATACAAGTTTTGTTTGTATTAGAGTTTCTCAAACTCCTAATAGTTCTCCATGCTTCCGAGCTACTTGTACCTCCTGTGTCCCCTTCAATATATTCACATTTCTTGGTCCATGTTTCGATCTTTTTATTCGCCACTTGTTTTTTGACTTCCCTATTTAATGTTCTATATTCTTCCTGTAGCTGCATATATTATTGCTATCTTGTAGCCG
The DNA here is from genome assembly GCA_034769895.1 of Magicicada septendecula. Lineage (NCBI taxonomy): Eukaryota > Metazoa > Arthropoda > Insecta > Hemiptera > Cicadidae > Magicicada > Magicicada septendecula. Next base: position 60,546,244 of record CM068370.1, on the reverse strand, counting down.
TCTTAAGTGTAGTTCTTTCTTTCTGACAATTTGTTTTTCAATTTCTTTATGCCACCAATATGGCTTTTTTCCTTTATCCAGTTTTCCTAAGGCTTCTTCAGCTGCTTCCTTTATACATCTTTTTATGAATTCATATTCTTCCTCAATCGTTCGTTCTTCTCTATTTTGTTTAATTCTTTATTGATAAAGATAATTTATGCTATCGTCTTTTAAGCTGTCTAAGTTATATTTCTCGATTAGAGGGTTAAATTCGTTCATGACTTCCCTTTCTTTTTTCTCTATTTTCCATCGGTAGGGGATAAATATCTTTGACTCAACTAGGCAATGATCTGAGCCACAGTCTGCTCCTCTCTTTACCTTTACGTCTTTTACTATGATGTTTGATGTTCGTTTCTCTATTTTCCATCGGTAGGGGATAAATATCTTTGACTCGACTAGGCAATGATCTGAGCCACAGTCTGCTCCTCCCTTTACCTTTACGTCTTTTACTATGATGTTTGATATTTGTTTTGTGATTACGTAGTCTTTTATCGATTTCAAATTTCTTGTGTGTTGGTACCATGTGAATTTATGAATGTCTTTATGTATAAAGAAGGTATTGTTTATTTTCAAATCATATTGCTCACATATGCAGATTAGCCTTTCCCTATTGTCATTAATTGTTTCTTCGCCATGTTGACCCACTCACTACTCTACTATTCTTTTCTTTCCCAACTCTAGCATTAAAGTCACCTATCATAATAATTTCATGAGTGTCCGGTACTTGTTCGATACTGTTTGTTTTTTTATTAATAGTTTAAATATCGCAACAAACAAAAAAGTAAAGTTTATTTAAAACGAAAATAGAAGCTGTGATAATTACCGGTGTACTGAATACTATCAGTTGCTGTCAGAGAGTAATTCATGCCTTTCATATCTGTGTCTGAACTTGTATCATCACTTGAGTCAGTGTTATTATTGATAAGATAATGTTCATTGTCTACAACGACGTCGGTAATGTGGGCCAGTTGCCATAACCATCGATGTATACTATATGTATGCCGTGCTGCCAGGCAAAGTGAACGGCAGAAAGCGGTCCGAAGCACGTAAAACTTCCCCCACCATCGGTAGAATAAAACGTTTGGCGCTAAGTTACCAGGTGTACTAAACGAGTCATTCAGTCAGTAATGCACTTGTTTTTACTTTACAATTATTACATTTGGGGCTGTTCTACTGAAAATTTGTGCTTATGAAGATTTTATTATAACAGTTTGTTTTTACTTTTGCCTAACTGATAACAGATGACAATAACTTGAGCGTTTACACTCATTTTACTGACTTTGTATCAAGCGGAAAATTAATTAGAGCGTCATCAGCCGTTTTAAAGATTGTAAAAGATATGTATAATTTATTGATTATATCTGACAGTAGCCCTACGTCCGAGCCTACTACACCTTGGCCATGTGGGGAACGGGCAACAGCTATTACTCTGTAGCTGGCTAACAGGGCAATGGTCCGTGGAGGCTACCGCTTGGTAGAAAGGGAGGTGGCTCTCCCACGGTCCTCTAGCTGGGCTTACTCTTTTTCCACTTACTTTGAGTAAGACCCCTTCTCTTTTGTCTTTTCTGTCTGGCCTCTCTTGGTCAACTCTTGTTCTTTCCGACCCTGACGCTATTAGGTTACCGAGGGCTAGGGGTCTTTCAGTTTCATATTTGTATTACTCTATACTTATTGGATAAACATTAAAGCAATGGAGAAAACAAATAAAGGAATGACTACCCCAGGTGGCAGATCAGGTAAAAACCTGGTAAATCCACCCTCTTCGGAGGTCGGCCCCATGGATTCTGGGGGGGGGCAGCTATTGCTTGGTGAGGATCCGTTTAGAAGAGGTTCGTTGGTGGCAAGGTCTCCGCCAACTAATATAAACTGTAGCTTTGAAAAACAAAAAGCACAGATACCAACACTGGAAGTCCCAGAGGACACAATAAGCAGACTGCAGGCTCAGCTTAATTCTGCTTATAACGAAATCAGACGACTACAGGAAGAAATCAAGAAGTTACAGCCTAGGGTATCCTATAGTCCAGCCGACTCGGAAGAAGAGGAAGAAATCGTGGCCAAAGAAACTGCTTGGATACTGGAAAAGAATAAAAAACGTAAAAGGAAAACTATGGAATCACCAGAAACACCGAAAACCAGTCCAATAAACAAAAGTAAGAGGACTAAAGAAAATGTAAAAAAATCGGCTAAGCCACCGCCAGTGATACTGAGCAATGTGGAAAATTATATAGAAATAAGTCAGAAACTGAAATCAAAAGATCTGAAACTTAACACCAGCATGATGAACAACAATCAGCTGAAAATTAATGTAGACACAGAAGTGGAATATAGAGAACTGACAAAACTCCTAAAAGAAAGTAAGTGGGAATGGCATACTTATGAAAATAAACAGACCAGACCAATAAGAGTCATGGCACGTAACTTGCATCCAACATGCAAATCAGAAGAGATTAAAGAGGAGTTATTTAACAGAGGATATAAAGTCCTTGAAGTAGTTAATAAAATTAGAAAGACTAAAGTTGACGGCAAGGAAAAAAATCATACATTTGCCATTATTTATGCTAACGTTTGACAGATCAGAGGATATAAAAAAAATTTTTGATACTCAATATTTATGTCATATGAAAATAAAAATTGAAGCTCTCAGGAGTAACAAACTGATACCACAGTGTAAAAGGTGTCAAAGATATGGTCACACTCATAAGTATTGCCAACATGGACCTATCTGTGTTAAATGTGCAGGCAATCACAGGACCATCGATTGCCAGCAAGAACGAGATGTGCTACCAAAGTGTTCAAATTGTGCAGAAGCACATCCTGCTAGCTACAGGGGTTGTTTGGTTGCACGTGAACTTCAAATAAGACGCAATAATTTAATAAGTGAGAGACGACCTAAAAAACCTCAACCAAGGACTTTCACAGCTAATAAAATCAATAGTGAAATGTCCTTTGCTCAAGCAGTTAAAGATAACAAGACTTTAGTTCAAAATGATGATTCATCAATGGTGCAAATGATGCAGAATATGATGGACATGATGAAAATAGTCATGGATAGACTAGATAGATTAGAAGCCAGAAATCCGGGCACAATCCCACAGAGAACTAATCAATGGACCAGAAAGATCTAAGGATAGCTACCTGGAATGCCAATGGTATCCAGAACAGAAAGCAAGAAATAGAATTATTACTCAAGGCACAAGACATTGATATATGTCTAGTATCAGATACACACTTAACAAATCAGTCATGCATAAAAATAAATGGATACCAGGTATATCAAACAATTCATCCGGATAATAAAGCCAAAGGAGGAAGTGCTATTATTATTAAGAATAGGATTAACCACTGTGAGGAGTGTCACCTTCAGACTGCAGAAATCCAACTCACTGTAGTTGGAATCAAATCCACCAAGCAAAAACTAATCGTTGGTGCGATATACTGTCCTCCAAGACACAATCTAAAGGAGTTAGATTACAAGAAATTTATATTACACCTAGGTGAGAGATTCATTGTAGGCGGAGACTACAATGCTAAACATGTAGATTGGGGATCCAGATTAACAACAACTAAAGGTAGCGAGCTTAATAAAGCAATACAAGAAACAGGTTGTAGCTTCCACAGTACAGGCAAACCTACTTACTGGCCCACAGACCCTAATAAAATTCCAGATCTATTAGATTTCTTCATATCAAGGAGGGTCTCGCAGAACTTTATTGATATCGAGGAGAATTTTGATCTTGACTCTGATCATTCAGCAGTAATCCTGACGCTGAGTGAAAGGATAATAAAAAAAGTAAACAAACCAAGCCTAGTTAACAAAACTACTGATTGGGAAAGCTTCAAATTAGAACTTGAAGGCAAGATACAACTAAATGTCCAGTTGAGAACTAAGCAGCAATTAGAAATAGAAGCCGAGAAGTTTAATTATAATATTCAAACTACAGCCTGGAACAATACGAGAGAAATCACCCATGGAATTGTTGGTTACAACTATCCTAGAGAGATCAGGGAACTTGTCAAAGAAAAGAGGCGAGCTAGAAGAAAATGGCAACAGACTCGTGACCCAAATGATAAAACTGTACTTAACAACAAATCGCAACAACTAAAGCGTGTAATACAGAAGTTAAAAGAAGCATCAATAGCTTCCTATTTGGAAAATCTAACAGCAGATGGAGATACAGAGTACTCGTTGTGGAAAGCAACGAGGAAGCTTAAAAGGTCGATCACTCAAGTACTACCTATTAGAAAAAGCGACGGTACATGGGCTAGAGATAATAAAGAAAAAGCTAAAGCGTTTGCTGAACATCTAGCTGACATTTTTAAGCCAAATAATACCCAGTCAGATACAGAGCTAGATGAAGATACAAATCATGAAGAGGAGGACATTCAACTGGTCACCCCAAAAGAGGTAGCTAAGGAGATCAAGATAAACTTGAACCCCCGAAAATCACCTGGCTTTGACCTCATTACAGGTGAGATCTTAAAGCAGTTACCTAAGAAAGGGATTGTTATGCTTACATATTTATTCAATGCGGCACTTAGGCTAAAGCATGTTCCTAGTGTCTGGAAGGTGGCAGAAGTTATTACGCTACGTAAACCAGGCAAACCGCCAAATGAGGCCAAATCATATCGGCCCATATCACTGTTGCCAACTATATCAAAGCTTTTTGAAAAACTTCTGTTGCAAAGGCTAAATCGAGTAATAGAGAGAAAAAAGCTCATACCAAATCATCAATTCGGGTTCAGACAAAAACATTCCACAATAGACCAAGTACATAGAATAACAGACACAATAGAGAAAGCACTGGAAAAAAAGCTAATCTGCTCGACAATCTTCCTCGATGTGGCTCAGGCCTTTGATAAAGTTTGGCATAAAGGTTTAATACATAAACTTAATAAAATGCTACCAAAACAATATGTTGACGTGTTAAAATCATATATATCGGAAAGATTATTTAGAGTCAAACAGGAAGATGACTATTCTGAGCTAAGAGAAGTGAGGGCAGGTGTGCCCCAAGTTAGTGTTTTGGGGCCCATCCTCTACTTGTTGTTTACATGTGATCTTCCACAGCCAGAGAATGTGTCTGTTGCTACTTTCGCTGATGACACAGCTATAATGGCGATTGGTTCGACCTTAGGTGAAGCTGCCAACATGCTTCAAGATGCTAGTGATCAGGTACAGCAGTGGACTAGGAGATGGAAAATTAAGCTTAATGAACTGAAATCTGTCCATATCAATTTTACAAACAAAAGAATAGAGAACAGTCTTCCAGTTACCTTAAATGGTGTTGTAGTACCATATGCAAACACTGACAAATATTTGGGGATTACCCTAGATATAAAGCTACGATGGAAGGAGCACATCAGAAAAAAAAGGACGGAGCTTGGTCTCAAATATAGACAACTGTATTGGCTCTTGGGACGAAATTCTCAGTTGTCAATACACAACAAAATTCTGATATATAACCAAATTCTGAAACCAATTTGGCTTTATGGAATTCAACTGTGGGGTTGTGCGAAAGAAACGAACATTAGATGTATTCAAACCTTCCAGAATAGAGTGCTACGGAACATGGTAAGTGCTCCATGGTACATCAGAAATAGTGATCTAAATCGAGACCTTAGGATCCCTGATGTCGCCAGTGAAATTAAAAGGTTTGGTGCTAAGCGCGAATCTAGACTACACCAGCATATCAATGTAGAAGCTATTCAACTGCTTGACAACGCCAATACAGTGAGAAGGCTGAAGAGAACTAAAACTTTTGAATTAGTGTAGTGCAGTGTGTGCAGAAATCTAGAAAGTAATATATAGTACACCAGTGGGCGACTGTATAAGTAACTTAAAATTATAACAAACATTAGATGTAAATTGATGGTTGGTCTTTTAGACCAGTTTCAATAAAAAAAAAAAAAAAATCTGACAGTAAACTTAATACAAAAAAAAAAGATTATACCGGTACAAAAAAAAAGATTATATCAGCTTGGAAAAACTTTGCCGGCACAGTGTTTAGAAAACATATCAAACAATGATTTTTCTTCTGAAGACAGCCATGAAGTGAAACTTATCAAATTAATAGTGACTTTATTTTATAAAATCTTGTTCTATGATATTGCTAAGGAAAAACCGCTGCAGCTACCTTCTCTAAGCTTGGTGTCCGCTAAAAGTTAAATTATTGTATTATTTCGTAATTTTAATGTAAATAATTTTATTTTTATACAGTTAATACGTAGCTAGTTAAATAAAATAAAAAAATTTATTTAAATTAACATTGCTTATTGAACACTTTAACGACCATGGCGAGCGTATACGCCAGCTTCTTTTACGCAATAAATATTTTAAAGTTTACGGCTCACGTATTTTATTCTTTGTTTCCCTTATTCTTATCTTTATTCTTCTGGCTTCAACATTAAATGTTCATAAATAAGAACGCAATAGAACTGTTTATAAACGCAACAGGACTTAGCGATAAACTGAAACAATATGTCAGAATACTTAAAAAATCTTACAGTGAAACAAATGTGTTTATTTTGGAAAAGAACTTATTAAAATCCTCCCACTTTGGAGTCATTAATTGTTAAAATGGCATAGCTATACCATTGAACGCAAAATATGCTCCGCTAAAGCAACAAAAGCTATAACAAAGCAGAAAAGTCAGACTTTGTACAGGTACAGTATATAGCATACGCAGTGTTCTTGCCCCCACTGGTGTAGCGGTCGGACCGAATTCAGCGAATGCAGCACGCGATCCATATAGTATACATCGATGGCCATAACTTATCATCTTCCTTGATTATATGCTACATAGAGTGACTCCACTTGTCCGCCGTTGTTTCATTTACCCCCTTCTCAATAAATTGTTTTATACCAAGTAGTTAATGTTGTGTTGTGACGGGCAACATATTCTTTCAACTGGGTCCATATTAATTCAATAAGATTCAGAATACAGTGATAAGGAGGAATTCTTAAAACGACGTGCCCAAATTTTAAAGTGGCAATATAACTCTCACATGACTATACAGACATTCTGCATATGGGCGTAACACATTACTGTGTGAACAGTATCAACACCCCTTAACAATAGCTTTTCAAATTTGCCACTTGGGTTTGTTTACATCAGGACTGAACTACGAACGGAAAGAGTATAGACGTATATCAGCCATTCGATTCAAGTGTTCACAGCATCTGCTTCTGTGGTCTTCAATCTTCTGGTGCAATGATACAATGTTTAAATAGCGTACTTTATTCAATGAAAGAACTAGTCACTTCTTACTTTTTACTTCACGATGAGTCTGAGAATTTGACTACAACGAAATCCCAGATCAGTCGTATTTAAGCGGACGAAATGAGATTTCTCAGGCACGTGGCAGGATATTCTCTTCTAGATCGCAAAATACTGGATATACTTGATAGGATTGCCCAATATCGGCTAAAATGGTTAGAACATCTTAACCGAATGGATGACTGCCGCATCCATAAACAACTACTGAATTATAAGCCAAAATGACGGAGAGATGTGTGTGGCGTCCGAAGAAGCGCTGGAGTGATCAATTCTAGTCTATCTGCTTGGGACTGGATTAAACCATTTTTGGTTTAACCCATGCGTAAGTTGATGATGGTGATGATGACTTTGTTTTTTCACTTTAATGAGTTAGGGATAAAGACAGATGAAGATCATCATCATCATTATCATCATTTTCACGGATTAAACCAAGGATGGTTTGTTCCGGTCTCAAACAGTCAAATAGACTAGAGCTGGTTACTCCAGCGCTTCCTCGGACGTCCCACACCTCTCCGTCCCCTCGGCTTATAGTTCCAGAGTTGTTTGGGGATGCGGCAGTCATCAAATCGGCAAAGATGTTCCAACCAATTTAGCCGATTGTGGGTGATCGTGTCGATTATACTCATAATATTCAGTTCTTGCAGTATATCTGTGTTTCTTCTATGATCATGGAGAGTATACCCTGCCACGTGCCTGAGAAATCTAATTTCAGCCGCTTGGATGCGACTGGTCTGGCCTTCCGTTAAAGTTCAATTCTCAGACCCACAAAAAAGGGTGGGAAGAGCCATCACCTTGTAGAATTTTTGGCGTGTTCCTTTACTTGTTGATTAAGGGTTCGCCTAATGGTACCGCACATAAGGTTGAACTTATGCAACTTATTCACAACGTCGATGCATGCATTATAAGGCACACTCTAACCCAATTATTAAAAATTGCTAACTTGTTCCAGTACCATCTATAACAATTTTTGCCAGTACGGGATCAGTCCCACGAAAAGCCTAATGCGTTAAGTAAACCTAAAAGTGGGGGTCGATGGAACTCGAACTGGTTGGACATACGGATTTATACACAGAATTTCCCATGAACATTAATACAGGAATAGGAAATATGAATTCCCCCGCGTTAATAATGACCTTTTATTCCTGAAGTATTGGGACTAAGAGAAAATAGACCTAAAAGAACGATTGGTTAAGGATACTGCACAAACTACTACAGGAATTAGCTGGTTTTCGTCAAGTCTTATAGGCCAAAACTGAACGGCAAGGAGCTGTGACAATATGATAAACTAGGCAAGGAACTGTGACTGCGTCATCGTATAAGATAACATTTGCATTATGCGTAAATATTCCGTGTATTGATCGAATCCGCGTGCGTGTGACGTTTGAAGCGCAACAGGAAAACGTCGAGCGTTCAATACCTACCCGATGTAGTGTATTATTATTAACCGCTGTTTACCGCTCTGTTTCGCTGTGACCTCTATGCAGCGTCAGACGATAAAACGAAGGTTACCACCGTGGCACCAACACCCTACAGATATGGAGAGAGATATAATTGGCGACTGACAGCAGGTCAGGTGGGGTACTTCTCATCCTATCAGAAACATTATTATTTACCTACTTGAGTCTGACTCATACGCGCAGATTAACAAGCAGGGATCAGTCAGTTCTATATAGTCTTATTATCATAATTGGTTTTCAAATCAGAAAAAAACGATAATATATTTACAACAATAGTAGTATGCGCCTTTTGTGCGAGAAAATAACAATTAATCACTTTGTAAATACGCCACGTGTAGTTTTGTTATCTTGTTGCTGTGTCTGGGTGTGCCTCAGAAAAAACGGGAGTGCTTTCGTACTTGATTTTTAATCAATAGTGTAATTGTTTTTGTAGTAATCATGTGCATATGTTATAATAAGGCAGGTAGTGGTCGGCGCATTGACGTGGATTCGAACTCCATCAGCGACTAACGGTTTTGTATATATAAATCCCATGTGGACAGCCACAAACACCCTAATTCAGTGGTTCCCAAACTTTTCAGTCCGTGGACCCCTCCTAAAAAATTAAAAATTTCACGGACCCTGTCTGAGTTATGAAGTAAAACATACAGTAAATATGATACACTCTTATATTTTAATTAAAATGTATTAAAATCAAAATTCTCTTAACTTGCAAAATTATAATATTGGTTATATATCAAAAATAGTTTAATGTGAACAATGAAGCTGCTTTTGGACAATTAGTTCTGCAATATTAGGTTTAATGTCTCATAATTTCAATATTAAGTCACTCTCGAGATCAAGTGTATTTCTCGAGGGTCAGCCTCGGCCCTGTCTTTCCAGCCACACGTGTCGAAATCCAGCTACTTCACCGTAATCCAGCTACACGTAAAAACGTTGTGCTTAGATACAGCGCTTATCAGTTCTGCGTTGATGCGGCGCTCTAGTCAGTTCGGCTGACAAACAGATCTGATACACGACATGATTTAAAGACATTATTAAAGCCATTAGTTTGAAAATACTTTTACAATTACAATTAGTTTGAACAAAAAAAAAGTACTGGAATCTTCTACTAAATGTGTTAAGATTCTAAAATTTATATTTTAGAGCATACAAAATCTGAGAAAATTACGGTATATTCTATTTTTTCTAACAAGTGTCCGCGGACCCCCTGAACATTGTCGCGGACCACACTTTGGGAACCACTGCCCTAATTCTGAATGGAATGTGGTCAAAACATTTCAGTAAATATGTATTTTCATTAAAACTGTGAATTATTGGTGCTTTAGATGGTCCTTCTTATTGTATTGTTTTGGCTTTACTCGACAAATCTATACTGTAGGCCTCCCCCAGCATGTTCCATGATCATCTCCAGTCTCATGCCCTTCATGTTACGTCGTCTGCACATCCTGTTGTGGTCCGTTGTGCAATGTTTTTTCAAACAAAGGACGCTATGGTTATATCTTTGCTTTCAAACGGCTGACTGTGTGTCTACAAACCCCACATAATTGTTTTTGTATGTCCTCACTGTATCAACTACTTCTACAAACCTAACTTTCAGTGGTACGTGAACATTATCAGACAGGTTAGGTCGAAACATTGTTGATTATGGTCCAAGTCACGTTTTTGATAATAAATTACCTTATTTTAAATCCGTCCTGTGACTTCGTTGCGTTGTTTTTGTTGTTACGCGTTTCGGGAACTATGTCCCATCATCAGACGTATCAATCGGGAAGAGATCGTCAAATATTAAAATTCATAAAAGTACGTTATTTAAACACACGTGTCCGACTCGGTGTAACGTTCGGTCGGATACTGAATTCTTGGACTTCGAGTTATTGCTAGGTTGTTTATCTCAAGCAAATGCAACGCGGTGTCGTACAGTGGGTTGGATTTAAAATTCAATTTATCATTCAATATGCCATCATGGTTGTTCGTGCTGTTATAACTTTTGTATATTTCAAACTCCTCCAATACGTCCATGTAGCGACCCTTGTTACAGTAATGTAAATTTATAAGATTAGACCTTAAATCCGTGTAAGTATGGTTGTTTGAAATCAAATGGCGTGCGTAATTTGACTTAATGTTTTCAAGTGAATATATGTTATTTAAATTTTTGCGTGGTGTGTGTTCTTGAAATCTTTTGACGAAAGGTCTTCCTGTCTGGCCAATATAGAAACTATCACAACAAAAACAACGCAACGAAGTCACAGGACGGATTTAAAATAAGGTAGGTTAGGTCGGACAATAAAATTTATCACACAACGTTTCGGCCACTTTAGGAAGAATAAAAACAACTGGAAGAATGATGGAAGCCTTTGTAAATTGGAGAAAGTTACAACAATAATAATGCATCTGCAGATCAATCAGGGAAAAACAAAGTATATGCCAGTGACAAGAAAATACTTTTATGTGGGCCCTAAAAAGTTTAGAAATAGAATCTTACAAATTCGAGATAGTATATATAGATTTACCTACCTCGGCTCAGAAGTTAACTGTAAAATAATATTAGTGTAAAAATCGTATTCCTAACACACCACCCTTCTTCTTCATCTTCTTCTTCTTCTTCTTCTTCTTCTTCTTCTTCTTCTTCTTCTTCTTCTTCTTCTTCTTCTTCTTCTTCTTCTTCTTCTTCTTCTTCTACTACTACTACTACTACTACTCTACTACTACTACTACTACTACTACTACTACTACTACTACTACTACTACTACTACTACTACTACTACTACTACTAATTTTTCTTCTTCCAGGGACTGGACGAATCACGTGTTCCGGTTCCAAATTCACCTTTGTGACTTTCGCGTACAACAGGTGTCCTGTAAGGACGTCGTCAGCGTCCTGCAGAGTAAGACCAGTTGTAGGAGTGCCACTTTTGAGCTTTTGGCCCTGCTCTGCGTTTCATTCAGAGACCCACTCCTAGGTTCTTCCGCCTCCCCAGTGCCGTCTCTTCCTGGGTCTACCCACACACCTGTATCTTATAGGTTAGTGTTTCCAGACTTGTTTGGACAGTCTTGAATCTGACATTGTTTCTAAGTGTCTTTCCACCGTCGTTTATAATTTTTTGAACATCAATTCAAGTTAAAAATTTACAATTCTTCTCTTATGACCTCATTCTTTATACGATCAAGGTTAGAACATCTTTTAAGTAGTCTTTTACCGGTATTTTACTGTCTTGTTTGTTAGTTGTTGTCCATGATTCACACCACAGGACAGTACAAGAACCGCCATGACGTTCTAGAACTTTAAGTTTGTCTCTCAACCTACCTTGTTTCTAAAAAAAATTTACAGACATTGCACAAAGAAGGGCATTGAAAATGCTTCAATAAATCTAAAAAAAATATATATTTATGTTCATTCACCAATCAATGAATTCATTCTTCATTTACCAATGTACAGATTATAAGTTAAATGTAGTCGCATTCATAAGCGAAGTTTTATATGTGTACTACTTTATTGACAACAAAGACGTAATTTCTATGGAAACTCACCGGTTCCCATTTTCGATAACGCACCAGCGATCGTTTCCAAATGTGCGACACGTCCTTATAAACATTTTCAATGTTAATACTGTTGATTGTGCACAATACAGGCTCTTTCCACTGGCTTGCAACTTGTTTTTATATTCCCCGAATAGGGTTAGGTTTTATGTTCTATATATTGTGTGTGTGTGTGTGTGTGTGTGTGTGTGTGTGTGTGTGTGTGTGTGTGTGTGTGTGTGTGTGTGTGCGCGCGCGCGCATGTGTGCGTAAAAGAACACTGTCTGGTATATTCCTAGCTTGACTTGATCCACGATACTCTTGTTATCCACAATTATACCACAAATCTTGTGGTATGTTAGATTTGCTATTTATACCCGATGGTTTGTTTCCTCATCAGTTCTCCCATCTGGGTGATTACAGTTCCCACCTTCAAAAAAAACTTCTTGACCTCTTAGTTGTCGTCCATACTTCAGACCCATAGGACAGTACAGGGACCGCTTTGTAAAACTGTAATTTTGTATCTCTACGTTCTAAGTTTTTAAAAATTGTTAACTTTTAATCATTTAATAATTTTTTTACTTCCATGGTCATAATAAACCACTGTAAAAAGGTAGATGAAAGATCTATAAATTATAAGGGTCGTTTAAGGGGCAGGGAGTAATTTTATATAGAAATGAAAATGATAGTTCAAGGGGGAGGGGATAATTTTTTATATGTGTACAACGTTATCGGCAACAAAGAAGTAGTTTGTTGTTAAAATTCCTTCCCGGGCTGTTTGGTCGTGGTCCAATGTTTTCTACAAAACCAGACGTTTCGGCATTGTCAACGCCTGCCATCGTCAATGAAAATCGATTGCGCTAACGTGAGGTGGTATACGTTAGTGGCCACAATGCTATGGTTAAGGCTGAAGAAAGAAGTAGAAGAAGTAGTTTCTATGGAAATATTTCATTTCGAAAATGATTTCAAATATAAATCTTAGAACACGGAAGTCATGTATGCTTCTCCATACCGATATTTCTGATACCTAAATGATCATACAGCAGCAACAACATTTCTAATATTGTGGTTTCTTAATGTCCCCGATCGTTGTTATTATCAATAACTTTGTGAAAGCAGAACCCTACATTATAGCTAGTGAAATATTATTGAGGGGGACGAGACACGCTGAGGAAGTGAAATTTAATATGTAACAAACCCTATTGAATTACGATGATGGCGATATTTACGGTCGCCGAAACCGCAAGGCAATAATTTTGGTGTCAGATACAAATCCGTTTAAAAGTGGGATTTGTCCCTGTGGTGGTGGTTTTCATCCCCTAAACGTGTCCCCACTCACTTCCTTGGTCAACAACAACAACAAGTAGACACAAATAATTCATATTTCACAGTTAGTGAGTAAGTGTATTAACAATGATTGCGACAGTCGAGAGAGGGTGCCTCACATTCCCCCATCACGAAGACGGAGGAAGTCTGGCCACCGCGCTGCCACATACACTTGCTTATATCGCCCGCGCAGTCAAGGTTTCCTTCGACCGGCCCCGTTCGTGTACACTTCACGTGGATTATGATTTTAGTGTAGTGAAGTAAATCTGGCACAAAGTTTGCCCAACTGTGGCAAAAAATGTACTAGATTAATTATATACTAGTACAACCCCTGACCTGCTGAACTCGCTCCATGTTTTGAGCACAGTACATTTATGGTAACTTACATTTCGATATTATTATTATTATTATTATTATTATTATTATTATTCCGCCTGTACGATGTTTACACATTTTCCGGAACCAAAGATTACAGAAGTGATTGAATTCTCATCATCCACTGCTACTTATCCATCCAAAGACCTTCTTCAATTTCTCGTTCCCTCAATATAGTCTGAATTTCTTCTATCCGGGTGATAGGTTGTCTTCCTCTTTTCCTTCTTCCTGCTGGTGTCCATTCCATAAATTTCTTTGGCAATCTTTCCTGTGCCATTCTTTTCGTGTGTCCATATAATTGTATTTTTTTGTTTGGATAAAATCAACAATTGAATTTTTCACATTCATTCTATATTTAATGACTTCTTTTCTAATTTTCTAACGTGTGGATACTCTTGCCGAACGACTCCAAAAGTCTACCTCTGCTGTCATTAATTCTGTTCTTGTGTGTTTATTACTAGTCCAAACTTCTGAGCCGTAAGTCATGATACTTCTAACAATGGTTTTAAATATTTTGGTTTTAGTTTCTGCTGTTATTTGCTTATACCACAGGATTCCATTTAATGTAGATATAGCCATCTTTCTCAAATTAATTCTGGTTTGTATTTCTTTGTCTTGCTTTCCACTGGCCGTAATTGTCACCCCTAAATACTTGTATTCCTCTGTATATGAAATCTTCCTCATGTCTTCCTCCAATATCAAATATCGGGTGTCTTCATGAAGATCGCCTATTGCCATGTATTTTGTTTTATTCATATTTACCAGTGTGGAGTTCCTAGTATCCCGTCCGGCGCCTCCCCAGGTGGCGGATAGGGGAATGCTCACCAGATATGGTGGGTACCGGGGAAATAAAGTATCCGGGGCGGACCAAAGCTAGCAGCTGCTGCCTTGTAGATATAGATTTATCAAAGGCTAAAGGAAGTAAACCTTGATTAAAAATTGCCTGGTCCTCCAGGTTTGGGAGTTAATGCAATGGGCCAACTCCTTATTAAAAAAGAAAATGTTAAAAAACCAAATAGATTGCAGCCGGATGGATTCAATAAAGGTAAACGACAAAAGCTACGTAAACGCACTATGAGAATTGGAAATTTCGATATTAGATAATTTTTAAATAATTATGGAAACAATTACAATAATCTCAATAATTCTACTATTTCTGTACCTAAGGCTTTCATGGCCGGGGTCAGCAGTGTTGAAAACAAACTGACTAAACTCCGGGCTATTGGGTCGTGGTCCACTCCTGTGCAAAACGATCCGACACTGAAGGTGGCCTCCAGAGGAGAGACCGAAACGTCTGTTAGTAACAACGGGAGAAGACCACGGCCCAATAGCCCGGAGTTTAGTCAGTTTGTTTCCAACACTATTCTACTACTTCTTTAATAATACAATAACTCCAGAACATACAAAAAAAAAAACCACTAAAAATTAGAAACATTCGGCTTCGGGTTACAATTCCTTTTAGTCTGACGCCCTGATGGATTTTCACAGTTTCTTTCAAATTTTTAATCTCTGTTTTAGGAACTGCGATTCCAAAAATTAGAGATTTCCAGAAAAACACTACATTCACATGTTACCTAAAATTAAATTAAATTTGATAAATTGCATGATTTTTTGCAATTTTATCAAACTTTTCACCCACTTTTTTGGCTCTGACGTCTAAAATTATTGACATTTCAAAAAATAAAACTACATTAAAATTGTGGTTAATTCCTTTCAGTATGATACTCAACATGTTTTTTTTGAGATTCTTTCAGAATTTTGACCGCCTCACATTTTTACCTCCTTCGCCCCTATTTTTGTTTGGGGGGGGGGGGATCAGTCTCACAAACAAAATAACTATGTACGGTGAAAGTATAGACATGCCCGTCAAGTTTTACGAAAATCGGTTGATCTGTTCAAAAGTTATCGTTAGACACATGCCCCAAACAGACAACAAACAAATGCAAAACGGTCGAGATTCAACTGTGAACTCGATTCGCTCGTTCAATTTTTGACAAAGTGTCCAGAGAACAGTTTTATATCCTTTAAAGTAATTCCATTGAGAAGATACAGCTACCGGCCTATAGCTGAGCGCTCGGGTCCGGGAGCGGGAAATTTCAAGGGTGAGGTGCGCGGGGTAAACCATTTACCTTCCTGCAAAACATTGACTGTCTGTCAACCACAGGACGAGTGATCTTATACAGTGGACATAAGAAAGATTTTTAAATTTTGCAAGACATTTTTTTGCTTCCTCATACTTAGCTGTGTGTATTTTGTTCTTGTTTGCTTGACAAAAAAATAGTAAAACTCTGTTTACGGTTGTTTTAAAAAAGTGTTTAATTTACTCATTATTGTTATAATAATAATAATTCCCATGTTTATGCTGTTGAATCACCTCAGTTCTTAATTAAATCCTTAAATTCGTAGTGACCGTCAATCAATGAATTTTTCAGTGAAGGGTTAGTGAGGATCAGTCAATTTTATTATTATTCATACGTTTATTAGTTATTACATTAGTTATTACTAGTTTTAAATTTGAGAAAAATTTTTCTAACCAAAGATTTATATAAACCTAACTTAACAAAGAATTGCGTGAGGCGTTCACAGATGGTGCATGTTGCATACTCTTTCCTGCGAAAATAAAAAAAATAAATATGTTTGACAGATAAATATATTTTTGTTAATCTGTTAAGTTCAAGGTATTTTATTTAATTTGATGACATTAAAAAAGTATTTGTCAAAAATATCTCCACATTTAAAATGTTTAAAAAAGGGAATAAAAATGTGTAATGGTAAGCCTAATTTATTGTGAACTTAAACACAATTACATAAAACCAATTCAATTTGTATAGGCACCAGGAAAACAAATGTAATTCAGGTGAGATAAGATATCGCGCCGAGGGGCTGGTCAGTATAGGGAAAACGATGTTTTTGTGCTGACTAGTACAGCGAGAGCGGCCGGAACTCAGGCGCACATCTATGCTTCGGTAGCCGCACACACTTTAGAAGACGTTGTACCCATCAATTGAGACAGATATATACTTTCAAAACAGCGGCACTTTGATTTTTAGAAAGAGGAAGTAATCACAAGTAGTTAGAAACTGAAGATCAGTTCTAGAGAAATTTTTTAACTTAGAAATTCTTCTTCTTCTTCTTCTTCTTCTTCTTCTTCTTCTCCCTTCTTCTCCTTCTTTTTCTATCTATTCTTTTTCTTCTTATAATCCAGGATTATGCAATTGTGCCTGTCCCGGTTTTATCTTCTAATCCTCAATCTTCTCATGCTTCTTCCACCTATCGAGCCATAGGATTCATTTTGGAATCGTTTCTTTCTGCGTTTTGGAAACATGTTCAACATGTTCTTTCTACGTACCTTTCTTTATAACATTTCTGCCTGTAATGCAACCGACTGAGTGTTTAATTCCTGTCTAATGGTCGCATTTCAATACTGTAACACAGTCTTTCACTGATCAAAGAAACTTCATTTCTGATAACTCTGCGCAATTCACGTTCAGAGGCAGTGGCGGCTGGTGTTATTGTTGTAGCGTTGCACAATCACCGATATAGAATAACTAAACTGCAAAATAATATACGAAAACGTTAAGTGGTCGAAAGTGTCATCGACTTCAACTGGAAACGTATTAGCTTCTACGCGGCAATGTTCGTGTAAATTCAAATGTGGCGCGCAGGCTGCTGGTTGTAGGCCGATTGCAACTTGAAGACTAAAAATAACTTACTACACAAACATACGGGGGCCGTGCGTTACCCTTCACAATGCCTCAATGATTCACATGTGAGCTCGGTGGTTGCAAAGCTTTCGCAACGCTCCAGTAGGAGCGCTGTAGCACATCCTTAGTTGTGTCATGAAATCAGCTGTGTCCGGTTTAGTGTTTACGTTAGGTGAAGGTAAACGTTACCCGTTGTTAGGTGTTACAAAATATGAACAATTTTGTATAACTATGATTGTGATAGTTCAATGTCAATCAACTGAGTATTGATTAATATACGTATGTTAAGCACGAAGCTGTTTCAATTTCGCTGCTTATTTAGTTAGTTAGTAGTGATGTGTTTCGCAACCATTCATAAGTATTGAGAACATGGAATCTGGCGTAGGTAGACATACACATACAAGTGAGGTCCTTGCATTATCAATGGCAGCTCTCTTTTTGGGGAAAACAGTAACTTTCTATTTTCCATATGACAACACTATGTATAATACAGATATGTAGGTCCGCCTACTGTTTACATGTGTTCTTTGACCCCCCCTCATCATCACCCAACCGACTGCTACAACCACCAAAATTTGGAACCACCAGCCGCCACTGTTCAAAGCACAACGTGCAGATTACTATATAGAAGCCTCTAGTTACGTTTAATTTGCCGAGTGGAGCGAGCTTCCAGAAGTTTCCCTTTTGTCCGACGGCGAAATTTACTGGTTGGCACTCTGTTTTTAAGACCTTTATCCCCTCCACCTAACCGCGCGCGCGTGTGTGTGTGTGTGTGCTAGAGGCGTAAATAACAGTTGTAAGGTTGTTTGTGTGTGGTCAGAAATTCTGAAGCTTTTGTCGATTTGGAATTGCCGTACAGAAGCTTCTGGAAGTCGGTCTGTTTCACTGTTGGCGCTACAACTAAAATGCATCACGAGGTTTGCAATTTTGCAATGGTGCAGTTTTGCAATTTCCAAGTGTCCGATAAAAAAACTGTTTTTATTTGATACACATTTTAAAGACAGTAGTCTAAAGTTTTGGCCCTATTTGATCCATAGTTTAGATTTCACAGCTAATTGAGTAAGTCGTCCTTAGGTGTATTAGGCGATTTTTTGTCATCAAGATTAAAGAACATGGGTTAATTTTTGTGTAAACTGTAAGACAAATTGGTCTGTCCTGGCAAACGTGTTCAAAAAAGGCTTCTGGCGAGACAAGGCTGTGCGCGAACAAACGGTTTACAAGCTACAAAGACTGCCGTAAATGAGTTGAAGATCGTGGTTATCAGATGAAGATTATGTTTTTGTGATCCACGAATTTTCATCGCTAGGATCAGTGATAAATAAAGAGTACTATTCGGACATTTTACGCCTGTGTATGAAGCTATTCGTAGAACGGCCAGATTTACGGAAGAATAATTTAGGAAAATTGCACCCCGATAATGCGCCTGGACGCACGTCATTGCTTGTTAAGAATTTTGCCAGGCTAGTTAAAAGAAAACGTCATAACGATGACACGGCAACTGCCGTATTCACCAGATGTGTCCCAACGCGATCTTTACTCCTTTCAATAGCGATAATTTCTACGAAAGGGCAACGTTTCGCGACCATTGAAGACGTAAAACGAAAATCACTAAGCGAGCTCAAGGCTGTACCAAAAAGTGCATCCTTGAAATATTTTGAAGACTGCAAAACGGCTGGATTAATCGTGTTACATTCTACTGAGACTACTTTGAAAGAGGCAGTATAAGTGTTGATGAATAAAGGCATAATTTTTAAAATAAACAAGAACTGCATGAATTTTTTTTATTAAACGTCAATATGTTCTGTGATCAGATAATTTAATATAGATACACGCCTTCACGGGAGAATTAACGTGTAGTTAAGTGTTACTAAGAACACTAGAGCCACCAACCTTTTATGGAAGGCCCCACTGGGGACCTAATTAACGAGGTAATTGAACGAGCGAAACGAGTTCTCAGTTTTAACTCGATCGTTTGGCATTTGTCTGCCTGTTTGTCTACCTATCTATCTGTCCATCGTCTGCCTTTTTGGTGTTTTGGTGAACTGTAACTAACTGTCTCACGATAACCTATGAACGCATAATTTAGTAAAACATGGCATGCGTGTCCAAGCGTTTACACAACAGAACCCTATTTTGGGGGGATTGCTCACCCAAAAGTAGGGGTACGGGAGGCAAAATGTGAGGGGTCAAAATTTAAAAAATTTCGCAAAAGGCAATGTGTCGCATCAAATTAAGGGATATTTTAACCACATCCTGAATATAGTGTTCGTTTTTGAACATTTCTAAATTTGTAGTTTCCAGAGCCCAAACAAATTTGAATAAAAGTTTGATAAAATCACAAAAATTCACGCGGTGTATCAAATCGAAGATAATTTTAACTAACATCTGAATTTAGCGTTAACTTTTGGACCCGAAAACTCAAAAGCGAGACGAATTTATTTTTAACTGTGAAAATGCCGCAGGATGTCAGACTAAAAGGATTGTAACCCAAATCCGATTTGTTGAAATTATTACTATCAGCCGGGTTGTTAAGCCTTGGTCCACAGTTTTCGTTATCGCCAAACCATCGGAAGCCATCATCATTGTCTAGATTGCCCATCACCTCAGCGATTGTCTCTACCCTCATCTCTGAGGCGGATACCGTGGCAATCTAGACAGACTGATGATGGCTTCCGATGGTGGGCCGAAACGTTTGTCAATTACGATAACTGTGGACCAAGGCCTAACAACCCGGCTGATAACAATAATTTCAACAATGTCGAAGCCGGCCGTGAAAGTTAAGAACTTGCAGACCAAATCCGAATGTTTCGAATTTTTAGTGTTTAATGTATGATTGTAAGCACTACAATTGTTACATTACTATGGAAATAACAGAGAATTGGTATTTTTGTAATTTTTCCCTTAATTTAAAGTAGATGTCTTTCCTCCACCCCTCCAAGGTTAGCAGCCCATAGGCTGGTTGGCAGCAGCTCGCCATTCTTCACGCTTCTCTGCTTTTCTTTTCAACTCAACATGATGTGCAGTTCATTTCGACCATATGCTGTTTCATGTAGACTAAACGGGGTCGTACCCTGTCATCCTTCCCTTGAATTGTTCCTTCTATTATTCTCTTAACCAACCACTGTGTCGTAGTATATGCCCTATAAACTTAGCTCTTCTGCCTTTTAAATTTAGTAAAAAGCTTTTCTCCTCCCGAGCTCTTCTAAAGACTTCCTCATTCGATATCTTCTCCCTCCAGCTTATCTTGAATATTCTTCTGCGGCACCAGGTCTCAAATCCTTGGAGTTTTTTCTTGTAACTTTCTCCAGTTGTCCAAGATTCATTCCTGTATAGGGCAACACTCCACACGTATGTCTTTACTAGATTCTTCTCATTTTTAGGCTGAGAGTGTTTGAAGTGAATAGGTTTTTCTGTTTGTTGAAAGCAATTTTAGCCTGGTTAATTTTGCTTGTAATTTCCTTACTGCTACGTCCATCACTTGTGATTTTACTTCGTAGATAGTTATATTCTTTAACTGCCTGGTGAATATTATTACCAAGAGTTATTCTGACTGTATCTTCTTCCTCAGCCTACAGACTAGGACTTTAGTCTTTTGTTTATTTATTTTCATATTGAATTCATTCTTCATTACTTGATCCATTGTGTCAAGGATCTTCGTCCGGATCTTCGTTGCTCTCTGCAGTCACTGCTGTGTCATCTGCGAACCTAAGCATGCCCACGTTTTCCCCGTGTATGTTTACTCCGAGATGGGCGTCTTCCCTTACTCTATCGATCGCTTGGACGTACAAGTTAAACAAACATGGAGACATAAAACTTCCCTGTCTTACTCTTTCTAAATGTTCGCTTCCTCTTGATGGTTTCCACATCGAACTATGCCTTCTCGTGCTTGTAAACATTGTGGACCAATCTTTGTTCTTTGTAGAGTCCTCCTGTTTTGTGTAGAATACTGAACAGCTTGAAAGTAAATGTAATAGTATATAATACCATATGTATAATGTATAATGTAATAGTATATAATACCATATGTATAATGTATAATGTAATAGTATGTAATACCATATGTATAATGTATAATGTAATAGTATATAATACCATATGTATAATGTAATAGTATATAACACCATATGTATAATGTATAATGTAATAGTATATAATACCATATGTATAATGTATAATGTAATAGTATATAATACCATATGTATAATGTATAATGTATAATGTAATAATCCCATTTATGTAACAATAAATGTACTTCGTTCAAAATAGTGAGCGGCTGCTGGAGCACAAGGAGTATACTAGTAGTGACCCTTAGTAACCCATCTTTACTGCGCGAGCGGTGGAGAGAGGAGAGAGAGAGAGAGAGAGAGAGAGAGAGAGAGAGAGAGAGAGAGAGAGAGAGAGAGAGAGAGAGAGAGAGTGAGAGACAGACTGAGAGTGAGAGAGAAAGTGGTAGTACAAACAACGTAATCAGGAATGTGTGGGAAGCCGTGGTGAGCGGATTCCACAGCAGTTAGAACAATTAACCGATTAAGTAAGTGAAGAGTCCGCTAGCGAGTACACAACACAAGTGAGTCAGCCAGTTAATTCGTCCAGTTAAGTCAGGGAGGTAAGTAGCCTATACGACATTACTGTGGTTTACGTAATGTCCAATTAGCGGCCAATTAACGGGGGAAGGGTCATACGGTCGTCAGGTCATTGCGATGCGAGCGAATACAAGATAACGCACTGCTAGCCGGATACAACTTTATTATCTGTAAATAATGCTCCGCCAGCTACAGAATTTTCAACGAAATACATTTATCATCATTACCATCACCACTCCAAGGACTAGGCCTTAGTTCCGGAACACATCTCCTCCTCGGTCTACCGACATCTCTCTTCCCAGTAGGGTGATAACCCAAGGCAGCCACAGATAGACGGATATCAGGCATGCGATTCAAATGTTCACACCATCTCCTTGTGTGGTCTTCAATCTGCTGGTGGAATGATATAATGCTTAAATCGCGGTTAATATCCTCGTTCCTTCTCCGATACAAGAAAAGACAACCTTGCTTCCCTCTTAGAAATTTCATTTCGGCTGCCTGAATCCTCTGCACTTCCCTTTTACCAACAGCCCATACCTTACTAGCATACAGGAATGTGGAGACAGCCAAAGTTTTATAAAATTTTATTCGAGTATCCTGCCGTGTTTTATTTTTCAGGTACCTATGAATCGTTCCACAGCGAAATAAATTTATTATTAGGTAAATTTCAATATTAGACCATTTTTCCTTTATCAGAGTAATTACTGAAAAGTATTAACAATAAGGTTTTTTGAAACACAGTTTATAAAGATTTAGAGGGTGATAGAAAATTTACAACGAGTGCTGAGAAACATTAAGTCTGTCAAATTATTAAAGATACGGTGACTCTATTTTGAATAAAATACTTTATCACTCTATCCTCCTCATAGACTTCTACAATACCTTATCACTCGATCCTCCTCATAGACTTCTGCAATTTCCTTCAAATTTTAGAGTTCTGTTATTGGCCCGTGGCGCCCTTAAATTTAAATTTCACAATAAATTTGTGTATGGATTAAATTTACTTTTACCCATACACCTGCGTGCTGAGCGTGCTAAAACTGCCACGACGAACCCTCAGCAGTTTAATGTGTAACGTTGGTAGGCTCACACTCTGCAAGCGTCGCCACACCCTGGTGGTGGTCCAGTCGGTCCTCTTGTACGGTGCAGAAATGTGGGCGGATAGCTTGAACAAAACGGTACTCCGAAAGCGGATCTCCCAGATACTGAGGAGGTGAGCTCTGGGGGTAGCCTCTGCTTACCGCACCGTCTCTGAATCAGCTGTTAAGGTGACCGCTAGGGTTATCCCTATCGATCAGCTTGCCAAAGTGTGGTGAGGTGAATACCTTAGGAAAGGCGAGGTTGACAAGGAGATGGCAAGCCACTAAGAGAGGGTCCGCGCCGTTGAAAGGTGGCAAAGACATTGAGACGAGGAGACGAGAGGACGCTGGACCGCGGTGGTGATGAAACACGAGAGGCCAAGAATCGAGAGAAGGCATGTGGAGGCCGATTTCTGCCTGACGCAGGTTGTGAGTGGTCACGCATATTTCCGAGCGTATCTTCATAAAATGTGTAGAGCCCTGCCTGCCAACTGCCTGTACTGCCCGGTTGCAGAGGAGCAAACCTTTGTCAACTGTAATAGTTGGGCCACAAGAAGAGTATGTGGCTATCACATACCGATGTGATAAATATCGGGATATCGGGATGATAAAGCTAAATATATGAAGAAGAATATATCTCGCAAATAAAACATATTATGGATTAAAAAAGCACCTGACATCTAGCTTCATCTCAAGAAGCACGAAATACAAAATTTACAAAACACTTACTAGGCCAGTGCTGACATATGCTTCAGAAGCCTGGACATTCACAGAAAATAGCGAGAGACATCTAGGTTGCTGAGGAAGACGGATTCCAAGAACAATATTTAGAGGAATACAAGAAAATGGAATGTGGCGCAGGCGCTATAATTATGAACTATACGATCTTTACAAAGACCCGGACAATGTCAGGATAATCAAAATCTACAGGCTAAGGTGGGTTGGACACATAGAGAGGATGAAGGAAGGACAGCCTACGAAACATATTTTCTACCAGAAACCAATGGGTAGTAGAGAAAGGGGAATACCCCGAAGTAGATTCAAAGAGTAGACAGAGGAAGACCTCAGAAAACTGAACATAAAGAGCCAGGGCATTCTGGGAAGAATGGAATCGATTTTTGGAGCGTGCCAAGACCCACCAAGGGTTGCAGAGCCACGGTTGATGATGAAAGCTAGACAACATCGTCGGACCCATGCTAAGAGGGAAAGACGAATGGAACCACGTTGTACATTACGCAGACGGCATCCTTCGGGAGAAGAAGGGACATTTAGACCGTATGTGAAGTAGATCAATGAAGATCAGGAAAACAGCCTATTCTGAAGAAATATGA
The DNA here is from genome assembly GCA_034769895.1 of Magicicada septendecula. Taxonomy (NCBI): domain Eukaryota; kingdom Metazoa; phylum Arthropoda; class Insecta; order Hemiptera; family Cicadidae; genus Magicicada; species Magicicada septendecula. Next base: position 60,521,554 of record CM068370.1, on the reverse strand, counting down.
TAAACGGTCCTACGCTAGTGCTAGATCGCCGAAGACGTTCTTGTAGGTAGTCCACTTGACATGGTAGTCCCACACTTCGTGCATTCTCCTCCCCTTCTAAAAAAAGTGTTAAAATTATTATTATTATTATTATTATTATTATTATTATTATTATTATTATTGTTATTATTATTATCATTATTATTATTATTATTATTAGTTGTAGTAGTGGTGGTGTTGGTGATGCTAGTAGTCATAATTAGTCAAAACAGATGACTGTAAATAAATAAAGCAGCTCTGTCTTGTGTCTCTGACTTTCTCTCTCACTCTCTCATTCTCACTCCATTTTACACTATCACACGCAAACGCGTGCCCTCACGCATACACAACAATAATGTGCTGTCAAAAATTGTCAGTATTTTCATAAATAAGACTAATATAATTTTTAATGGTTCATTATATTTTAAAATGTTGTAACTGCGTTTCTGAAACTCCCACCGAAAACGTATTAAATTTGTTCTTATTTGCGAGTTCCTTCATCCAATCTTTGGGTTTATAAATATTTATAACCTACAAAATAACATTATCCCAAGGGGAGCATTGAGGGCGTCATACATTTCTTTAAATAATTGTTCACGTTTTACTAATACTCACAAATTCATTATACACACGATATGCGACTATGCAACAATATATATATCCTACACACACATATACACACAAACACACGACAGAGCATCAAGTGGTAATAGCAGTGCTTGGCTGGGATGTCTCGAGGGTTAATCCACTCCCCCCCCCCATATTGACTGTAGTAATCCGTAGTCCTCGCAACACGCGAGAAGGCCTACATCTCTAAAAGCTTTCCACATAATGTGATTCCCCCAACCCGTCTCAGATCAATCCAATTAACTTACGCCGACCGCCGACAAATTCACGTTTCTATTTAAGTAACTCTCCACACACACACACACAGCCCAAATTTGACCCAAATAACGTACCCAGCATTGATACACGCACAGACACGCCTGTGCTCATTCTTAAGTGAAGTCAAAGTTTTTTAATTTCTACATTATGGTCTTAAGCTACGTTTTTGCCTTTTTTTTTATCAACGTTAACAGTGTTAAAAATGCTAATGTTTCAAATGTTTAACCGTTAATAGACTTAATATAAAAGACAGGCTAAAGTGTTAATATATTCCGATGTACAAGGGTCGAATCGAATAAATAGTCGGATATCGAATACTGGAATGCTTCGGATTTATTAAGGATTTGTTTCTTTTTTAATTGCACTAATAATTTAATATTGTTTCTCATAACCAAATAAAATTAATTAACTGTCTCTGTCGACCTTTTTCTTACAAAATTAAATAATTTTCTCTTATATTATAATTACATACAGATTAAATTTATACGTTTTCCTTTGTCTTTAAGTTTATGAAAGTCGTTTTTGAATAAATTTTAAACAAATAATTTCACTTCCCTTTACGATGGTCGATGTGATGTCGATGCTTCGGTCCTGGAAGCGGTGACAGCTGTTCCTTCTGGATAGACGGCGATCTCCTCCTGTTGTCCGGCGTTCAGGATCGTTCTCATGTTGGGTTCTTCTACAATTCGTAGTGAAATAATCTCAGCCTTTGAATTGCCATTGAATTGACAATAACCTGCTCAGTGGATGGCAATCTTATTAGTAACAAATTTCTCATATCCTCCGATCCACTCTCCGCCATAGATTACCTTCAACGTATCCATCAGCCAACTATAAACCTCACTGCAAAGGAGATTTTAATCTTATTATCAGTTTCTAGTAACCAGGATGCAGAGACTCCACGGTGGCGAGAACTTTGCTTAACCTCTTCAACTTGCGGTAATAGAGCATTGGAATAAAAAGAAGAGGAAGAAGAAGAAGAAGAAGGAGAAGAAGAAGAAGAAGAAGAAGAAGAAGAAGAAGAAGAAGAAGAAGAAGAAGAAGAAGAAGAAGAAGAAGAAGAAGAAGAAGAAGAAGAAGAAGAAGAAGAAGAAGAAGAAGGAAAACGAAAAGTTCAAGAAAAGAAACGAAAAAGGAAAAGAAAAAGAAAAAGAAAAAGAACAACAAGAAGTTGAAGAAGAAGATGAAATTCAATTTCTAAGGAGCATACTTTGCTTGGAAACCTGGTTACTAAGGCATTCTTGTCAATAATGTAGCTGCTCAAGCTACCAAAGAAGCCGCATTATTACTTACAATATATAGGCTACCTATTCTTCTTCCTGTCCCGATGACAGACTTCAAAACAGTCGTCAAATCAAAGGTTAACACACAATGGCAACATAACTGGGAAAACCAACCGCTTACCATCAACCTGCGAATCATTAAACTAACTACTGATGTCTTCATCGTTACGACATTATAGAAGAGAAGAATTTACTGTCTGCCGCTTGTAACTACGTCACACCAAGCTAACAATACACTCTTATCTTTTGGGAAACTCAGCACCCACGTCATGTACTCCATGTCAAGTGCTGGCCACTGTTCACCACATATTGGTAGACTCAACTCTATACTCCACACAGACAGACCGTTACCGACTCGCAGCTGACTTGTGGAAAATGTTGAGCAACAGTTCGGAAAGTGCTGATCGGCTGCTTGCTCCTCATCTTGCAATCGATCGACGTTTAAACCGCTGCCTCATCGTCATGACCCTACCTCTAGCCCCACAGCTGTGCAGGGTACGTTAAACAAAAAATTAGAAAAAAATTAAAGTAAGTTACTGACTTTTACTGATAATTCATTCAGACTACAACACTTTGTTTATAATTTTGAATGTTCTCTTTTATAATTTAGTGTTTGAATTGATTCTTTCGTTTTGTGGAGACGTATAACAAGGTACATCGAAGGTTAAGGTTCTAAAATGTTATAGCAGTCCCTGTACTGTTCTATGGGTGTGAATTATGGACAACAATAGAGTAAAATAAAGGCCCTGAGGCCTTGGAAATGGAGTTCTTAAGAGGAGTTAGAAGGTGTTCTAAAATGGACCGTATAAATAATAACGTCATAAGAGAAGAGTTACAATTTTTTAACTTGAATTAAAAACTAAAAGAGTACAAACAACGGTGGAAATAACACTTGGAAAGAATACCAGATTCCAGGCTGGCCAAACAAGTCTGGAAATACAAACCTTTAGGACACAGCTGTGTGGGTTGACCCAGGAAGAGATGGCTGGAGGATCTTTAAAGGCGGAACAGGCAGCACATTGCCTACCTATGCTTTGTTGTGAAGATGTTGAATTATTTCTCATTTGACGCATCCACCATATGAAACATTGGCGGTTTTTTTTTGGGGGGGGGGTTCAAAATATCTTCGCTTAGCATTAGCGAGGATTTACTATTAGTGAGTTGGTCTAAAATTAAATTTTAAAATCTTTTAAACTAGAAACAGAAATACGATAGAATAAAATAATAATTACACTATAAGACAAATTTTCAAAATATTTTAACAATTTCTTAATATATTTTCAAACTACATTTTGTTACAATTTACATTTTATTATTTATATATTTATTACGTTATGTATTGTTGCCACGGTCGCACGGATCGCCGTGTTGTACTGTGGAAACAGAAGAACAGGAGTTCAGAAAGTCTTCGGTCAAAAATGTTAACTATGTAGGGAGAGAGTGCAACAGAAATCTTTGGGGTTGAGATCATTAGGCGATAGCGCAGGATGAGAGTCCACAGAGGAGTAGGTTAGCAAAGGTCTAGATCCAAAGATGAACGGTATATGCGCAACGAAACAAAATGAATGCATAGACAGGTAATAGTAATAATAATATGCAACAAAGTCTATTATCTGGAGGTAGGACAATTTATTAAATTAAATACAAATTGCTATCCTGTCTGAAAGTTTCTTTATAAAACACAAAGTGATTTACTGAGTCGGTATGTCTTTAATGTATAAATTAAATGTTCGTTTTGAATCATATAAATGTTACTTGCATGAAGAATTCCTGCTGTTGATATAAGTAGACGGCTGCTATGCTGATACGTTGACCGCTGTCCTCGACGATGCGTCGTCACCAGCGATACGCACGCGCACCCCGTTTATCTGCTCGTTATTGTTTATATTGATAATCTCAGGTTTAGAACAGTAGGTTAATTTATAAAGAGATATGGTATACTGGACTAACACCTTCCAGCTATCTTAAAGTGTTCAAGCGTTAATACAGGAATATTCCCTCGAATACTACTGGCCTATGCGGAAATCTTGCACTAACACGAGTTAGCACTAATCAATGATGTTTGCAAATTTAGTTAATCGCTTCTATTAACCTTTGGTACATAATACGAGAAACTCGTAGCTAATATCTCGGACTGGCGTCACCTTATAGAAGAACTTGTTCTGACACGAGAAACTCGCGCAGAGAGTTTTAGACTACGTCTTCACGGGACGAGTTTTAGAAGCGGCCTGCCTGGTGTTCATTAGACCAGAGACGAACCCAAATGAAAATTTTAGTTCCTAATTAGCTGAAATTAGCGACATGTGATAGTTTTTCACAAAGATTAGCTTCAGATCATGTATGACTCCGCTAGAGTTGGTAGAATCCTCCAGAGATATTATCTAAAAATGTTATGACTTTCTTGAAGATAACGTGATTATAGAAAAGTGAATTCAGTTAAAAAACACATAGTACATTTGTATGCCTTGATCCTGTGACATATAAGAAATATAGCGCTAAATATGACGCATACGCTGTCCAAGTTTCATTCTGAAATGTTAATTAATATATGAGTTACAGCATATAAAAATAGAATAACACGCTGACACGCACTAAAATTGCACTATACATGAAAGAAAATAAATTTATATGCATTTGGATATATAGCATATGTAACTACCCATATCTTATTTCACAACTTATAGCTAATTTACAAAAAATGAACAAAAACAATTTTAAACCCGTCTATTAACGTCATAAAACGTGTAACACTCATTTATTATGGCTGTTTTACTGCTTCTTTTGTTGCAATGTATATATTAGAATCACGAGAAGAAAAGGAAAAAGAAGAAGAAGACGAGATGATTAACCTGGTGTGGATTATCCGTGGATGGTCACAATGAAATTTCAAACAGTAGCGTAAAAAAAAATAAGATCTTTTAAAGATGATAATTGAATATGATCTTTTATATATGATTTCGTTGGTATGTTACCACAGTACGGAGTATTAAAGTCGACGTTAAACACCGCTCAGTTTTTATGGTCAAGATGAATCTATGAGGTAAACATTAATGAAGCAACAATTTGCTTTATGAACACGCGCAATTTTGTGTTGTGTGTGTGCGCGCGCGCGTTAATTAAATAGAAACGTGAATTTGTCGGCGGTCGGCGTAATTTAATTGGATTGATCTGAGACGGGTTGGGGAATCACATTATGTGGAAAGGTTTTAGAGATGTAGGCCTTCTCGCGTGTTGCGAGGACTACGGATTACTACAATCAATACGGGGGTGGGGGTGGATTAACCCTCGACTCGAGACATCCCAGCCAAGCACTGCCACTGCTTTCTGCTCTGTCGTGTGTGTTTGTGTTACATTTTCTTGCATACGGAAGTCGCGAATTTCGTGTTACGGAAATCGTTGTATACAATAAGTTCGTTGAGTATTATTAATACGGCAGAAACAATCTTTTAACGAAAGTTAAATGTTAACTTTCTCGTTGTGTCCTTTCTAGTAGCCTATTAATGACTTTTCTACAACTTACGGGGACAGATGGAGAGCACTGCTAATTATTTACCGATTTAAAATAGATATTGCAAATCACATAACCAGTGGTAATAGAGGTTTTCTGTGCACACCAGAAAATTTTCATATCTAGTTTAGTTAGCAAAAGAACTAAACTTAGATTACACAAGACCTTAGTAACGTACGCTGTTGTGACGTACAAGACCTGTTGTGACGTATGCTGCTGAGACCTGGACACTATTTATTACATAATTTAAGAAGTTTTGAAAGAAGAATTCTTAAAAAAAATCTTTGGACCAGTGAAGAAAGATAAAGAATCGGAACAACTGGGAATTGGAGGAATTGATATGTGGCGAAGACACAGTGAGGTCCATCAAGTCTATGAGGATCAGCTGGTTGGGCCGTGTGATGTGCATGGAGGACGACAGAATGCCCAGATTCGTTCTTAGTGAGACAACACATGTGCAAATAAGGAAAGGTAGACCTAGAAGAAGGCGGCTACAGGGGACCGTGGTAGTTGCGACCGATTCGTTTAAAACCCGGTCAATTGCGACCGAGGTGGAAATTTGGACCATGTCAGTTGCGACCAATTCAATTTTCATGTTATTATAATAGTACAGGAATTACCATTCCTAACCTAACGTAACCTAACCTAACCTATCTGACCTAACCTAACCTAACCTATCTGACCTAACCTAACCTAACCTAACCTAACATAGCCAAACGTAACAAGAATAATGGAAGGAAGAGGCTTCACGCACAAATGAATTGAAATCGACCTCAGGCGGATGGGTAACGGGGAGGCTGGAGGACCAAGGTGTTTGGAAACGACTAGTCGTGGAGGTCAAGCCTCATCGTGGCTGTAGCGCCACAGGACTGACTGACTCACTGAAAGTGGAATATAAATATCGGTATGGAGAACCATACATGACTTCCATGTTCTAAGATTTGTGTTTAAAATCACTTGATTCGGTTCGATCATTTCTAACAGGCTAAGTGTGTTCCTTGTAAATCGAGTTTTATTTTTGACAAATTGAAATGAAATATTCTTCTTCTATTGAAACTTCTTCTTTGTTACCGATAACATAGTACACAAATAAAAAATTACACCCTCCTTTTTTAACTATCATTTTTATTTTTAGAAAATTACCCCCTCCTCCTTCAACAAACCTTCAAATTTATAGATTTTCCACCTATCTTTCTACAGTTTATTATTATGACCTTCTTTTCAGGATACTTTATTTATCAAAATTAAGTACTTTACTCTTGTTGAAAAGTAAAACGTTGCTAGTAAACTACCCCTTCCCCTTAACCGATCTTCACTAAAATCAGTAGACCTTGAGTCCTCTATAACTCGGGCACATATGCAAAAATGTACTCAATTCTGTTTGAATTTGCGGAAATTATCGTTCGCCAAAGAAAAAATCGACACACAAACACTCTTCGGAAAATTGCGTATTTCTTCTCTGTCTGTTCCGGCTTCACCATCTAATCCTTTGTCTTCCAACGGTTCTTTTATTTACCAGGTGATAATTGAAGGCCTGCTTTGGAATCCTTTCTTCCTGCGTTTTCGATACATGTTCTTTCAATATTTTTTTAACATTTCTCTTTGTAGTGCAACCAATTGAATGTTTATTCGGCATTCCAAGTCGCCTGGCACCTGAGTGATTAGGAGACCCTTACTAACACACACACACACACACACACATACACACACAAAAGCAGCTGGCACTCAGCCTGGAGTACGAATCTCGGGGCGTCTACTATGTAACTGCAACTTTTATAATATGAATGTTTAACAAACGAGCTTAGCATATTTGTAACCTCTATAAAATTTAAAGAAAATTACACAAAAAACGACGTGGTTGTGATATATTTTAGATGTACAACCAAGTCTAATTTAATATTCATTTTGGCTTTAGAATTTAGTATCTTGCGACTGTCATTTAATTTTCATTGATAATCACGCACAGTACGACTTATTGTAGTAAAGTGTATTATGTGTGTATATTGCATATGTCAAATAAATTTAACCCTGTGTGCTTCAAAGTGGTTCAACAACTTACCCGTCTTTAAATGTAAAATATTTTCCCCATGAAACTACCCCATGACTCATATCTTTTAAAAAATTTATCGGAATTACGTGTTGGTTAGACTCATTTTATTCACAATTGCACGGATGGTACAAAAATTATAGTTTAATCTGGATTATAAACTAAAAATTAAAAGTTTTATATTTTTGAGTTGGATCGTATACTTCTAGGCCTACCTGACCGCCCGGTCGAGCCGGGCCGGTTGTGAGTGCGCGTGCGAGAGTAAGGTTCTTCTAATACCTTAGGTGCCATTCGGTTTGGAACATCCTATAAATATTTCAAAATAAAATTACGAATTAATGTTGTGGGACCAAACTATATAAACAACGGTTGGACCAAAAACTGGAGGAAGGAAAGTACGATGATATTGAAGAACTCTATGAACATTTAAAAACAAACAGCGGTACATGAGTCAGCCAAAAAGCCCTAGGTATAGTCGACGGAAGGGTGAAAAGTAGAAAATGGTGGTGGAATGACGTAATAGCTGAAGAAGTTAATAAGAAAAAGGAAGCATATCTGAAGTGGCTTAACACCAAGACTGGGGAAGACAGGGAAATTTACAGAGAACCACGAACAAGGGTCAAGAAAGTAATAACCGAGGAGAAGAGAAAAAACTGGGACGAAAATGCAGGGAAGTAGAATCTTACATCGGAGGAAGACGCTGTACGGAGGCATGGAAATTTTTGAACAATATTACATCGGATGGAAATCAAATAAAACTTCAGATAATACCAGTCGAACGCTGGGAAGAGCACTGTATAGAATTATTAACAGAAGATCGAGAAAAATTCTTGGGCGACGGCACAGTAGTAGAAGTGGAAGGGGAAAGTATAAAGTGGATATCGATACAGTCGCCGAGGCCATAAACAAATTCAAAACCCGTAAAGCACCTAGTCCTGGAGGGATATATGCGGAAATGATAAAGAATGGTACAGACACTTTACTAAGAATGATGACAGAAATGATTAACAAGTGTATTGAAAGGAAACAGGTACCAGCGAAATGGAAAATAGGATTCATGTCCTCACTGTTCAAGAAAGGAGACAGACAGCAATGCAATAATTATAGAGGCTTAACTGTCACACCAACCCTTAGCCGTCTTTATGGCAGAGCCTTAAGAGATCTAATTGAGGAGGAGTACGCAGAAAATGAAACAGAAGAACAGAGCGGGTTTCGTGCTGGGAGATCTTGTATGGATAATATCTTCTGTCTTAAACAACTAATACAAAAAAGACTATCTGTAAATCAAGAGGTTCACCTTCTCTTCATAGACCTGTCTAAGGCTTACGACAATGTCCCCGTCTCTAAATTGTGGGGGGTTCTACATAACACTAATATAAGCCACACTCTAATTCAAGCAATACAAGAAATTTATAGACTCCAAAATAAAGACCAAAGTAGGGAAAAAAGTGTCAGCAGGGTTTACAGTATCGAAAGGTCTAAGGTAAGGGTGTTGCATCTCCCCGACATTGTTCAAAATATACATAGACACAGTATTGCGACAGTGAAAAAGAAAGTGCAGAGGTATGCGAATTCCAATAGATGGAACCCATATTTTCACATTACAATTCGCGGATGACCAGGCCTTAGTAGCACAAGACAAAAAGGACTTGGAGTATATGACTCGGAAAATCAAAGACGAATACGAGAGCTGGGGACTGTCAATAAATCTAGAAAAGACCAAGTATTTATGCGTGGAAGGTACTGAAACCAACTTGCAATTGGAAAATAATGAAGACATTGAAAATTGCTAGGCATATAAGTATTTAGGAGTACAGATAAAGCAGGATGGCAGAGATACAGATGAAATTAAGGAGAGAGTAGGCATGGGACGGAGGGCTATGGAAAGGCTAAATAATATATGGTGGCATGACCAGATAACTAGAGGAAGGAAAATGCAGATATACAATACTATCGCAAAGAGTATTCTGTTGTGCGGTGCTGAGAGTCGGGGAATGACAGAAGCGGACAAAAGGAAAATAATACCTGTAGAGATGGATGCTCTAAGGAGATCATGCAGAGTATCCAGGCGAGAGAAAATAAGAAATCAACAGATCAGAGAAATGATAAATGTGAAACATGCAGTAGTAGACGAAATAGAAAGAAGACAGTTAATCTGGTTTGGACATGTTAAACGGATTGGAGGAGAAATGTTGCCAAAAAGGATAATGGAATGGTTACCCCCGGAGAAGAGGAAGAGGGGAAGACCCAGACGATCATGGGGAGAGAGTATCCAGAAAGCTCTAAGTGCGAGGAATCTGACAGAAGAACATTGTCAGGACAAAAAATATTGGAGAGAAAGTCTGGAAATCGGACAGCGACGACAGACGCTACAAGGCCCCTACACACCTTCCAATCCAAACCGATCCGATCTCCAATTTAGGAAAGGAGATCGCTATTCACACACTCTAATTTCTTTCTCCGATCTGGTCATTTTAGTCAGTACCATTGAGATTCTCGACCTGGTCACCCCCTCGTAATTGTACCGTTTTTGTTGAAAAATCAAAAAATCGGGGTCGCTCTTACAACACTGTTGATCCCCCAAAAGCTCCCACCTGAAAAGAAATTTTGTGCAAAAAAAGTGGTTAAAGGAAAGAAAGAAATTTACCCATTCGATATTGCTAGAGTAATTGAACTCAGACGATTTCCGAATTTTTTTACGAATGAATGAACAATGTTTTATGGAATTGCTGAGAATGGTAAAGCCGTTCATAGAAAAACGTAATACCATTTTGCGAGAATCCGTTAGTGCAGAAGAAAGTTAGTTAATTGCCATACTCACATGTTTAGCTACTGGACGGAAGTACGCTAACGTGAAGTCAGCCCGCCGTATCACCCCAGTTATTATCATCAATCGTGCCTGAAACCTGCGAGGCTATATGCATCTGTTTGAAGAAGTACATTAAGGTAAGTGAAAAATAATTGCTTTTAACAAGGGGAGTCGGATGACCCTATCTCGCCCATGTTAATTTACATAACTTAAGGTACATGTTTCTCAGGAACTAAAAGAGATAGCTCCATAATTCTTTTTTTGTTTGAAAGGGGCTTCCTTTGTCTACATTTTGGGTGTTTTTTATTAAAAAATTTTAGTTTTTATATTTTTTTTTATTTAAAAAAATACGTTTAAAAATTTTTAATTTTAAATATATTAAATGAGTGTAAGTTAAAAACTATTTACAACTTTGCAAAACCCAACACCCAAAATGAGAAGTTTATTAGGACAAGTACAACAACAAAAAATTAGAGAGCTATCTCTTTTAGTTCCTGAGAAAAATGTACCTTTGTACAGAAAAAAGTAATTTTTTAAGAAACGCGTTTAAAGTTTAGGGGAGTCGGATGACCCTATCTCGCCCATGTTAATTTACATAACTTAAGGTACATTTTTCTCAGGAACTAAAAGAGATAGCTCCATAATTCTTTTTTTGTTTGAAAGGGGCTTCCTTTGTCTACATTTTGAGTGTTTTTTATTAAAAAATTTTAGTTTTTAGATTTTTTATAATTAAAAAAAATACCTTTACGCGAAATGTAAGGTGCAACATTTTATAAAAACGCTTATAAAACGAGTTTCACTGATCGGAATTGTATATAATTAGTCTTAAAATAAACCTGAGATTCCAAACAATAATAAAACATAAAAATCCAAAAATCGATATTTTTTCCAAAAAAATCTATCCGACTCCCCATAGAAATCCAGGTGAGTGAAGCATCAGTAAAAAATTTTATTTGTTGCTTATTGTGAATACATGTCACAATGAGAGTATTTTCTTATTGTTAATTATTGTTATAATTCCTATTTTTATTGTGAATATATATTATTATTTTTATTTTATATTTTATTTTGTCTTGTTTAATACAGCACTCCAACAGTTCAATAAAATGTTCTCTAAATAAATTCGTTTTCAGCCATTTTACTCACTATATACTCAAAACAAATTGAAAAACACGTTCAACAACTTGCAGTCCGCTGAAAAGAAAAGAAACAACTAATCGGAACCGACGCCCGATTGCGCTATACACTATACGATCTAGTGACGGTGAAGGGGATCTGTCCTAAGTCGCCTAGTCGGATGGGGAGGACCGCCCGACCTTCCTAAATCGGATTCCAACTTTTTGTAAGGACGATCGTCCTATACACTATACAATTTGCTATTTTCATCCTGCATTTAGGACATCGGATCGGATTGGATTGGAAGGTGTGTAGAGGCCTTTAAACCGATGTTATATATATATATATATATTGTGGGATCTCTTTACTTGCCATTACTGCCCACAGTTTGCTCCGATTCACTCTGTCAAACGCCTTCTCGAAGTCAATGAAAGCTATGTATGTGGGCAGCTGATACTCTCTACGCTTTTCAATGAGCTGGGCTGTTGTAAATGTACAATCTAAACATGATCTGCCCTTCCTGAAACCGTTCTGGGCCTCTGAAAGCATGGTCTCCGTTATTGCATTTAGCCGTATTCTAAATTAGATGCATGTAATTTATATGAAATATTAAGAAGGCTGACTCCTCTGTAGTTCTGCAGTCAGTACGATCACCTTTCTTGAATATGGGAATTACCTTTGCAATCCACCAGTCGTCAGGAACATGACCAGTGGTCCAGCATAGATTAATGAACTGCAGCAAACGATCATGCAGCAAGGCTGGTCCACACGTTCAGCCCATCAGTACCTGGTGCTTTTCTATTCTTACAGCGGTGTAGAGCAGCTAACAATTCATCCATTGTTATTGGATCCACACAATCACTGATATCAAAATATTACAAAATATTATAAAATATCACTAATATCATCTTCAAGGATTAAACCAAGGATGTTTTGTTCCGGTGTCAAAGAGGCAAAGTCTAGAACTGGTCAAAAAGAAACCTCTCCGTCCCTTCGGCTTATAGTTTAGTTCCACAGTTGTTTGGGAATGCGGTAGCCGTCCATTCGGCAAAGATGTTCCCAGCAATTCAGCCGATACTGGGCGATCCTGTCGAGTATACTCACAATATTCCAGTTCCTGCCGTATATCTGTGTTTCTTCTGTGATCATGGAGAGTATACCCTGCCACGTGCCTGAGAAATCTCATTTCAGCCGCTTGGCTGCAACAGGCCTGGCCTTTCGTTAAAGTCCAATTCTCAGACCCATAAATAACTGTGGGAAGAGCCATCACCTTGTAGAATTTTAGGCGTGTTCCTTTACTCGCTGACTTAAGGGTTCGTCTGACGGTCCCGCACATAAGACTGAACTTATGCAACTTATTCGCGACGTCGTTGCTTGTATTATAAGACACACTGTACACCAGGTATTCAAAATTGCTAACTTGTTTCAGGATAGTACCATCTATAAAGATTTTTGCCCGTACGGGATCAGTTCCACGGGATGAGTTCAGTAATTTTTAAACAAAGAAATATTTCTTCTTCTTCTTCTTCTTCTTCTTCTTCTTCTTCTTCTTCTTCTTCTTCTTCTTCTTCTACTACTCCGGCTTCTTCTCTGCCTGTTTCGGCTTCACCGTCTAATCGTTTGTCCACTCACGCGTCTTTTATTTATCGCGTGATAATTCAAGGCCTGCTTTGGAACCCTTTCTTCCTGCATTTTCTATATAACACTAACTTTCCTGCATTTTCTGTATTTCCTAACTTTTTTAAATACATTTTTCTCTGTAGTGCAGGCGATTGAATGTTTAAATATTTCAAAATAAAATTACGAATTTTCTACGATATTGTCAAATTACAAAACACACGAACAGTCACTAACAAAGAAACAATGTAAACGACTGTATTAGAGAGTACAGTAGCGTACCATGTGTCTGTGAGAGACAATTTGTCATACACGCGCCGTGCTCCGGCAACTAAGCCAAGCCGAGAGAGAATAACTTTGTTGCAAGTTTTACAGGCGGCGGCGCAGAATTAACTAAGCGTGAAATCTCGAGTAACACTTAACTTGTATGCGGCGCAGATTATTGTTATTATTATTATAAACCTTTTGGTTGGAACTCTCTTGTTGTACTCTACTGTAAGCGAAACTCAGGATTATATAGGCCTTCTACCACTTCTCCGCATCGCTCTCAGAAACATAATATGATTAAAAAGTATTTTAATACTGTAAATTTTAATTAAGAATCAAAAAGTGAACGTTTTTATCATCATCATCATCATCATCGTCGTCGTCGTCGTCGTCCTCATCATCTTAAAGGATTAAATCAAGGATGGTTTGTTCCGGTCTCAAACAGGCAAAGTCTAGAGCTGGTCAAAACTACCTCTCCGTCCCTACGGGTTATAGTTCCATTGTTGTTTGGGGATCCAGGAGTCATCTATTCGGCAAAGGTGTTTCCACCAATACTGGGCAATCCTGTCGAGTATACTCATAATATTCAGTTCCTGCCGTATATCTGTGTTTCTTCTACGATCATGGAGAGTAGGCCTATACTCTGCGACGTGCATGAGAAATCTCATTTCAACCGCTTGGATGCGACTGGCCTGGCCTTTCGTTAGAGTCCAATTCTCAGAACCATAAAGAAGTGTGGGAAGGGCCATCACCTTGTAGAATTTTAGGCGTGTTCCTTTACTCGCTGACTTAAGGGTTCGTCTGACGGTCCCGCACATAAGATTGAACTTATGCAACTTATTCACAACGTCGTTGCATGCATTATAAGACACACTGTAGCCCAGATATTCAAAATTGCTAACTTGTTCCAGGACAGTACCATCTCTAACACTTTTTGCCCGTACGGGATCACTTCCACGAAAATCCATCACCTTGGTCTAAAGTGTGGATGCATGTCTTATCAAATCTTTTACCTTTTTAACAGACGATCAAAACGAACGACATCTGACAAAAGTTTCAAAATTAATGCTGTAAATTTTAATCCACCAAAATAAAAGCTTGAAAACCATTCTCTTTGCGGATAACCAAGCTATATTCGCCAATTCAGAAGACGATCTCCAGCGAGCAATATACATCTTACATAAAATAGGAGAAGAATATGACTGTAACATATTTGAATAAAATACAAAAGTAATGCCCTTTATAGGTGATGATCCGATTCGGACCAAAATATGCATAGAGAACACATGCATAGAACAAGTAAGACATTTCAACTATTTTGGACGTGACATTACTTATGATCAAGGTAGAGGCAAACGTGCCTAATTTCGCAGTAATTTCACATATATGACAAAAACTGTGTATATATGAGTTAATAAAAACAGGTTTTCTTAACAAAATATTTAGTGCTACAAAATCAAAACATATATTATAACAAAAATACAAAACACCATTGAGCTAATTATAAAAAATTTTAAACTAAAGCTACTACATTATTCCTAATTTCGCAGCAAGTGTTCATTATTTTGCAATAGGTGTTCCTTATTTCGCACTATAATTTCTATATTTAATAACACATATATTTTGTAACATAATATTTTTTAAAACGTATTATAAATATTACAAAGAATAAAAAGTTATATTCTTCTAATAAAATATTGTTTTAACAATTTTTAAAATAATTTCACAAATGTAATTACAAAGCTAACATTAAAATTACAGAATAAATGGAAATTACTAAAACTAAAACGAACTAGGCTACAGACTATTTAATAATATTATTAATTTGATTATAAAAATTACTAAAAATTATAATTTATGCTCTGTATGATGGTGGTTGGCGTGTGGACCCTTGGCCTACCTGCTACCTCTCCCCCATTCTAATACTTCCGCCCGGGCTCGACAGCAGCTAATTGCCGCGTGAGTCACCTCACTGTGCGTCCAGTATGAAACAATTTTTTTTTCCTCGCCCAATACTGGTAAAATTTTGTTATATTTGAAATCAGCGAAATAATACGATGAAAATGACACCAAACACGACTAAAAATTATTAAATTTTAAGGTCAGTAAGTCATTGTAATTATTCAGTCATTGTTACTTTATAACGCCCAATTTTTAATATTCCTTAGTCATGTTTGGTGTCATTTTAATCGTATTATTTCGCTGATTTCAAATATAACAAAATTTTACCAGTATTGGGCGAGGCAAAAACAAATTTTTTCATACTGGACGCACAGTGAGATGACCACGTGGCAATTAGCTGCTGTCGAGCCCGGGCGGAAGTATTAGAATGGGGGAGAGGTAGCAGGTAGGCCAAGGGTCCACACGCGAACCACCATCATACAGAGCATAATCCATAGTCAAATTAAAAGTATTGATGAAAGTTTTAGATGTTCTTATTTTGTTTTAGTCCCAGTCATTCTCAGTAATACACATTTAAAACTTAAAATTTGGTTCTTTTTTTTTTATTTTGGCATTTATAATGAAACCAGCAAATACATTGTAGGCACTGAATCCAGTTTCCTCCTTTTGTATCCCCTTTGTACGCCACACCACAAAAAGAACAAATGTCATCTCTAGGTTTCGGCATCTTTGACGACCGCTTTTTCACAACTTGGACGCCTGAAGTTGAAGGTAGATTATCAGTAGACCTGTCTTCAAAAAGTCGTGCAACTACTGCATTACTTCTGCGTTTTTGCAATTTCTCAATTGGCTTTGGAAGCGGCAGTAGAGGACTTAATGTTAATGTAGACGGTGCTGTTTTCTTTGGGCTCACTTTCTTCATCTCTTTATCTTCATTAGTACTGTCATCAGCAAGCGTAGAAGAAACAAGAGGTTCTGAAATTTTCAGGTCCTCATCTGAAATTGCTTCTTTATTATAGGGATATATTCCAGTCTTCCTGAAACCACTGCAGATGTTTGCCATTATAACGGATTGAGGAAAACGTGTCCATAAAATCTTTTCTGGAAGGTTTGTAACCACAGTTTTGCAGTAACTTCTTTACTTCCTTCTTCCACAGAGATTTCATTGGGCCGAAAACTGGTACGTCTAGAGCTAGAGGCTGAACTAAGTTGGTTGTGCTGGATGGAAACGTGCTATGAAAACACTGTTGTGGTATGAATACTCGGTAACTCTGGAACAGCTGATCAAAGTGACCACTCAATTTGAGCCTGTGTAACTAATAGTTCAATGACCGGGGATAGATAAAAAAACACCTTTAAAATGTTTTTTAAATTATATATTGATATCTTTCGAAAGCTTAGTCTTTTTTGAATTTAATGAATATATAGTTTTTTACTAAAGAATTAATTAGGAGGGTACAGAAAATAAAAACAACTTACTTTGCAAAATTGGAAGAAAATCACAGAAACAGGTGCAGACGTCTTCTCGATACAAAAGCCTAGACTCAACTGTCGACGAACAGTGGTTGGTAATGGTTCCAGATTATAAAGCAAGTGCAGCGATCTCCAGTCATTATTTAAAATGTCGCATATTACCATTCCTAACTTCACAGTACGTCCAAATACAAAATGCTGCGAAATTAGGCAAGTCTGCCCCCTATAGAAAATAAAATGAAGAATTTCGCAAGAATGTGTGGAACGATTTGGAGAACGTTGGGAAATAAATGTAAAAAAATGACCCGAATAAAATTTTATAAGATTATGGCAATACCTACACTGTGTATGGTTTAGAAACTTGGGTTAAAAAGAAAACAGATGAATAGAAGATACAAACAACAGAAATGAAATGTCTGAGATCAGTTAAAAGGTGTAATAGACGAGATCATATAAGAAATGAGGAGATAAGAAGTGATTTAGATATTTTTGTAGTTAATGAAAGGATTAAAGAATACAATAGAAAATGGATTCAACACATCAATAGAATGGAAGAAAGTAGAATACCAAAGAAAGCGAACGATTACAATCCTAGAGGCAGAAGAAAAGTTGGTAGACCTAAGAAAAGTTGGACTATGGAATAGGAAGAGGCCGCTAAAGCCTAAAACCTTTAAGAAGATGACGATGAAATTTTAATTAAGAATCAAAATGTGCATGTTTTTATCAAAACCTTTTACCTATTTAACAGACGATCAGTACGAACGTCATCTGACAAAAGTTTCAAAATTTGTTTCTCCCTTTTGAATTCTCATTTAGAGCACAGGTCTTCCACGATCATCTCAATTGTTCCTTGTTTTCGGGGGCAATTTTTTTATTACTTCGTTAGAAGTCGTTTTTCAGTTTCATCTGGATTCCAGTGCACCACCTGGTTGTCATCTTCTTCTTTCTTCACGGGTATCCACTTATTCGAGGTATGTCTTGTTATATCACCCTTCGATGTTCTTAAGGTAATAAGCCGTGTGGTAGAGTCGTCTAATAGCACGAGGGGAGGGTAGCTGGTTAGCTGCAGGAACGTCTACGTTGCTAGGTGGGGAACGGCCTCATCAGTCCAGATAAGGTAGGCGTACAAGTCTGATTTGACTTGTTTCCTAAAGGCTGTGTCACACAATACTACTTCACTAGTCGCTACTCGTGCAGCAGCTACTAAGTAGCCTACTGTGACATAGTAGCAGCTACTAGCGCTCGCCGGCGAGTGAAACATCAGTAGCTAGAGAAGTTGGACGTGTTCAACTTTCGGTGCTACTAAGTAGCCAGTAGCCGACCTTGAGTTCACGTGACTCACTAGCTAATGTCGCGCCCTGGTCGCTCAGAGTGTGACAGTGCAGTAGTAGTGAAGCAGCGTCTCCATTGTCAACACGTGCTTGTCTCGGCTTTTGTTTTGGTTTTCTTGTTGTATTGTGCCTTTTGAGTGTTCTAGTTCTACATTTACAACGCGTGATTTATTAAAGTGGTCGGGTGAGGAAACAATTATATTCCTTAAAATATATAGAAAATATGATTGTCTGTGGGACATTACGTCCATAGAAAATTTGAAACGCGGCGCGAAAAAACTGCTTTCACTCGGTTTCTAGATGAGCTGGGACTACCCTGATTACCAGCAAAGTAAGATGATTTAAAAAAGAAAATTAAAACACTCGCTGGTGCTTATCGTAATGAACTGAACAAAATAAAAAAATCTGAAAAGAGTAGTCCCGTGGCGGAAGACGTATACAAACCAAATTTAGTATGGTGACACTAAATCTAGCAACTCTTGAAACTTTGGCAAGGCTAACTGCGTGATGTTATGTGGTATGATTGGGGGTCCTCAACTGCCAGCTCTCTTATTAGTGTTGTTGAAGTACCCAGTTAATACCTTCTACCTACCCATTCCCGAACCCACCTGGGTCTCCTTTTGTTCGTTATGTTACTCACCAACTCCTTACAGAGCTCTCTAATACCAATCAGCAACAGGTGTGTCTCAAAGCTTCACGTCGCGCATCCACAGACGGCATTTTGCACAATACTGTTTAACATTAAAAACCAATCTACGCAACCATGTACTTTGTTGTACTAGTCGCTAATAAATACCTGCTACCTAAAAATAGTGTGACATAGAATAGCTAGAAAATGGAGTAGCACAGCTATTTAGTAGCGGCAGTGAAGTAACATACTGTGACACAGACTTAAACTCACGTCTTTTTCATCTATCCGTCCACCTACTGTGCGAGTCTTCTACAGTCACTGCTGTCTCTCGAAAGATGCACACCAGACAGCCTTCCGCTGTTCCAGTCACCACGTTGCAGGCCATTTTTTCCCATCTCATCAAGTACGTCTTCTTTGCGTGATCTCCTAACCCAGACTCGTTTGAGTGTAACAACATTTTAGTCCAACGATAGTCGGGTGTTCGTTCCACGTGAGCATACTGTATGAGTCGCTTTGAAATTACGGTTCACGTTATCTTCTTCTTCCATCCTGAAATATGTGGTTCCAGTTTTCAAACACACACACACACACACACACACACACACACACACACACACACACACACACACACACACACACACACACACACACACACACACACACACACACACACACACACACACACACACACACAATACTATAAAGTCGTTATTCAGTTTCCTCTGAATTATCGTTTCCAGGGCGCCATGTGGTTGTCGTCTTTTACTTTGCTCATGGGCAACCACTTATTTAAGGCATGTTTTGTGATACCAGCTTCCGATTTCCTTAAGGTATCGGGGCCGCGGGAGTTTCGTCTAAACTAACACGGGATTGACTGAGATGGTTACTTTGGGAAACGTTTTTGTCAGTCTAGAAAAAGGTAAAAGTCTTTTACGTTAAAATATTTTACTTTTTTCCTAAAGAGCGTGCTCGATTATTGTCAACAATAATATTTTGTTAAATTGAAAAGAAACCAGGTTGTTTTAGCCCGCAGTCGGTTGCTGTTAACTAGCGAAATAGTTGCTCATTATTATTATTATTATTATTATTCCGGCTGTACAATGTTTACACATTTTCCCAAACCAAAGATTACAGAAGTGATTGACTTCTCATCTTCCACTGCTGCTTATCCATACAAAGATCTTCTTCAATTTCTCGTTCCCTCATTATAGTCTGAATTTATTCTATCCAGGTGATAGGTGGTCTTCCTCTTTTCCTTCTTCCTGGTGGGGCCCATTCCATAAATCTCTTTGGCAATCGTTCCTGTGCCATTCTTTTCGTGTGTCCATATAATTGTATTTTTTGTTTGTTTGGATAAAATCGACAATAGAATTTTTCACATTCATTCTGCCCTTAATGACTTCATTTCTAATTTGTTCACGTATGGATACTCATGCCGAACGTTTCCAAAAGTCTATCTCTGCTGTCATTAATTTTGTCCTTGTTTGTTTATTAGTAGTCCAGACTTCTGATCCGTAGAAGTTTGGAGCCATACATGATAGCTCATACCCGGTAGAAATACTCGGGCACTGGTCGGCCAAGATTTGCAGCTTACTTGTTCTGTTGTAACCTATCGAGTGGCTGCTAAGTTACAACTGTTTGTTTGACGTGTTTCCGGAGGTGAAGTTGAATCATTAGAATGAACCGTTCTTCTTGAAGACAATTTATTGTTATTAGCAAAATACAAACAAACTTTTACATGTTACTTTATACAAACTCTTCTTGACAAACTATAAGTCAGTTAATTCAATTACTGATTTAAAATCTAAGTACCTTCAGTTACTAGTACTTAGTTCACAAATTAATGTAACTACCTTTAGTTACTTAAAAATTACAAAAACAAACTATTGACAACATCTGGTTTTCCGGCTCTCTAAGAACACCTTCCAACACAGATCAAAGTCAAAATAAAAATGAGAAAAGAAAAGATGAGTAAGTTCTCTTGGACCTCTTACACAATCAGATCTGTCTTCTCCAGCGAATGCTAGAGTTTTTATAGTACATCATCGTGGGTGTAACACTTAGTTTTAGTGGTGGGACTATTCCGTCCTCTTAATTCTAAAATCTTAACTATGATAGGCTAAAACTAGTTGAAGTAAGGGTAGATTCATACAATTTTTATAAGACTTTCTATTATTCGTCAAAGACTGTATCACGTGACCCTACGTCACGATTTGGGGGTGTTTTACTACTTTAGATTAAAAGTTCTCACGGAATAAAACACCTGCTTTCACCAATGTTCACACGGAGTACACCTGCCTTCACACTTGTGACCCATTACTTGATTCCCCCAAAAGGATATCAACTTTGTGTGACATTTTATATTTCCTGTCTAGACCTTGTCACCATTAATTCTTATTTGATGTGTCTCGCCAGATGTCCTACGATTATCACTTCCTGGACAGTCACGCTTATTGAGAAAGAGGATGAGGTACCATTCACAAACCCTGGGAAAATTCCCTAAAACTATTTTTATGTTCAAAACATATGCTACAGTCTCGTATACACACCTGACACCTGTCTCTGTTTCTCCACACAACTAAGAATTTCTTATATTCTCACTTCTAAGTAACAATTATGCTACAAGTACAGTAAGTACAATTGACAATTACAACAGTTCGTTTCACACTCTGTCGCTTTGCGGTCTGAAGAAGATCCCCGAGGGTGTGATTGAAAAGTAGCAGGCGATGTCGCTAGTTAGTAGCAACCGAACACGGCCTAACAGCCCGGTTTCCTTTCAATTAAATAATGTTGACACCGGCCGTGTGAGCTTACGAAATGTTCTGTTATTCGGATATAGTTGGATGTAAGGCTTACATGCAAATAAAATGCATACATACAATATTCCACACATAATACGTAACAGGGGCAAACCTAGGATTTCATTTCGGGGGGGGGGGGGGATTTTTTTTCAACCACATATCGTTTTCTTAGAATGCTGTATTTCTCATATTATAATGAAAGTCGTACCAATAAATCAAAACGAATGGGCAAATAATAGCTGTAATTCATTAATTTCATTAAAATCAATTAAAAACATACGCCAGATAGGCTTCAAGTTTGTCTTGGAAGCGTAATAATACCTTTCTGTGGAATATAAATACTTTAAAGAGAACGTTAAATATACGAAAGTGAGGGTTAACAGCATGTGCATAAATGTTGTGGATATAAATAACAGGGTTGTGTATATACACTTTACAGAATGTAAACTACGTTAAATAATTTTGTTAAAAAATATAATTATTGTCAGTCTTTTTTAAAAGGAAAAATAGGAAAAGAATGAAAGATAAAAAAAACCGAAGAAATACATATTACTACAGTATATACTTTGTTAAATAAGTTAAATAACGCAATGTATTTTTAGAAGATGATTCATGTAAAACAGAAGAGTTAAAAAGAATAGAAGAAATAGCGAAAAATAATAATTATAAACCGGGGATAGTAGAGAAAATTGTAAAAAGAATAGAAGGAAATAGTAGACAAGAAGAGAAGAAAGAAAAGAAATACATAGGATCAATAACGTATCTGGGATTTTAAACAAGGAACATAATCAAGTGCTTTGAAAAACACAATATAGATGTAGCGGTAAAAAAGACAAAGACAGTTTTTGATTATATAAAGAATAGTAGTACTGAAATAACGCCTGAATTACAGAAAAACGGTGTTTATAAGTTGAACTGTAAACAGTGTGAGAAGGTTTACCTGGGTGAAACAAGACGTAAATTCGAAATTAGATTGGGAGAGCATGCGAGAGGAGAAGGAGACAGAACTACGAATTCGCTCTATGCGAGACATTTTAATGAAAGGGCATAGGTTTTTAGACCCAACAGAGAACGTCGAAATAGTAAGGTTAGAGAATAACATAAGTAAACGCAAATTGTATGAAGAATTAGAAATATTAAAAGTAAGGAAAAAGAATAGTAATGCGCTGATGAACATAAAGAATGAATTTAGTAATGAGGATATATTTTACTATATTTTGAAAGTAGTGTATAAAAGGTGTAACACGGTTACAGGATAGGTCCAGAAGGTAGAAAGCTGTAGGAGATTTCTAGAGAATAATGTATATGACGAGGTCAGGTTGACTGAGTAAGGGGCGGGGCTAACAAGGACTGGGCGGTAAGTACTGCCTCCTATTGGTTGAATGTAACGGTGATGCCTGGGAGGGTTAGTATCTACATAAGGGAAGTAGGTATTTTAATGTTGTTGTAGGAAGAACTTGATAATGGTTGCGAAACCGAAAGGCCTCGTTCGAGGAAAAAGTGTATATAGCAGGAAAGCAACAAAATTTGACAAAGTTGTGATGAAGACTGCTAACATAGAGAAAATAACTGACAATGTATTTTTATCTGCCTCATTCTTATCATTTATACTGTAGACCATTAAAGAATGGTCCGACTATCCATATCCTCCAAAGTTAATTCTTCCCCCTCATTTTCTTCTCTCCATCCGCCCCTGGTGTGCGTGGGTCGTGTGTGGGGGGGGGCGCTCGCGCGCGTGTGTGTGAAGAAGGTGAGACAGTTTGTTTTACAGATTTAAAATATTCATAATATAATAAGCAGCTAATTATCGTTGTAAATAACTATAGATGCGGTAATGTATTGGATAAAGATGTGATTTTATCTCATACACATTCTAACATAACCTGGATACAATCCACCTAACACTCTGATACACAGTTCACGTCACAAAACGCTGATGAAAGAAATAAAACCCTACGGAACAAACAAAAGAGAACCAAAAATTGATACCGTTAGGTCATGTGAAAGAGAGTACAGAAGTAAAGCGTCACAAGAAGAGTAAGTGAAGAAATATCATTAAGGATAAAAGGAGAGATGGCCAAAAATAAAACTTGCGAAGGACGTAGTGGGCTGGTCACGAAAGAAGTGGGTAAATTAAGAATCGTTGTAAAAGACAAAGAAAGTAGAGAAGATTTTGGAAAAGACTACTACATGCGAAGAGCAGGCTCAAGAATTAAGTAAGGAGCGTAAACTGTCTTTAACAATTTTATCTAGTAACTTAGATTTCGAAAATATCGTTGTGTTATTGTGAAATCTTTATTTATTATTTATTTATTGACTTTATTTATCACAATTTTCCGTGCTGTTAGGCTGTGGTCCAGAAAATTATGATAGCGACCTTGAAAGCTTACATTTATTTACCAGTATCTTTATTTACTTACTTGTATTTATTTGGGGAATTCACAAAATTAGTAGAAACATGGGATACATAAAAAATTCATTTTTATTTGCGTCCTTTTATTCACGAAACTGTTAAACACGGAGTTGGCTTGCTTCCTGCTTTCCCTCACAACGGGGAATCGAAATCATGGCCACCACGCTACAAACGAAAAAAATTATGAACACTTCGTAGTAAATGAATAAGAATATTCGTCCTTCTTTAACAGTGGCACGTACGCGAGCGTGCGCGCAGGGGCGCGGTTACACCTACGCCCGCCCGCCTGCCGGTGCGCTACCGGATGCCAGTTATTTATGCTAATCAGACAGCCCTTATTAGTCAGCCGAGCTGACCTACTAAACGGCTGATAGACCGCACAGTATGGATATATGCATGCGGCCACGCTCCGTCAGCTAAATACATAAATTCCGCAGTAATTAATGCACACCAATATGCGCGACGTCTCTTCGCACCGATAACGACCACAGCGCTGTTTGATTACGGCTTTGACATCCATTCTTCAGGTATCTTGTGATTATATCTGACCGTTACTAGTGTTGCTAGCAACCGTAGTATATGAAATATATATATTTAAACACTTTCTGCTACAGTTCGTTTCTTGACGTATATAATATGTATTTTATAATGATTTTACCTCAAGATGTTTTCTCCCTATTTGGAACATGTTTCAGGACCCCTTGTGTTCGCATCTTCAGCCTTCCGAATTTTGAGCCTTGTGAGGTATTTATGTGTTGACTGGTTGTTGCTTTGGTTTCCTGTTGGTCTCTGGTGCTTTAAATTGGTATTATTGTTTGTGATTGTGGTGTATATATTAGTATTTTGTGTATTTTCTATGTTGAGTGCTTTGAAAATTGTGTCATGTTTTGTAAATCAAATACAAATCAGTACAGAACATGACACAATAAGAAATAATTTAAGTTTCCCAACCTACTTACCAAGTCTTTAACCTTCTTCTTTGTGTCCCCCGCCTACCTTGACCTACCTCCTTCCAGCTTTGGCGACCTGCGTTACTCCTCGTCTCTGTCTTGGCCGCCCTGTAAAATAAATAAACACTAATAAATGGCGCTTCCATCAGCCTCCTCCTTCACCAACAAAGGCTACAATCTACATCTACACACAAATACACCCACATGCACTACTCTAGCTTCTATGTGACTCCACCTTCTTCGCTTGCGGCCTGCACTGGCGTGCGTCTCCCCACTTCCTACCAATTGGCTGAAGATCGCTTTTAGAGTAGAGAGTGTCTTTGATCGTCGTAGATGGAAAGAGTACCTATGATGTTGTTTTGAAGAAAGTGGGTGAAAAAGGACGCTGATTGGACCCATTGTGGAAAGGAGAAGCAATCTGTTTTGTCATCATCTAGGCCATTCAAACTGGTTCACAGCCGGTTCCAGGGGGGGGGGGAGTAGTGGGAGGACAAGTACACGGATGGTGTAAAAGAATGAAGAAAGCATGTGGTGATCGAAAGGAAGAGGCTGTCCACAAAAGGAAAAAATTACAAGGCTGGGTTGAGGAGAAGAAGAAAAGAAAGATCAGTAGAAGAGGCGTGAGTTCATAAGGGGACAAACGTTTATGCCTGTCTTGGTAGGAACGTGGAGGAAGTCCTTAAAGGTCAAATAATAATGAAGCGGAAGTGAAATTACTTCTACGGGGATAGTACAATTGATTGTTACGATAGATGGCCTAAAGCAACAGTCCTGTCTTCATCTTAGGTCACGTTAAACGGTAACACATTCGTGGGATTTCTTTTTAACACTCGAAAGCTTGATGGGAATAAGGTGGGTGGAAACGCTGTTTGAATTCACTGTGAAGCTGGAATGGGCTGGAAGTGTAATTACGTACTGAAGAGGAAGACGAGAAAAAAGAAGAAGAAGAAAAAGACGATCGACTAATACAATATATAAATACAACCATTGGCGGACTAGGAGCTGGTCCTATTGGGAAGCGGAATGAGACAAATTTGAAGATTGGATTCCCCATTTTCCTCGGGATAAATGAGAAATTCAGGATACTTCCCATATCATTGTATAAATATTATTTATAAAATAAACGTAAGGCTGCAAGTACCTAAGTACATTATTTACCGAGTGCTTGGCATTATTAATAAACCCCTAACTTTTATTTTATTTTTAATTTACAAATATTATAATTCCTTTTATTTGCACACTTTATTGTGAGCCTTGTCTTTTAACACATGGAACTGGCTTAGAATTAACCGTACGTTAAGTGATTGTGGAATTTCGTCGAAATTTATAACATCTCTGGGGTGACTGACCTCCTGATCTCCTCATGTTTACGCGAATAAGTAGGCTTATAACCATCACCATCATCGTCACCACTGCAAGGACTAGTCCTTACATCTGTTCCGGAACCCATCTCCTCCTCGGTCTACCGACATCTCTCTCCCCAGTAGCGTGATAACCCAAGGCAGCCACAGGTAGACGGATATCAGGTATGCGATTCAAGTGTTCACACCATCTCCTTCTGTATACAATGTTTAAATCAATCTAATATCCTCGTTCCTTCTCCGATCCAAGAGAGAACAAAATTGCGTCCCTCTTAGAAATTTCATTTCGGCTGCCTGAATCCTCTGCACGTCCCTTTTACCGAGAGTCCCTCTCTCACTAGCATACAGGAATGTGGGGACACCCACAGTTTTATAAAATTTCATTCGAGTATCCTTCCGTGTTTTATTTTTCAGGTACCTATAAAACCTTTTAGATTTCTTAGACGCATCAGTGGAACGATTCATAGGTACTGATGACCGTAATTACTATAACTAATATAAGCGTTGCACCTTTTAACCCCCACAATGAAGTTTTTTTTTGTATTTACCATTAATAATGCTTAAGATTCCAAAGTTTTATTATTATAATTGCCACAATTAAAATGTCAGAGTATTATCTGAGTGAGTGTGTGTGTGCGCGCGCTACCGTTATCTTAACTGTGGCAATCATAACGAACAAAGCTTTGAAAACCTGAGTATTAAATAATGGAGTAATATTCCATCCGTGTGAACAGAATTACATCCGGCTTGAGATTACGTCCGTTCTAGTCGATGATTTAATTTGAACGGATTATTTATTTTTAATTTTGGACACGCCCGCTTGTATATAGATGTGTCTTGACAAGAACCGCGGCTCAGGTGAAAGGCTCTTCAGTAATAAAGTATAATAACAAATAGTTAAATACATTTGAAATATATCGTCTATCCGTTTCGGACCCACCATCGGACGCCATCTTCAGTGTTGGAAGCAATTGGAAGCAATTCACCTCGGTGATGACGTAGAAAACTGTGTTTTTGCCTAAGAAGGCCCACCTAAGAAACACCATGGCCTAAAATCTTGGCAAATAACATTTCTAACTGTATTTTGCCGTTTTTATTAACTGAATTTGTTCGTCTGTTAATTTATTATCTGTTGTGATTTCTTGTTTCCTGATTTTCCCAATGGTTCCTCTTCTAGGACAATGAGTAGTTCATGTTTTAATAAAGTAACGTCACCTAAATTTCTGAATGCATGGTTATTTATAATTGAGGGTTTAGCAAAATTTATTTATAAATTTCTGGTTTAAAAAATGAGTTCCGGTGTTAAATAAATCATCTTTTAAACGTTTTTTAGTTTGGTCCACGTATTTTTATTTACAAATAAAAGGAATACACAGCTACTGGCATTTATGGACAGTTGTGTGTTCATTGTAGCGTCATATTGTGTAAGCGCGCGCGCGCGTGTGTGTGTGTGTTCATTACACATTCTAAAACGTAACAACAACATTGTCTCCGGCGTGAATTTCAACTTTAATCTGTTAGCGGGCGCGCGCGCCCACTCTTTCGAATGTAACCTACCTAAACAATGTTGCCACAGTCTGGGTTGCCATGGTAACGGCGGAATATAAATCACCCTCGGCAATATAGCTGCTTCCACTACTACTACTACTACCTTGGAGAGATACCAACCTTTTCTCTCACCCCCCTTTCTCTCATTTCTCCATATAATTCGTTCATGAATTCTCTCACTCTATCTCCTTTCGTTCTGTGTTTGCCTCCCCTGCCTCTCTCTCATTCTCTCGCGTCCCAACCCATCTACTCACTCCGGTTTTCCAGTCAGCATCTGTGAGTAAAGTGAAGTAAAAGGGACGCTCGGGATAGGATGGGATGGGGATTAGTTCGTTCGCCTTTCTCTCTCTTTCTCCGCGCAAAAATTCATCTGGCAGCACAAATCTCTGACATGTTGAGTCAATGTTTTGTTTGTTTACCAAATCCGTGAGCCGCCTGCCTGCCTCTTCCGTCTTCTCGACTTTTAAATATATTCATCTCGCCGCATCACACCACCTTTATCACAGTTATCGGTACGCCACTTGAGTACCGCTAGTGATATCGTCAATTCTGCGACCTCTGCTCACAGCCGTTTGTTTGGCGTGCATTACGATCTGTTGCATAACTAGAAGCTGTAGCTGTGGTGGTGGGGGGGGATGAGACTAGTATCTGGGGCCGTGGTGACGAGTGAGACTAACTTGTTGAAGGTTGGCCTCGCCATTTCATCATCATCATCATCACCACTCCAATGACTTGTTCCGGAAACCATCTCCTCCTCGGGCTACCGACATCTCTCTTCTCAGTAGGGTGATAACCCAAGGCAGCCACAGGTAGACGGATATTGGCATGCGATTCAAGTGTTCACACAATCTCCTTGTGCATACAACGTTTAAATCGCGTCTAATATCCTCGTTCCTTCTCCGATCCAAGAGAGAACAACCTTGCGCCCCTCTTAGAAATATCATTTCGGCTGCCTGAAACCTCTGTACGTCCCTTTTACCAAGAGTCATGTCTCACTAGCATAAAATTCCTTTCGGGTATCCTTCCGTGTTTGATTTTTCAGGTACCTATGAATCGTTCCACAGATGCGTCTAAATTAAGTTAGCTTACTATCCCAATCAGTATCAGTTTCATATGAGATATTACAACGTAGTAATTAAAATGACTAACCTAATCCAAAATCTGAATATTCACGACTATCTTAGTTTCGCCGTTTTCTTCATCAGGATAAACGAGAAATTCACGAGTCTTTCCGTATAAAGTGTCTAAGTGTCTGTCAACAAAGTTTGGAAACTTTATCCGCCGGGTTGTTAGACCGTGGTACGTTTCAGACCCACCGTCGGAAGCAACTGGCACGTTGGTCATCCCAGGTCTCTACAGCATCACCGAGATGGATTTGGCGGACACCGCGTCGCGTCAATTGCTTCCAACACTGAAGATGGCCCCCGATGGTGGGGTCGAAACGTCTGTAAACACAAACGACAGACCACGGCGGTCCAACAACCCGGCAAATAATGTTTCCAACTTTGTCTTCACGTATGGTTTTATAAATTCTTTGCGTCTTAAAGCTCTTGAGAAACGGCAACCGTCATATGTGTTAATTATGTTTGATCAAAAGAGTGTACGTTACTAAGTATCAAAAATGTTGAGTGATTGTCATTATTAAGAAAACTCTTGACTTTGCCTGTTAATTTACACTTATTGTAACAAATATTGAGAAAAGAAGGGAATTTAATTTGGAGACACGTCTTACCTTCGTTGACTGCGAGAAAGCGTTTGCTGGAGTTAATAGATCGATTGTATAGGTCATTATATGTAATAGGGGTTATCCTATACATCTTGTAGACATACTGAAGAGATCATACTATACTCCAATGACAGTATTGTCTATAGAAGAGGATTTTATAGACGAGATTTACATTAATCAGGACTGTAACATATCCCCACAACACTGTTTAATATCTATATTGATGATACGCGATTCTTAAAATTATTGTTAATCGATGGTGCAATATACTCATTACGAATTATAACGTTTCGGACATTATCCATCGTGAGTTAAAATTAAGAAACACGACGTTTCGACCTCTGTAGAACCAGAGCTCGTCTTCAGGCGAACAAAAAATTTAATATAAAGATAAATCTATCACTAGAAAATAGAAATCGTCAATCTCCAAATCTTAGTTACACAAATAAATTCCTAAATAAATAATAATAAAACAGTACTCACCGTTGAACAAAGTTTTGCTGGTAGGTTAGTAGTATTTCAGCTAATCCCAGATACAACCAAGGTTGTTAGTCTTGGAGGCCCTATGCCGTTGACCATCCGCTGGCTCTTCCGCCTTTAGGGACGGTTTCCCATCCCAACGATGAAGGAGATGTGGGAGAGGAGGAGGAGAGAAGAGAAGAAGGGAGGAACCAGTTGAACCAAACGTAATCCACAGTGGCTCATACGCAAAAAAAATAAAAAAAATAAATAAAACTATTATATTAACGACTTTGAATTCAAAGTTTTTATAAGTAAAAATATATAGTTTTTATGTTTTTACTTATAAAAAACTTTGTGTTCCGAGTCGTTAATATAATAGTTGTATTTAGTTAAGTAACGGACACGTCATGGACAACGAAATCCAAGAATAAAAAAACAGTACTCAGCATTTCAGCAAGGAAGGATTCCTCCTGTGATTGCAGCGTAAACAACCCACGTGGTTGCAACGTAATTTAACTCACGATGGATAATGTCCGAAACCTTATAATTCGTAATGAGTATGTTGATGATATACATAGAGAGTGGAAACTATCTGTGGATCCTGGACAAAAAATAAACAATAGAATGTACTCGAATACAATTCTGTTTGCGGATGATAAAGTAATCATCGAAAACAACAAATGAGAGACGCAGATATCGATGTTCGAGTCACAGGATGTGTGTTCGAATTATAGCATGAAAATGTCTGCGCATAAGACAAAAACTATTGCATTGTAACAAATACCTGTTGCGAAGGAAGATTTATTGAATAATAAGAGTATAGAGTAGGTGTCACGTTTCCGCTCTCTTGGCTGTGACGTCACTTATGACATGAATCATGATGTTGATCACTAGTTGGCTAAGTCATCATCACCACTCCAAGAACTAGGCCTCAGACCTGTTCCGGAATCCATCTTATCCTCGGTCTACCGACATCTGTAGTGTGATAACCCACAGGTAGACGGATATCAGGCATGCGATTCAAGTGTTCACACCATATCCTTCAGTGGTCTTCAATCTTCCGGTGCAATGATATGTACAATATTTAAATCGCGTCTTATATCCTCGTTCCTTCTCCGATCCAAGAGAGAACAAGCTTGCGTCCCTCTTAGAAATTTCATTTCGGCTGCCTGAATCCTCTGCACGTCCTTTTTACAAGGACTTCATGTCTCACTAGCATACAGGAATGTGTGCACAGCCACAGTTTTATGAAACTTCATTTGGGTATCCTTCTGTGTTTTACTTTGCAGGTACCTATGAATAAGTTGGCTAAGTTCCAGTCAATACGCAGCACAATTAGTCAAGAGTTATTGATGAAAACAAGAACAGTGAACAAGACTCAAATTTTATAAGGTAATAACTGTGCCAGCGTTGTAAATGATGTAAATCACAAAATTAGACTAGTAAACTGCCTAAGGTGCAGAACTCGCTCACTGTTTTAAACGAAGTACGTTTGTCATAAGATAAACTTTGAAAATAAATAGTTTTCAAAATTACGACAAATTACGAAATCCCGATTTCCCTACTATTGTTTCTTTTGTAAAATACAAATGTTAAATACTGTCGAGCAAACAGTCATAAAATAAACATTAAAAATTCCAAACTAACGGATTGGTGTTAAAATTCCCTTTTGTCAAACTCCGGCTGAAATTGTACAATTTTTTCAAATTTTTGCACCTGGGATCAAAGATTTTTGAAATTGCCAAAACTGTACACTATATTTAGACTTTGATTAAAATTGTTTTTAACGAGATATCCCACACGTAACTTGCAATTTTATTAAACTATTGTCGCACTTTTTGGTCCCTGGCTTCCCAAAATATGAAAATTTTCAAACGTTAACAGTATTTGGTTACTGATTAGCATTGAGTTACAATTCCTTTTAATCTGATACTGTTGGATTTTCACAATTTTTCAAAATTCTGATGTCTTTTTGTGCTCTGGGTTCCCAAAATTCTGACACTACATTTTAGGTTAAAATTGTTACAAAACTTAACACACTACATTCAAAATTGTTTTTAATTTGATACCCCACATAAATTTTTCCCATTATCATTATCACCACTCCAAGGACTAGACCTTGTAAGACCTGTTCCGGAACCCATCTCCTCCTCAGTCTACCGACATCTCTCTTCCCAGTAGGGTGATAATTCAAGACAGCCACAGATAGACGGATATCAGGCATGCGATTCAAGTTCAGGCACCACCTCCTTCTGTGGTCTTAAATCTTTCGGTGCAATTATATGTACAATGTTTAAATCGCGTCTAATATACTCATTTTCTCTCCGATCCAAGAGAGAACAACCTTGCGCCCCTCTTAAAAATTTCATTTCGGCTGCCTGAATCCTCTGCACGCCCATTTTAACTGAATTTTTCCCATTTTATCAAAATTTTCACCCACTTTCTGGGACATGACGTCAGTTTCAAAATGTGATACCCCGTATGGGTTTTCTGATTTTTTCACAATTTTTAAGTTTTTTACACTTTGCCTCCCGACTCCATATACATATTTTGGGGGGTGATAAATAGTAAAAGTATTATATTAACTTATAATAGGAGGGGTGTAGAGTAAAAGTATGGACAAACATAGTTTTACGAAAAACGGCTGATGCGTAGTAAAATTATTGTGAAATATACCCCAAACAGATAGATAAACAGAGAGAGAGAGAGAGAGAGAGAGAGAGAGAGAGAGAGAGAGGCAAACAGACAAGTGGCAAAAGGTCGAGTTAAAACTGAGAACGCGTTTCGCTGGTTTATTTATATCCTCTGTTAGTGTTAAATGTTACAGACGTATGCCTGTTCGCTCACATAAATGTGTGTGTGTGTGTGTGTGTGTGTGTGTGTGTGTTTGCAAGATTTTCATTGCAAACTGACTATTACCATTAAGTAATTACAGATAAAAGTCCTATTCCCCCCCCCCGTTGATTTGTTTACAGGGGTTGTTTCGAAGTGGGAGGACACGCGCCCGCGGCCAAATTACATGCACCGCTGACTACCAAGCGGCCCGAGACCCCTCTTCTTTCTTTCAGACTGATATAATTTGAATATTGTCGCTGATTCGATTGCTCCACTAGAGTTACACTTCGTTTCGGCTTCAATTTAAAGTTGTAGATAGAAATTGCGAAATAGAAATTCGCGAAACATATTACTGACGGCCGCCACGGGTGCATCTCCCCGCGAGGGTCGTTGCAGTAACTGTTCGCTTGCCAGCTGGGGATGGATCTCAATTATGAATTCCATTACTCATACTAGCACACGCACGTGCGCAATCACACGCTCGTTGTGTAATCCGGGGCCGCTCGTTAAAATGTTTTACACCAATTTTCGTCGGTTTAATTTAAATGCAAATTATATTTATTTTTTATGACTATAATGTGTGCGTGTTCGCGCGCTCGTGTGTGTGTGTGTGTGTGTGCGCGCGCGCGTGTGCGTGTGCGTTTTGGACGATTGTTCACGCGCCCACGCGTTGACAGAGAGAGGAAACGGTAGCTTTACGAAAAAGAGTGTGTTAAATTCAACATGGTAGGCGGTATTCGATGTAAAGTCAATAGTTTTTGCCTCCTTAATGGATTCTGTCCCCACACTAGAAATATTTATCATCATCATCTTCAAGGATTAAACCAAGGATGGTTTGTTCCGGTCTCAAATAGGCAAAGGTTAGAGCTGGCCACTCCAGCGCTTCCTCGGACGTCCCACACCTCTCCGTCCCCTCGGCTTGTAGTTCCATAGTTGTTTGGGGATGCGGCAGTCATCCATTCAGCAAAGATGTTCTCACCAATCCAGCCGATACTGGGCGATCCTGTCGAGTATACTCATAATATTCAGTTCCTGCCGTATATCTGTGTTTCTTCTGTGAACATGGAGAGTATACCGTGCCACGTGCCTAAGAAATCACATCTCAGCCGCTTATACTTGAAATATTGTGTATTTTAAATGTAGTTTACTACACAAACACACTGTGGCTAAACTTTTGTAAAATTGGGAAACAATTATATCAATCAGCTAGTAAGAAGAATAAGAACAAGGATAGAAGGAGAAACAAGGTAAAAGAGGGTACTTTCCAATATCCGTACCCACACTACACTTTCCAAGTTTTGAATATGAGACAGTATCGACGTGAAGAAGAAGAAATGCGCTAATTGTAATTTATTCTATTTCCTAGTCTTCTTCTTCAGCACTACAGTCCAACGTGAGCCCCGGCTTCCAACACCAATCTTCTCCAAAGTCTCCTGTCCGTTTTCACCTCAGTGTAACCTCTCACATCTCATTCGTCCGCTCTAGATGACCTAACCATTTTATTCGTTGAACCTTTATGAATCTTCCAATGTCTTCGTGATTCAATCCATTTCCTGGTAATTTCTGATTCTCCATTCGTCGTCTTCTTTAACCGGGCCATAAACACATCTTAGGAGCTTCCTTTCAAACCTTCTTAATGTTACTTGTTCCTTTTGTGTCAATTTCCATGTCTCGCCTCCATAAGTAACAACCGGTCTGATATGTGTCTTATATATTTTTATTTTTTGTTGCGATTAATGAGTTTGCTTCTCAATAGTCTGCTGTTGGCATAATATGCGTTTTTTCCTATTTATCATGTATTTTAGTGTTTATGGATCCTTCATTATCTATCATGTTACCCAGGTATCTCAACTTATTAACTGCTTCGATTATTGTATAACATTTCTGTAATATATGTTGGCAAAGACAACAGGTCTTGCAACAAATCTGGAGCACCAGTTCTTGCTCGAGCTGTGTCTATTTTTAAGAAATGAAACGGCATCTGAACTTATTAACTGCAACCGATTTACTTTTCTACAATTGCTGAACAGTTATATCAATCAGCATATAAGAAGAAACATGGTAATAGAGGGTACTTTCCCAATATCCGTACCCACACGACACTTTCGAAGTTTTGAATATGCAACAGTATCGAAATGAAGATGAAGAAATGCACTAATTATAATTTATTCTATTTCTTATTGTAAAATGAAAATACGTAATGTTTGTAGGTTAGTAATTTTTTCAATTTTTAGTTTCTAGTTTAAAGAAATAAAAGTAATTGTTAAGGAAAATAGAATGATAATGTGTATTCACAATGCTTATAAATGAGTAACATTTAAAATAATGAACATAATGGGTTTTTACAAAACAACAACAGAAAATGTGAATTTCTAAACACAATTATCTCTGAATAGTAAGATTAACGAAAAAACCAACGTATTAACAAGGGAATACAACGTTTTTTATTCGTTAGGCAGCTAAATTACTGAATTCTATTTCAGTAAAATCTGCAAACGAATTTTGTGTGAAACACAAAAAAAAAAAGGGGAAACATGTACTTCGAGCTGGTTTACACGAAAAATGAGTATTGTTTTAAAGGTACATTGGTCTCTATGTGTTCTTTCTGTTTGCATGTTAAGCTAAGAACGTCAACTTCTGGCGTCACAGGCACAGAGCAGAACTACATTATTGCTAAAAACATTTTTCCAAGTTTTTACACATTTCGTATTTTACATATTTCTATTTTTACATATTTCGTAAAAAATATGACAATAAAAAAAGATTACCATCGTCAAAAAGTTATTTTCCAACATACACACGATTTCTATTATCTAACAAACATTACAGGCGATATTCACTACATATCGATCCCAATAATCGCATAATCGAAATATCGAAATGGAGTGTAGGTACGGTTATTGGAAAAGAACCAAATAGAATAAGGCAGTGATGCCCTCATCCGTCATATGTGTTTATCATGTTTACCGAAAAGAGTGTAGAAACCACGAAAGAAAGAGCAAAATAAAAATTAAAAAAAATAAAATCTGCATCGGCCGGGAATCGAACCCGGGCCGCCCGCGTGGCAGGCGAGCATTCTACCACTGAACCACCGATGCGTTGATTACTTGATAATAATTAATATATTTTCCGAGAAACTATCTCAACGAAATAACTGAAGTTGCTTCCGCTCATCTGTTTTGCATAATTTCGCATCGTATTTAACGTCTGTGGTAGGCAAATTATCGTGGTTGTGATATCACTTACGACGCGGATTATGAAGTTGATCATAAGTTGGCTGAGTTTTACTCAATATGTGGCATGATTACTACTCTACTACTCTCCAGCACTACAGCCCATGGTGAGCCTTGGCCTCCGCTACGACCCGTCTCCACTCATCTCTGTCCACTGCCTTCAGTCTCCAGTTCCTAATGCCCATCTTTCTTAGATCTTCTTCCACATCCTGCTGCCATCTTCTTCGAGGCCTTCCTCTTCTTCTTTTGCCCAGTATCGTTCCACTTAATATAGTTTTGGGCATCCTCGTAACATTCATACGGAATACGTGTCCCAGCCATCTAATTCTAGCTGATTTTATGTGTCTCACCAGGTCTTATCCACCTATCAACTCATTTATTTCACCGTTATTTCGGATCCTATACATATTCCCTTCCTTCACCGTTCCAAATATCTGTCTCAAAATTGTTCTTTCAAAAATTCTTAGTGCACTTATATCCTTATTTACGAGAGTCCATGTCTCGGATGCATAAGTAACAACAGGTCTAATCAGTGTTTTATATAACATCAATTTGGTTCTTGGAGTTAGAAGCTTGGATTTCAGTAATGATTGGTTTGGATAGTAGGCTCTATTGCCGGTTATGATTCTATTTACTATTTCGCTGCTCACTCGGTTTTCATTATTCAGAAAAACACGTAGGTACTTAAATTCTGTAACTCCTTGGAAACAGAAACAGTAATGGCCTGTGTGAAGGTCTAGCAGTTCTCTATTTTCCTTCGCAGACACTTTCATGTATTTTGTTTTAGCCTCATTGACTTCCAAACCAATCCTGCTCACTTCCCTCTCTATTTCAATAAAGGTGTCTTTTAATACATTTTTGTTCCTGGCTACCAGCACAATATCATCCGCATATGCTCCTAGTTGCCTCGTCCTTTTGAAGATGTGTCCTTTGAAGTCTATCTTGTTTATAGCATAGTGTAGAGCCAAGTTAAAGAGGGTCGCAGATAATGCATCACCCTGCTTTACTCCAGTACCAACCGTAAAATCTCGGCTTTTGTTTCTTCCCAGAACTACTTTTCCCCTGAAATCGTTCAGACTGAGCAGTACCAGTCTCACAATCTTTTGAGGTACTCCCAATTCTTCCAATGCTATTCGCAACATTATTCGATTTACACTATCGAAGGCTTGCCTGAAATCTATAAACAGTATACGGATGTCAATACCATATTCGAAACATCTTTCGAGTGACTGCCTCATGACGAAAATTTGATCGACTGTGCTCCGGTCGGCTCTAAATCCACTTTGATGTTCACTTAGGATTTCCTCATTCGTGGCATGATTAGTCAAGCTTAATTGAGGAAATCAATGAAAGAGACTCGACTAAAGTGTTATGAGGTAACGGCTTTGCCAGTGTTGTTGTACGGTTCTGGAACTTGGGTTCCGGTAAAGAAACATCTGAATAGGATACAGACATCGGAGATGAGATTCTTGCGCTCTGTTAAAGGTTGTACAAGAAGAGACAGACTCTATATAGTGAAGACATTGGGAAAGAGTCGAACATTCTTATATATCCGGCATCGTATTGGAGAAAACAAAGAGAGATGGGTTGCACATCTGAATACGATGCCAGGTGACAGGTTACACGAGCAAGATTACAAGCCTAGTGGACAAAGAAGTATAGGAAGACTCAGGAAACGTTGATGTAGAGAACAGGCGATTCATCTAGTCCCTGTGGAAGAAGAAGTAGGAAAGCTTGTGAGCGTGATGGTGCCGGTGGTGGTGATGGTGATGATGATGATGATAATGATGATGATTGTGGTGGTGATGGTGATGATGAATTTATTGAAGTACAGGGTCCGCCAGTGAAGCGGGAAAATTAAAAGTACCCAATCTTTTCATGAAACATTTATTATCAGAATTTTATTTTACAGATTTGAGTTGAGTAAAGTATGCCATTATTTTACTTTTTAAAAATAACGCTGCTCAAGTGAGAGCCATTTCTGTGTAAACATTCTTCTAATCTTGACCGAAAATTTTCCATCACCCGACGAAGCATGTCAGGTTGAATCCGTGCAATATCTTATCTGATATTCGTTTTTAATTCCGGTATGGTGTGCGGTCTATCAATGTACACCCTGCTCTTCAGAAATCCCCAAAGGAAAAAGTCGCATGCGGACAAATCTGGGGATCTTGCAGGCCACGAGATGTCGCCATATCTGGGTATGAGTCCGTCCGGGAAGAGTTCTCTTAAAGCAGCCATGGACACACGAGCAGTATGACTTGTGGCCCCATCCTGCTGGAAAAAATTAATTTCCGGAAACCTAGGGAGCTGTTGCATCAAAAATGTTCTGACCATGTGTGTGTAGCGGTCTGCATTGACAGTTGTGGTGTTTCCTCTATCGTCTTGGAAAAAATATGGCCCAATAATGCCAGATGATGAACCTGCACACCACACCGTAACTTTCGGACTATGTAATGGCTTTTCATACAACTCACCTGGGTTTTCATCATTCCAATATCGACTATTTTGTTTGTTTACATATCCATTCAAATGAAAATGTGCTTCAACTGACATAAACATGCGGTGAATAAAGTTTTCATCATCATTTACAGGTCGCAATATTTCTTCGCTGAAAATCCTGCGAGCCAGCATATCGCCATCTTTCAACTCCTGGATTGCTTGAATTTTGTAAGGATGAAAAGATAAGTCTTTATGCAAAATTCGTCGTAACGATGTGTCACTAATGTTTAGTGCGGATGCATGTTTCATTGCAGAACGTTGTGGACTACGCGTCAATGCTACTCGAACTCTTTCAATGTTTTCCTCTGTTCTTACAGACCTTGTTGCTCTTCTATGCTTTAAGTTTAATGTGGAACCAGTTTCTTCAAACTTTATCACCCATGACATAATTGCATGAGCGGACGGCACTCTTCCGTGTCGTGGAATATTGAAATGATTACGAAACAATCGTTGTACAGAAATCACACAGTCACCATTCTTATAAAACGATTTTACGCAGAAAGCACGCTGTGCACCGGACCACTGCTCCATGTTTAACAAATGGCATTCAATGTAAAACAACCATCGAAAGAAAACCTCCACGCCACCTCGTGAGCAGAAAATGAACTATTGGACTTTCAAAATTTCCCGCTTCACTGGCGGACCCTGTATATCAAAAACGTATTAAAAACAGTCAAACAACTGTATCGTTAATTGTGTAACTAGAATTAAGAAAAAAGTAAAAATTGATTTTAATAAATTAGAAGCAGAAAACGCATTATACTAGACAGCAAATGGATTCTGTATAATGTTTAGGATAAAAGAAATATCTAACATAGGTTTATAATCAACATTTCAGCATGTTCGCATTCATTTTTTAACTAAAGAATTCAACTCATGGAATCAATTTTTATTTTCAAACAGGCTTTTATTTTGCAGTGTACTTTTCTTGCTTTGAGTATGGTAAGCCGACCACAAAATTACGTGTAAATTTATTAAACTAGCAAATCGAGTTCTCAATTTTAAGTCGACCGTTTGCCATGTGTCTATCTGTTTGTCTATCTATCTGCGTGTCTATTTGGAGTAGGCCTATATGTCGCGGTAACTTTTGTAATGTGGTTCTTTAAATTATTGTTAATCGATGGTGCAATATACTCATTACAAATTATAAAGTTTCGTACATTAGCCATCGTGAGCTAAAATCAAGAAACACGACGTTTTGACGTCTACAGAATCAGAGGTCGCCTTCAGGCGAACAAAAAATGAATACAAAGATAAATCTATCATTAACAAGTGGATGTAGTCAAACTCCAAATCTTAGTTAAACAAATCTATTGCTATATATATATATATATATATATATATATATATATATATATATAATACATTTAATATTTATACATAAATTTACCTCAAGTTGTTATTTTTCTATTTGGAACATGTTTCGGGTACTACCTTGTACCCATCCTCAGCCTTCCGGTTTTTTTGTCTGGTGAAGTACATATGTGTTGTTGCTTGACTATTATTATTGTGGCTTCCTGTTGGCTTCTGGTATTTCAAGTTGGTTTTATTGTGTGTGATTGTGGTGTATGTGTTAACAACTTGAAATACCAGAAGCCAACAGGAAGCCACAATAATAATAGTCAACCAACAACACATATGTACTTCACCAGACAATTGCTTGCTTGACTATTATTATTGTGGCTTCCTGTTGGCTTCTGGTATTTCAAGTTGGTTTTATTGTGTGTGATTGTGGTGTATGTGTTAACAACTTGAAATACCAGAAGCCAACAGGAAGCCACAATAATAATAGTCAACCAACAACACATATGTACTTCACCAGACAAAAAAACCGGAAGGCTGAGGATGGGTACAAGATAGTACCCGAAACATGTTCCAAATAGAAAAATAACATCTTGAGGTAAATTTATGTTGTATAAATATTAAATGTATTATATACATCAAGAAACGGACTGTAGCAGAAAGTGAATGAAATATATATATATATATATATATATATATATATACCTGTATTGGTGGCTTCATTGTTTACGTTGGAACCACAGGAGGAATCCTTCCTTGCTGGAATGGTGAGTACTGTTTTATTATTTTTTTTTTAGCAATAAATTTGTTTAACTAAGATTTGAAGTTTGACGAATCTACTGTTTAGTGACAGATTTATCTTTGTATTAATTGTTTGTTCGCCTGAAGACCTTAGAGCTCTAATTCTATAGAGGTCGAAACGTCGTGATTCCTGATTTTAACTCACGATGGGTAAAGTCCGAAACCTTATAATTTGTAATGGACTTTTGTAACGCGTCAACCAATTTACTGCTGAAACTTAGTGTTCATATCTATACTTTTACCTCACACACCCCTATTGATTTTTAGATTGAACACCCCTTCTCGCCAAAAAATAAGGGAGGCAAAAATGTGACGGCTTAAATTTTTTTTTAACTGCAAAACTCCATAACCACAATCTGAATATATTATTCAGTTTTGGAATTTTCAAATGTTACAACACCGGGGCCCATTAAATAAACCAAACCTTTGAAAAAATTTTAAAAATTCACCCGGGTGTCAAACCGAAGGAAATTTTAATCCAAACGCCAATGTAGCGTCTGCTCTGAAATTTTTTGAAATTTAGGGGCACCGCAAGCCAAAAATAGAAGTCAAAACTTCAAGATAACTCTAAAAGTCAATGTGGGGCACCTATGTTTGCTACAAATGCAAAATCTTCAACAGCAACTTGACAAAATCAATATCTCTCAACGGTTCCCGCAATATTAGACCGCGTTAAAAAAGTTTATATGCTAAAGTCGCAAGAAAACTATATACAGTTACGTATATTTTTGAAAACATCAGCCCACTTCGATATAGGCCTGTCGATATATTTTCTAATTGGCCTATACATAAGCTTTAAATGTAGTGGTAAATTATTTACCACTTGGGCGTTGATTTAAAAAATGAAGTAGTTTGGAATTTTTAGTCTTTATCGCAAGACTGTCTTGGTTAAATTGTGGTTTATAAAAAGAAAGAAAAAATAGAGTAATTGGAGTTTCTTTTGTAATTTTTCGAATTACTCTATATTGAATTTTACCAAATAATAATGAGAAAATTCTGCAGTTCAGAGATCAAATAATTATAGGTCGAATTAATTAGATCTATTTTTATTATTATAGATTGAACAATTCTGAAATTTCTAATTGTTATGTGGCGTATATACATAGAAGTATTAAGGAAACATTAAATAAGTGTAACGGTTATGCCAAGACCCCCCCCCCCGAGTTTCCCCCAAAGTACGTGGATCCGTCACCCCATGTCCCTCCCGTCAAATTGCTTTATTTATACATCGGTGGGGTGCCAGCTGTGACGTCACAGGCGCCGCGACGCTACGCTGACAGTTTATTGAGACGCCGCCACCAGCGTCGACAGCTACGTCATACCTCCACTCCACTCCACTTGATGCTTCTTCCTTTTTCTCTGCCGAAAAAATTCCATTATAATCATCACTAACTTGCTGCAGTTGTCTGTTGCTACTACCACAATGTGCGGACGCCTGACAACCACTCGGTCCACGAACATGTGTGTGTGTGTGTACGCGTTGAAACGTACCTTACTGACACGTAAACCTTGGTTTACATTTTTACAACACAATTTGCATTCATTTTGCTGCTTACGAACGATTTTTTAAATTAATCCTTTAATCAGAGTACTAGCAGAATAGCCATGCTTCGGTGCGGCTTACAAAAAAAAATGGAAATTAAATTTCAATCCAGCTTATACTCTAGGTGCTACCTTTTACTATTGGACTATTATTTATACTAAATACAAAGTTTGGCAATTAAAAATAATGTTTGAAATGCGGATGTAACTAATTTTTTACGAACCTGCAAGGTTTCACAACAATTTATTAAAAATGTCATCAAAAAGTTGATTTTCGCATCGGGGGAGGGGCGAAATCCCACTTAGAAATTTCCCAAAAGTTTCCCTACCAAGGCTACTTTGGATACTACAAGTATTTTAAAGTTTTACATGAACAGGTTTTTGGCCTGTTGTACAATCCCATAACGGGAGGGGGTTGACATACTTCTTATTAGAAAAATGAGAATGATTTACAAGGAGCTATGTTTCAATTATAAGTGGCAAGAGAGTACTCAGTGCCGTTTCAGTAAGAAATACCAAAACCATGGACTTTAAAGGTAAATATCCAGTGAGGACTAGGATAGTTATAAACAACAGCACTTTAAACAAGTGAGCCGTTTCAAATATCTCGGTTTAGCAGTAAGCTACGAATCTGATTATGATATAAAAGAGAAGATAAATAAATTTAGAAATATTTGTGATACGATTCATAGAAATGTTAAAATTAAAACAAGACACAGCGCAAGGATTAAATTTTATAAACCACAATAGCAATACCCACGTTGATTTATGCGAGTGAGGCGTGGGTCATGAAAAAAACGGAAAGAGGCAAGATTCAGAGTGCTGAAATGCAGTTTCTTCGAAATACTTTAAATTATATATTGGAAGATAGAATAAGGAATGAAGGATATCAGAGTAGAACTTGAAGTAAAGGACATAAATGAAATTATTTCAATTTACAGAATACAATGGTGGGATCATTTGCAAAGGATGACAGAAGATCGATTGCCCTGACACTGAACTATAAAGCCATTGGTAGAAGAGACGTGGGTCGTCCGAGGATGAGATGGGTGTCGGAACAAGTTTATATAACCTAATCCTTGAAGAGGAGAAGAAGAAAGAGAAAAGTTTTGCAATTGAAAATAATGTATGAAATGCGGATGTAAGTAATTATTTACAAACCTGCAAGGTTTCACAAAAATTGATGAAAATTCCATCAAAAAGTTGGTTTTTGTATTGGGGGGGGGGGCGAAATTCCCCGAAAGTTTTCTTACCACACACCTACGTCCTAAAAGGAATTTTGTACAAACTTTTAAGTGTGTAGGCCTTCTAGTTTTGGAGGTTATGTGATCAGTCAGTCAGCTGTTTGGATTTTATATTTATGGATACATATTATTTGGATGTATATAAAATATAGATTGGTTTTGAGTAAAATTTCCAATTTACCCCTCAAAGCCGTCAGTTCTTTTTTCTATCGTGAATAAGAAATTGATTGAAAAATTTATCAGAAAACTGAATTTTCTATTAGAGGGGAAATCCCCCCGAAATCCCGCTTAGAAGTAAAATGTCTCAACAAGGTTAAATTTTCATAATAGGTAATTTTTCAAATATCAGAAAAATTACAAAAATCCTGATTACCCTACTACTCTTGTTTACTAAAGTAACAGTTCCAGAACAATCATTTAATAAACGCTAAAAATTTCAGTTAATCGGATTTGTGTTGAAATTCAATTTATTGTGACACCCGGCTGGAGATTTAAACTTTTTTAAATTTTGGCCCCATTTTTGGGATCTGGAGTCAACAATTTTCAAATTTCAAAAACTATGCTATGGTGATGAACATTTTAAAAATTTATAATTTCATGATCAAGAGACACGCGCGCACACTCGAGTTGACAAACCCAGGACCGAGTCGTAAATAAAAACGATTAGAGACACGTCAGACCCGACGCCAGTGGGAGACAATGAAAAAATGTCTGAGTACACGCAACAATAGAAAGCAGGGAACGTCGTTGACAGCACGAAGTTAGCTACGATTTACAACGCCAAACAAACCAGACAAAAAAAGGCATAGTCCAGTAGCCTGGTTACGCAGAAGTGAAATGGAACACATACTGTGGGGTTAAGTTGTAACGAGCACATGTATGAACGCTACACCCCGTAACAAAGGGTGCAGAGAAATCTTGACAAATATG
Source organism: Magicicada septendecula (assembly GCA_034769895.1). NCBI lineage: Eukaryota > Metazoa > Arthropoda > Insecta > Hemiptera > Cicadidae > Magicicada > Magicicada septendecula. The sequence continues at coordinate 60,477,017 of CM068370.1, read as the reverse complement.
TAGACAATAGGACGGATATTCAATGAATACTAGAGATATACACAGCCCAGCAGGAAAGCACGCCCTGACGTCCAGTCAGATTTACAACTAGAAAGAGTGGGACCCGTCCAGGGATGACGCCCAACGAAGAGTTGATAATTGGCGGAACGAGCGAAGGGTAAATGAACAATTGAACAAGACGCTGCAGACTCTTAACAAAAGCTATATCGGAGTGCCTCGACAACGTGGAAACAAAAGTTTGATAGACAGGCGGGGAATTGCTCTAGTTTCTGAGAATCAGCACAACGTTCGTCGCTGGGATATTCCGGGGATGCCGACGGCCAACCAGAGTTTGGCATCTTCCAAAGGAACTGGTGGAGAGAGTAGTGACGACTTGAACGACGAATCAGGAAACCGATGACAAAAATCTACAAGGTGGTAGGAATTTAGGAACCTATCAACAACGGCCGAAGGCGTAGAGGTGAGAAAATTGCCTTCTGGGAGAGAATGATTGATAACAACTGTTTGCGAGGACGCGGAGCCCAGTAGTAGAAGAGTAATTGAATAACAGTAGTAATATAGTAGAAGTAGTAGTAATTGAAATAGTTTACACGACTTACTCAACTTTTAACTCGGTTAATCAATCAGTGAAATTGTAACCAAGTTTCGGTCTTAAGTGAACTTAGACATTCAACTCAATCGCAGTTCTACAAAATGTATGTTCGATAGTTTATATGAGTTACCGAACTTACCGCAGTAATCAATAGTGCGAATAGACATAACTATCGTTAAATACCAGTGTATACGTGACTCTAGACTACGACCGACACGCAACATAATGCAATACGAGTGAGTAACAATCCGAGAGTAAAACATTGGGTGACGATTTCAGACACTATTCAACCATAATGAAACTCAATGTTGGGCATCTGAACTGAGTGAATTAACACGAACACTAACACGCACATTGCATACATTACGTCCAAGATAGACAAAATAGTTAGCTACATGAACACGCACACAGCAAACTCAAAAAGCAAACCACTTCAATGACGATGATTGCATCTTAACACTTGAAGCCATGAAACACTTAACGCCAGCGGAGAGTCCAACACCACACTATACATAATGCGAGTGGAAAATTCAGTGAGTGAAAGTGAAGTGTTCTTCGATCAATAGTGATTACCATGTACAAGGAACCCACCAACAGATGAAATCTTACACCGATGGAATTTGTGGATAAGACTTTTGCAAGATAAGTCTTTATGTTTCTTAAATGCTAGTTGATACATACTACTGCACTGTCTCTTCTTTTCAAAGAGCTACTCCCGAGAGATTTCTGTAAATCTACATAAATCATAAATCTAATAATGTTAATATTAAAGTCATTCATCTGAGCATAATGAACGCATTTGGCTAGGGATAAAATATATTTCATTATATTTGGTCTCCAGTCGCAGTGAAATTGAAATAAATAAATACCTTTTTCTTTATCAGTGTAGTGAATGTGATAAATTCTACATAGGACAAACGGGCAGGAAATTTAAAGACAGATATAAAGAACATTTGCCAAAAAGGAACATCAAGTCAATCAAATCCAACTTTGCTTTACATCTGGTAAACAGCAATCACAGTTATAGTGGTTTCACAGATAACTTTACGCCCATACATATATGCAGTAAGAGCCGATACATGGATGCCATGGAAGAATATGAAATATATAAAGCGCTTTTATTTCAACCAAACCTACTGCTTAATGATCAATTAACATTTAAATCTCACTGTTTATATGATACTGTATTGAAGAGTGATAACGCTTGTGTACACCAGCCGAGTATATAGTTTGATTACGTGGTCAGTTACAGTACGGCAGTGCGCACTGTTACGTGGACTGAGTTCTATCATACTCATTGTGTTATGTGTTTATGTGTTGATGTGTTTTAATTATTATATTCTTGACACGTTCGTTATGAACTAGAAGAAAAAACAATTTTACCTGATGATGGGAACGTGTTCCCGAAACATGTCGTAAGACATCAAAGACGTAGTCGCAGCACGGATAAAGAAAAAGGTATTTATTTATTTCAAAATATATTTGTTTGCTTATTGTTTGTATATTTTGTAATAATACAAAATATTAGATTAATTTATGTATGTAAGAATGTGTAATAATGTTCACTTTGGAACGTCGATTTGGTAACGTTCCTGGTCTTCGTGGTTACAAAATAAAATCTGTGTGAATTGCTCTTGTAACAATTTGAAAATAAAAATAAATTTAAAATTTATTTAAAAAAAAAATTTTCTGAAAATGTTTTCTGAGTAATTTGGTTCTTAAAATTTAGGAACAAATCGAGTTTATTGAATGTAATTAAAAATGTGATGGTATCGTTTTTATTTTGGTAATAGTGTCACTTTCAGTTAATTTGTTTGAAAGACTCCAATTTTCAGTTAACTCCAAGTTTAGGCGAAAAACGGCTCTCTTCTTCTTCTTCTTGAAACGTCGTCGTTTCGTATATACCGCCTTTCGGTTAGTTGGGTTTCTTGATTAATTTACCTGTTAAGCCTTTTTATAATAAAAATCAACTCCAAATTACCAAAACAGAACGTTTATTAATAAAAATAATGAATTTGTTCGATTAAAATCGATGTTACAATGTAGTATCGACTCACTCAGGGCCGGTCGATATAAACAGTTTACATTAGTATTATAAAAATATGGTTCTTTAAACGGTTATTTAAGATATAGCCAGAGAAGGTTATGGGCAGGAAAGTATAACACTTACAATTATAAAATGCCTTAATATTAAACAATACAATGATAATTAGAAATAATAAAAGTTTATATATGATTTTTATTCAAACCAATAGCTGCCAAATGTCGTTTTCCCACAGCAGAAAATGAGAAGAGCACTGAATCAAAATGGCCGACTGACGCATGCGCGATGAAGCCTCTAACATTGACGAAGTATTTGTTGAAATAAAGATGTCCTTTCTTCGTGTAAATGGTCTCAGCAATTGTATATGATCGTCCTGGATATATTTAAATGTCACTGGTGTATGATGGAATAGTTCACTTGGTGTAAAATGTTGTTATTGGATATATCTCATTGTGTCTATGTGTCGGTTTTAACCTCGAATTTTCAGTCTGTATATGGTGTGATATCAGTGTTATTCCGTTTAATTAGTTTTATGTGGTTCAGTTTATTGGTGTTACACTGTTCATAGATTAACTTCACCACTTTACAATAAATAAAATAGTTCAAAATAATTTTATACAAAATTTCACGGAACTCGGTTTATAACATAACCGCCATTAAAGGTTATTTCTAGCAAAAAGTCACGTTAAGTGCACTCGTCAACGTATAATAATGAACTGTTCTGATTTTCTTCGTCTCCTGAAAATCTTAGCCTATTTAATATATCTTATACATTGTTTCAAATTATCTTAGCTTCCGATACATTTTATTTTGATACATTATGCTCAGAAAATAATTTCGTTATTAGTTAACTGTACGAAATATTAAATACATATTCGGTTTCATTATTCTATTCTGCTTATTTTGCTAGTAATTAATTTAGTGTTACAAAGTTTCATTAGAAAATTATATTTATTACGTTTTTGGAAGGTAGGCCTAAAATTATACTTCCTGTAGTCTAAGCAAATAATAGCCATTTTCCCTAATATAATTATTATTCTATTAAATCTGAAATTGATATAATTGTCTATTCTTACTTAATTTATTGCAATTTAGTTTATTAATGATGGTTTTTAAATACAATTCATTTGTCTATGGCTCCTCCTATGATAATGTCAGTTAGTCCATTCCAGTTTTAATGGTAATTTTATTAGATAAATAAATAATTTTACTTCTCTACTGACCATATCTTTAGAAAGCCTTATTTATATGGTATACTATATGTTGGGTTTATCTTGCATAAATATTGTCAGTTTAACTGGCTTATAAGGCTAGATTTATTAATTATTCTGCAGTTTAAATTCATTATATGGCCTAGATTTGATGTGTTGCTATTTGCAAAATTTTTACCAATGTAGTTATTTTATATCCTTCTCTGACTTCTTATCCTTATATACTTTATTAACAATTGGTTCTTTGACTGGTATAACAGTGATTATTGATTGTACAATTAAAATATAACACCTATCTCTGTCAAAACTGGTACCTTGAATAATACCTTTTATGTGTATTAATTACCTAGTAACATAATTAAAAATATTTTATAACATTGGGAATGATATCTACTTTTAGATAGGGTATTCCAAATTTAAATTGACAACAAAATAACAGCTTATAACAATAATATCTCTTACTACTAATTCTTATTTGTCTAATTATTATATGGAACAGGAACATAACATCCTGGTTCCATATAATGGTTAACACTTCTTAAAACTAATTATTAACAGTCTGCTCTGTATTTCCCAATTTTAAAGATTTATTCCCCCTCTTTAAGTATAACACTGGCTATCTGTTTCTTATTTCATTCTATGGAATGTTCATATAGCTTCAGTAGCCTTTCATTAGTAATATTACTATTTCATATCAAAATAGATACTGTTCACAAAACACTTAAAGTTTATTACTTTGTACTGCAACTCATGCACCTTTCTAAAATTTATCAGTTATAATTCGATAACTTACACTTGTCCATGGTGATTTATTAATATTATTACTAGTCCTTTTCTAGCTTTATAACATGAAATATTCAACCATGGGGGGACTGTGAAGATTTGTTCATACAAACTAAACAATAACTTTTTGGATGCACTGTTATTTAATACTATTAACACTTTTGGTTTTTGTCAGTTTTACATTGTGATATGGTTTTTTGGGGTGTTATACTTTCTCTTTGGACATTCATTTATTTTTGGGGTTTTTGGGTTCTCTCCCTATGGGGTTTCTATTTTATATGGGTCGTCTCACTTCCTTCTTCTTTCTTCAGTATTTTTGGTCATTCTTCCTTCTTCTTTCTTCAGTATTCTTGGTCATTCTTCCTTCTTCTTTCTTCAGTATTCTTGTTCATTTTATATTTCTTCTTCCTCCTTTCTTCTTTCTTCAGTAATTTTGTTCATTTTATATTTTTTTCTTTCTTCTTTCTTCTTTCTTCAGTACCATTTCGCTGTGTATGCTTTTGTTTCTTCTGGTCTGGTTTCTTTGTCGGGGTATCTTAATTGCCTGCTTCTATCTTACCTGGGTAATTTTGTTATTCACATTTTTAGTTTTCTGGATTTTTAAATTTGTAGTATTATATTATTTGCAGATTTTTTCTTTATTTTAACTTTTCTTGTGAGTATATTAATTAATAGTGCCTTTTACGAGGGCTGACTTTTAAGCCTTTACAAACGACCACTAGATGGCGCTAGTGAGATGTGACATTATCATTGTTGAAAAATTTGTCATATGTTATTTGTAAAACAATTGCAGCTCAGATATTGGCCGAGTAGTTTGTTTGCAGTGAGCGTTTAAAACAAAAGTGTTTGTGAAAAAATGGAAATTTCATGTGAAGGTTTTCGTTGGATGATTTTTTACGATTTTAATAAAGGCCTAACTCAACAACAATGCCTCGAATCGCTTCGTACAACTTTTGGTAATCAATCACCATCAGAAAAGACTGTTTACAATTGGTTTGCGGAATTTCGCCGTGGTCGTGCTTCAGTCAGCGATGAATTACGTGAAGGTCGACCTAAATCGGTTGTTGTTCCCAAAAACATCGATGCTGTGCACAACGTGATTAAAGAAGATCGGCATGTGGCTTACCGTGAGATAGAGGCATCCTTAGGCATATCGAAGACTGCAGTACATTTGATTTTACATGAACATTTAGCTGTTAAAAAGATCTGTTCCCGATGGATTCCGCATAATTTGACCGAAACTCAAAAACAGCCTCGTGTCAATTGGTTAAGGAAATGATCCAAAAATTCGACCGAGGAAATGGAAAATCCGTATACAACATCGTAACAGGAGACGAAACTTGGATATATTCGTACGAGCCGGAAACTAAGCAACAATCAACTGTTTGGGTGTTCCAAGATGAACCGAAGCCAACAAAAGTGGTTCGTTCACGAAGCACTTCCAAGAAAATGATCGCTTGTTTCTTTGCTTACACTGGACATGTCGCGACCTTTGCTTTAGAGGATCGAAGAACAGTTAATGCTGAATAGTATACAACAATTTGTTTGCCACAAGTCATCGATGAAATCAGGAAACACAACCGAAAACATCGCATCATTCTTCATCACGACAATGCCAGCTCTCACACAGCACGTCAAACAATTGATTATTTGAAGGAGGAAAACATCGAATTAATGTCTCATTCATTTACCTGATTTATCGCCAAACGACTTCTTTTTGTTCCCGAATGTCAAACAAAAAATGCGTGGACAGCGATTTTCATCACCTCAAGAAGCTGTTGAATCCTTCCAAAACCATATTTCTGAGGTACCAACATCAGAGTGGAAAAAATGTTTCGAGACTTGGTTCGAACGCATGCAAAAGTGTGTAAATCTCAAAGGCGAATATTTTGAGAAACAATAAAACGATTTGTATCAAAAAATGTTTTTTCTTTCATTGTCTTTGTAAAAACTTAAAAGGTAGCCTATGTAATTGATTCTCATCTGGATATTCCATAGATTAGAGCTTTATCAATGATCATTGAGTAATTTATTTATGTGGATTATCTGTCATGCTACAGATTGCTCTCTTCCAGAAGTGATTAGTTCAGATCATACTTAGTTTGTCTGAAGTAATTGCTTATGATATTTCATTATAAATTATATTTCTTTACTTCCTTCACATTTCTAAAATTTTTTCTTCTATATTTTTGAGCTTATCTATATTTCATTATTAACTGGATTCTTCTTGATAGTAATAGTCATCTGATGTTCGTTATTTTTTATTTTTCCATTTTCTTCTTAACTTGGTTCTTTATCCTTGGGATATTTATTCCCTAAAATTCCCTAACACGTTAGCTGGGGCAGTGTCCAGAGGGGCTCTGTAGGCTACACTCTCTGCTGGCCATACTACGTCATTTATTGATTACAGAGGTAAATCATCTCTGATCAATACATAATAATACTGCTGGACTTATCTACAGACAGTTATTAATAAAAATTACATAAGAATAGTCCACCTTAGGACTATAAAAAAAAAATTAAATATCTTTGGATATTTCACTTCGTATCTGAACAAATCTATTAATATTTCTATCTTAGTTAATTTCTATCTCAGTTACTTTTCTCAATGGTTAGCTCGGTTGGCATTTTACTTCTCTTTATGGTTGGAAGCTGGTTTAATATAATTATCACTTGTTATTCAGTGTAGTTTTTATTTATTTTTAATTCTCTGTCATATTTTGACTGTTATCACAATCTCTTTCTGGTCATTGGTAGCATATATTTTGTATTATATTTTTGTTCTTTTCTTAATTCTTATGAATCGTTCCACTAGTATTATGTTCTTGCAATTACTCTTTTAATTGTCTTTCTTATAATTGACATTTATTATATGATCATATTTTTCTTATGGATTTATTTATATATAGTTTTTATTTCTTTTTCAAAATTTTATTCTGCTCTTGCTTTTTATCCAAATGCACTCTTTAATTATTAATTCCATGTGTTTATTATCTCTGTTTATTTTACATAAAATTCTCATTAATTTTACTTCACAATAAGTTTATTCATTTTAATTGTATCAATGGTTTGTACTGCTATTTCTTTATTCTCGAAAGTTTTTCAGAATTGGTCCCATATATAATTGTTTGTAATGTATTATCCAAATTCTTTTTCTTCTTTATTAATCCCAAAAGTTGTTCAAATATAAGGTAGTAGGTAGTTCTTACTTTTTTTTTTTTTAGAAGTTACATATTTTCTAAATTCATTTTCTTCCTTTTATTTTCCATAAAGTTTTTTCATAAATATTTGGTAGTAAGTAGTCATTACTTCATTTTTGAATTTCATTGTAATATTTTATAAATTCTTATTATTCTAGAAATCGTTTCAAAAATAATAGGTAATAAGTTGTTCTTACTTGATTTTTGAATTTTTTTTTTATATTTTATTCTAAATTCTTCTTGTTCTAGATTAAAAGTTGGTTCAAATATAAGGTAGTAAATTGTTCTTACTTTGTTTTTGAATTTATGCATTAAATAAATTCCTTTTTCTTCTTGTTCATTTCTAAAAGTTGGTTCAAATATAAGGTAGTAAGTTGTTCTTACTTTGTTTTTTGAATTTATGCATTCAAAATTAAATCTTCCATACATTCAATTACTCATAATATTTTTTCATGGAAGTGGTTAACATATCATATTATTACCCTAAATATGGTATTAGCTCTCTTCTTTTCTTTACTTCAAATGTACTTCTCATTATTATTTTTCTTTTATTTACCCTGGTGGATGATTTTTATTAGGTTGCACAGTTGCTCATATTTCCTTTGTAAGGTGTAATTTCTTAATTAATTTTCCTTCTTAAACCCCCGTTTTGGTTCTTCGTTCATTCTTCTTATTATTTCTCCTCATTGATAATTATTTTCTTCTTCTTTGTTGTGGTTTTTGCCGTTGTCGGTTCTCATGACATCCATTTCCTTTACCACCTCATTATGTATCCGTCATCTAGCTTATCAGATCCATACTTATCGATGTTAACCTTGGAGTAATCATTTTCCTTCCTCTTGCTGGGATCCTTTTTAGGTTTTTGGCTACCTTCTGCTTTAATATGGTTGACTTGAGCGATTCGGGGTCCTCCGTCGTTTTTTGGTTCGTTATGCAGTATTGAATGACTAGGATATTCACCGACTACTACCCAATTTTCATTCTCACTGTTATCTCGGTTAGGCCCGACCGGGGTGTTGGTCGGTAAACCTTGAGTGGTTGCTGACCGCTCCGTAAGAGGGTTAGATGGTTGATTTCGGTTCATGTTCCGTTCTGGGTCATCTAAACTGTTACCCCGTCTGGGCAGGTTATATCTTGTATCCTCCCGTTCTCGGCTTCTCCATCGATCCTCCTCCTCATGGAAGCTGTTACACCGTTGATGGTTATACCTGTTTTGGCTGTTTCCTTCTGCGTGTATAAAATTTACACGGGGTCGGGAGAACCTGTTGTTGTTGTTATTATTATTAGGGTAACCCCTATTGTTATTGTAAAACCGCTCGGTGTTATTGGTATGATTGGGGTTTCTCTGGCTATTTACATTATTATTCGGGTAATAATTACTTCGATTACCGGAGAACCCGTTATTATTTCGGTTAATGTTCGGGTTTGTATTACCGTGGTTATTGTTGTTATTGTTACCGTTCGTGGGGTGCTGATTATGGTAATTTGGATTATATCTGTTTCCTTGGTACCCACTGTTGACCTGTTGACTATTATTGTTCGATGACGGATTATTTCGAACTTCTGGCCGCTCATTTCTTCTTCTACTCTGCCTGTAATATTCTTCGTTCTCATAATTTTTAATAGCTCCGTCATCGCCTGTATGGTCTTTATCTGGCTACCTCTTCGAGCTCTTATGACCTCTTCGTCATAATGATAGGAAAGCTTGTTCACCAGGCATTCCTCTGGTATGGCTGGTTCCAGGTGCTTGGCCAAGCACACCTTCCCAAGGAAGTATGCAGTCATGGTACTGCCAAACTGGGTTTTGTATTGGCCATTGCAGATGTTGTCCCTTATTAAATTCTGGGTGGTCTCTGACCAATACTTGGACTTGAACAAACTTTTGAACTGCTGATAATCGTTTATCTCGCTCCTGTTCGCCATCCACCAATTGTCCGTCATATCCCGGAATGATTCGTCTAATAGTTCTCGACTATTGGACCATCGATTATTTCTATGTTTGGCCATATATTCCTCGATACGGGCCAAGAACTCCATCGGTTTCCTTTTATATTGGCGGAAGTTAAGCCATTCTCTGTTCTCGTTGATGGGGATATTAGTGAAGCTGGTTGGTCGGTTCCGAATTGCTTCCATGTCCTCCTGGTTCTGTCTCACTTGACCAGTGATGTTAGTCATCGCTTCCTCCATTCCGTCACATCTTTCCGTAATTCGAGTTCGTACCTTACTGAGTTCTTCCTGGCTTTCCTTTCGGTTTTCTTCTGCCTTCTTGCGATTAGATTCTTCAAGATTTGTGACCTTGGTGTTCACTACTTCCTTGAACTCTTGTACCTCCACTTCCGTCAGCCGACATCTTCCATCAACTTCTCTTTTCTGTTGATTTATAGTTATGGTTTCGTCTTCCAGCCTTTTGGTCATAGATTTCTTATTATCTTTGAGTTCTTTGTTCATTTCCTTTCTTAATAGCTCCATTCGTTCGTCTAACTTGTCTAAATTCTCTTGGTTAACTTCTCGTAATTCTTCTCGTAAGAGTTGGTTATCCTCTCTTAACTCTTCCAAACTTTCCCCCATCTTATCTTCCATTTTCTTGTTATTCTCCTCCAATTTTTCTTCCATCTTCTTGCTGGTTTCCTCCATTTTCTGATTAGTTTCATCAATTTTCTCGCTTAAAGATCGGTTGTCTTTCTTCATTTCCTTGCTGGTTTCCTCTATTCTCTTATTGGTGTTTTCAATCTTTTTACTCAATTCTTCTTTTATTGCTTGGTTGTCCTTCTTCAATTCGTCTTTTGTTGCTTGGTTGTCCTTCTTCAATTCTTCTTTTGTTGCTTGGTTGTCCTTCTTCAATTCTTCTTTTGTTGCTTGGTTGTCCTTCTTCAATTCTTCTTTTGTTGCCTCTATGCTCTTATTTATATCACTCAAATTTTCCTTCAAGGACTGTTGGTCTTCTTTCCTTGCCTTACTATTTTCTTCTGTAGTAGAATCCAATTTCTTACTCATTTGCATGAACATTTCCATTAATTTGTCCATTGTACTTTCTTCTGTAGTCCTAGACTTTTCCACTTCCTTGTCTTGGACATGGACGTCCCCTGTTTGGGTGGGTATTTCGGGTTGTTCCTCTGGTGGTGCTGGTTGTTTATGTTCCACCCGTTCTAATATCTTTTCCACGTCCTCCACTGGGGTCGCCTCCTTATCATCCATATTGAGTTCTTTTTCGGCCTCCGCCGCTCTCTTCTTTGATGTGGCACGACGCTGCATCTTCCCTGGTTCCCTGGCTGGATAACCGCTGCCAAGCTGAATTAGAAATTGGGCAAGTAATTGCAGCCCTTTAGTTGGACGCCAATTTTGTAATAATACAAAATATTAGATTAATTTATGTATGTAAGACTGTGTAATAATGTTCACTTTGGAATGTCGATTTGGTAACGTTCCTGGTCTTCGTGGTTACAAAATAAAATCTGTGTGAATTGCTGTTGTAACAATTTGAAAATAAAAATAAATTTAAAATTTATTTAAAAAAAAATTTTTTCTGAAAATGTTTTCTGAGTAATTTGGTTCTTAAAATTTAGGAACAAATCGAGTTTATTGATTGTAATTAGAAATGTGATGGTATCGTTTTTATTTTGGTAATAGTGTCACTTTCAGTTAATTTGTTTGAAAGACTCCAATTTTCAGTTAACTCCAAGTTTAGGCGAAAAACGGCTCTCTTCTTCTTCTTCTTGAAACGTTGTCGTTTCGTATATACCGCCTTTCGGTTAGTTGGGTTTTTTGATTAATTTACCTGTTAAGCCTTTTTATAATAAAAATCAACTCCAAATTACCAAAACAGAACGTTTATTAATAAAAATAATGAATTTGTTCGATTAAAATCGATGTTACAATGTAGTATCGACTCACTCAGGGCCGGTCGATATAAACAGTTTACATTAGTATTATAAAAATATGGTTCTTTAAACGGTTATTTAAGATATAGCCAGAGAAGGTTATGGGCAGGAAAGTATAACACTTACAATTATAAAATGCCTTAATATTAAACAATACAATGATAATTAGAAATAATAAAAGTTTATATATGATTTTTATTCAAACCAATAGCTGCCAAATGTCGTTTTCCCACAGCAGAAAATGAGAAGAGCACTGAATCAAAATGGCCGACTGACGCATGCGCGATGAAGCCTCTAACATTGACGAAGTATTTGTTGAAATAAAGATGTCCTTTCTTCGTGTAAATGGTCTCAGCAATTGTATATGATCGTCCTGGATATATTTAAATGTCTCTGGTGTATGATGGAATAGTTCACTTGGTGTAAAATGTTGTTATTGGATATATCTCATTGTGTCTATGTGTCGGTTTTAACCTCGAATTTTCAGTCTGTATATGGTGTGATATCAGTGTTATTCCGTTTAATTAGTTTTATGTGGTTCAGTTTATTGGTGTTACACTGTTCATAGATTAACTTCACCACTTTACAATAAATAAAATAGTTCAAAATAATTTTATACAAAATTTCACGGAACTCGGTTTATAACATAACCGCCATTAAAGGTTATTTCTAGCAAAAAGTCACGTTAAGTGCACTCGTCAACGTATAATAATGAACTGTTCTGATTTTCTTCGTCTCCTGAAAATCTTAGCCTATTTAATATATCTTATACATTGTTTCAAATTATCTTAGCTTCCGATACATTTTATTTTGATACATTATGCTCAGAAAATAATTTCGTTATTAGTTAACTGTACGAAATATTAAATACATATTCGGTTTCATTATTCTATTCTGCTTATTTTGCTAGTAATTAATTTAGTGTTACAAAGTTTCATTAGAAAATTATATTTATTACGTTTTTGGAAGGTAGGCCTAAAATTATACTTCCTGTTGTCTAAGCAAATAATAGCCATTTTCCCTAATATAATTATTATTCTATTAAATCTGAAATTGATATAATTGTCTATTCTTACTTAATTTATTGCAATTTAGTTTATTAATGATGGTTTTTAAATACAATTCATTTGTCTATGACTCCTCCTATGATAATGTCAGTTAGTCCATTCCAGTTTTAATGGTAATTTTATTAGATAAATAAATAATTTTACTTCTCTACTGACCATATCTTTAGAAAGCCATATTTATATGGTATACTATATGTTGGGTTTATCTTGCATAAATATTGTCAGTTTAACTGGCTTATAAGACTAGATTTATTAATTATTCTGCAGTTTAAATTCATTATATGGCCTAGATTTGATGTGTTGCTATTTGCAAAATTTTTACCAATGTAGTTATTTTATATCCTTCTCTGACTTCTTATCCTTATATACTTTATTAACAATTGGTTCTTTGACTGGTATAACAGTGATTATTGATTGTACAATTAAAATATAACACCTATCTCTGTCAAAACTGGTACCTTGAATAATACCTTTTATGTGTATTAATTACCTAGTAACATAATTAAAAATATTTTATAACATTGGGAATGATATCTACTTTTAGATAGGGTATTCCAAATTTAAATTGACAACAAAATAACAGCTTATAACAATAATATCTCTTACTACTAATTCTTATTTGTCTAATTATTATATGGAACAGGAACATAACATCCTGGTTCCATATAATGGTTAACACTTCTTAAAACTAATTATTAACAGTCTGCTCTGTATTTCCCAATTTTAAAGATTTATTCCCCCTCTTTAAGTATAACACTGGCTATCTGTTTCTTATTTCATTCTATGGAATGTTCATATAGCTTCAGTAGCCTTTCATTAGTAATATTACTATTTCATATCAAAATAGATACTGTTCACAAAACACTTAAAGTTTATTACTTTGTACTGCAACTCATGCACCTTTCTAAAATTTATCAGTTATAATTCGATAACTTACACTTGTCCATGGTGATTTATTAATATTATTACTAGTCCTTTTCTAGCTTTATAACATGAAATATTCAACCATGGGGGGACTGTGAAGATTTGTTCATACAAACTAAACAATAACTTTTTGGATGCACTGTTATTTAATACTATTAACACTTTTGGTTTTTGTCAGTTTTACATTGTGATATGGTTTTTTGGGGTGTTATACTTTCTCTTTGGACATTCATTTATTTTTGGGGTTTTTGGGTTCTCTCCCTATGGGGTTTCTATTTTATATGGGTCGTCTCACTTCCTTCTTCTTTCTTCAGTATTTTTGGTCATTCTTCCTTCTTCTTTCTTCAGTATTCTTGGTCATTCTTCCTTCTTCTTTCTTCAGTATTCTTGTTCATTTTATATTTCTTCTTCCTCCTTTCTTCTTTCTTCAGTAATTTTGTTCATTTTATATTTTTTTCTTTCTTCTTTCTTCTTTCTTCAGTACCATTTCGCTGTGTATGCTTTTGTTTCTTCTGGTCTGGTTTCTTTGTCGGGGTATCTTAATTGCCTGCTTCTATCTTACCTGGGTAATTTTGTTATTCACATTTTTAGTTTTCTGGATTTTTAAATTTGTAGTATTATATTATTTGCAGATTTTTTCTTTATTTTAACTTTTCTTGTGAGTATATTAATTAATAGTGCCTTTTACGAGGGCTGACTTTTAAGCCTTTACAAACGACCACTAGATGGCGCTAGTGAGATGTGACATTATCATTGTTGAAAAATTTGTCATATGTTATTTGTAAAACAATTGCAGCTCAGATATTGGCCGAGTAGTTTGTTTGCAGTGAGCGTTTAAAACAAAAGTGTTTGTGAAAAAATGGAAATTTCATGTGAAGGTTTTCGTTGGATGATTTTTTACGATTTTAATAAAGGCCTAACTCAACAACAATGCCTCGAATCGCTTCGTACAACTTTTGGTAATCAATCACCATCAGAAAAGACTGTTTACAATTGGTTTGCGGAATTTCGCCGTGGTCGTGCTTCAGTCAGCGATGAATTACGTGAAGGTCGACCTAAATCGGTTGTTGTTCCCAAAAACATCGATGCTGTGCACAACGTGATTAAAGAAGATCGGCATGTGGCTTACCGTGAGATAGAGGCATCCTTAGGCATATCGAAGACTGCAGTACATTTGATTTTACATGAACATTTAGCTGTTAAAAAGATCTGTTCCCGATGGATTCCGCATAATTTGACCGAAACTCAAAAACAGCCTCGTGTCAATTGGTTAAGGAAATGATCCAAAAATTCGACCGAGGAAATGGAAAATCCGTATACAACATCGTAACAGGAGACGAAACTTGGATATATTCGTACGAGCCGGAAACTAAGCAACAATCAACTGTTTGGGTGTTCCAAGATGAACCGAAGCCAACAAAAGTGGTTCGTTCACGAAGCACTTCCAAGAAAATGATCGCTTGTTTCTTTGCTTACACTGGACATGTCGCGACCTTTGCTTTAGAGGATCGAAGAACAGTTAATGCTGAATAGTATACAACAATTTGTTTGCCACAAGTCATCGATGAAATCAGGAAACACAACCGAAAACATCGCATCATTCTTCATCACGACAATGCCAGCTCTCACACAGCACGTCAAACAATTGATTATTTGAAGGAGGAAAACATCGAATTAATGTCTCATTCATTTACCTGATTTATCGCCAAACGACTTCTTTTTGTTCCCGAATGTCAAACAAAAAATGCGTGGACAGCGATTTTCATCACCTCAAGAAGCTGTTGAATCCTTCCAAAACCATATTTCTGAGGTACCAACATCAGAGTGGAAAAAATGTTTCGAGACTTGGTTCGAACGCATGCAAAAGTGTGTAAATCTCAAAGGCGAATATTTTGAGAAACAATAAAACGATTTGTATCAAAAAATGTTTTTTCTTTCATTGTCTTTGTAAAAACTTAAAAGGTAGCCTATGTAATTGATTCTCATCTGGATATTCCATAGATTAGAGCTTTATCAATGATCATTGAGTAATTTATTTATGTGGATTATCTGTCATGCTACAGATTGCTCTCTTCCAGAAGTGATTAGTTCAGATCATACTTAGTTTGTCTGAAGTAATTGCTTATGATATTTCATTATAAATTATATTTCTTTACTTCCTTCACATTTCTAAAATTTTTTCTTCTATATTTTTGAGCTTATCTATATTTCATTATTAACTGGATTCTTCTTGATAGTAATAGTCATCTGATGTTCGTTATTTTTTATTTTTCCATTTTCTTCTTAACTTGGTTCTTTATCCTTGGGATATTTATTCCCTAAAATTCCCTAACACGTTAGCTGGGGCAGTGTCCAGAGGGGCTCTGTAGGCTACACTCTCTGCTGGCCATACTACGTCATTTATTGATTACAGAGGTAAATCATCTCTGATCAATACATAATAATACTGCTGGACTTATCTACAGACAGTTATTAATAAAAATTACATAAGAATAGTCCACCTTAGGACTATAAAAAAAAAATTAAATATCTTTGGATATTTCACTTCGTATCTGAACAAATCTATTAATATTTCTATCTTAGTTAATTTCTATCTCAGTTACTTTTCTCAATGGTTAGCTCGGTTGGCATTTTACTTCTCTTTATGGTTGGAAGCTGGTTTAATATAATTATCACTTGTTATTCAGTGTAGTTTTTATTTATTTTTAATTCTCTGTCATATTTTGACTGTTATCACAATCTCTTTCTGGTCATTGGTAGCATATATTTTGTATTATATTTTTGTTCTTTTCTTAATTCTTATGAATCGTTCCACTAGTATTATGTTCTTGCAATTACTCTTTTAATTGTCTTTCTTATAATTGACATTTATTATATGATCATATTTTTCTTATGGATTTATTTATATATAGTTTTTATTTCTTTTTCAAAATTTTATTCTGCTCTTGCTTTTTATCCAAATGCACTCTTTAATTATTAATTCCATGTGTTTATTATCTCTGTTTATTTTACATAAAATTCTCATTAATTTTACTTCACAATAAGTTTATTCATTTTAATTGTATCAATGGTTTGTACTGCTATTTCTTTATTCTCGAAAGTTTTTCAGAATTGGTCCCATATATAATTGTTTGTAATGTATTATCCAAATTCTTTTTCTTCTTTATTAATCCCAAAAGTTGTTCAAATATAAGGTAGTAGGTAGTTCTTACTTTTTTTTTTTTAGAAGTTACATATTTTCTAAATTCATTTTCTTCCTTTTATTTTCCATAAAGTTTTTTCATAAATATTTGGTAGTAAGTAGTCATTACTTCATTTTTGAATTTCATTGTAATATTTTATAAATTCTTATTATTCTAGAAATCGTTTCAAAAATAATAGGTAATAAGTTGTTCTTACTTGATTTTTGAATTTTTTTTTTATATTTTATTCTAAATTCTTCTTGTTCTAGATTAAAAGTTGGTTCAAATATAAGGTAGTAAATTGTTCTTACTTTGTTTTTGAATTTATGCATTAAATAAATTCCTTTTTCTTCTTGTTCATTTCTAAAAGTTGGTTCAAATATAAGGTAGTAAGTTGTTCTTACTTTGTTTTTTGAATTTATGCATTCAAAATTAAATCTTCCATACATTCAATTACTCATAATATTTTTTCATGGAAGTGGTTAACATATCATATTATTACCCTAAATATGGTATTAGCTCTCTTCTTTTCTTTACTTCAAATGTACTTCTCATTATTATTTTTCTTTTATTTACCCTGGTGGATGATTTTTATTAGGTTGCACAGTTGCTCATATTTCCTTTGTAAGGTGTAATTTCTTAATTAATTTTCCTTCTTAAACCCCCGTTTTGGTTCTTCGTTCATTCTTCTTATTATTTCTCCTCATTGATAATTATTTTCTTCTTCTTTGTTGTGGTTTTTGCCGTTGTCGGTTCTCATGACATCCATTTCCTTTACCACCTCATTATGTATCCGTCATCTAGCTTATCAGATCCATACTTATCGATGTTAACCTTGGAGTAATCATTTTCCTTCCTCTTGCTGGGATCCTTTTTAGGTTTTTGGCTACCTTCTGCTTTAATATGGTTGACTTGAGCGATTCGGGGTCCTCCGTCGTTTTTTGGTTCGTTATGCAGTATTGAATGACTAGGATATTCACCGACTACTACCCAATTTTCATTCTCACTGTTATCTCGGTTAGGCCCGACCGGGGTGTTGGTCGGTAAACCTTGAGTGGTTGCTGACCGCTCCGTAAGAGGGTTAGATGGTTGATTTCGGTTCATGTTCCGTTCTGGGTCATCTAAACTGTTACCCCGTCTGGGCAGGTTATATCTTGTATCCTCCCGTTCTCGGCTTCTCCATCGATCCTCCTCCTCATGGAAGCTGTTACACCGTTGATGGTTATACCTGTTTTGGCTGTTTCCTTCTGCGTGTATAAAATTTACACGGGGTCGGGAGAACCTGTTGTTGTTGTTATTATTATTAGGGTAACCCCTATTGTTATTGTAAAACCGCTCGGTGTTATTGGTATGATTGGGGTTTCTCTGGCTATTTACATTATTATTCGGGTAATAATTACTTCGATTACCGGAGAACCCGTTATTATTTCGGTTAATGTTCGGGTTTGTATTACCGTGGTTATTGTTGTTATTGTTACCGTTCGTGGGGTGCTGATTATGGTAATTTGGATTATATCTGTTTCCTTGGTACCCACTGTTGACCTGTTGACTATTATTGTTCGATGACGGATTATTTCGAACTTCTGGCCGCTCATTTCTTCTTCTACTCTGCCTGTAATATTCTTCGTTCTCATAATTTTTAATAGCTCCGTCATCGCCTGTATGGTCTTTATCTGGCTACCTCTTCGAGCTCTTATGACCTCTTCGTCATAATGATAGGAAAGCTTGTTCACCAGGCATTCCTCTGGTATGGCTGGTTCCAGGTGCTTGGCCAAGCACACCTTCCCAAGGAAGTATGCAGTCATGGTACTGCCAAACTGGGTTTTGTATTGGCCATTGCAGATGTTGTCCCTTATTAAATTCTGGGTGGTCTCTGACCAATACTTGGACTTGAACAAACTTTTGAACTGCTGATAATCGTTTATCTCGCTCCTGTTCGCCATCCACCAATTGTCCGTCATATCCCGGAATGATTCGTCTAATAGTTCTCGACTATTGGACCATCGATTATTTCTATGTTTGGCCATATATTCCTCGATACGGGCCAAGAACTCCATCGGTTTCCTTTTATATTGGCGGAAGTTAAGCCATTCTCTGTTCTCGTTGATGGGGATATTAGTGAAGCTGGTTGGTCGGTTCCGAATTGCTTCCATGTCCTCCTGGTTCTGTCTCACTTGACCAGTGATGTTAGTCATCGCTTCCTCCATTCCGTCACATCTTTCCGTAATTCGAGTTCGTACCTTACTGAGTTCTTCCTGGCTTTCCTTTCGGTTTTCTTCTGCCTTCTTGCGATTAGATTCTTCAAGATTTGTGACCTTGGTGTTCACTACTTCCTTGAACTCTTGTACCTCCACTTCCGTCAGCCGACATCTTCCATCAACTTCTCTTTTCTGTTGATTTATAGTTATGGTTTCGTCTTCCAGCCTTTTGGTCATAGATTTCTTATTATCTTTGAGTTCTTTGTTCATTTCCTTTCTTAATAGCTCCATTCGTTCGTCTAACTTGTCTAAATTCTCTTGGTTAACTTCTCGTAATTCTTCTCGTAAGAGTTGGTTATCCTCTCTTAACTCTTCCAAACTTTCCCCCATCTTATCTTCCATTTTCTTGTTATTCTCCTCCAATTTTTCTTCCATCTTCTTGCTGGTTTCCTCCATTTTCTGATTAGTTTCATCAATTTTCTCGCTTAAAGATCGGTTGTCTTTCTTCATTTCCTTGCTGGTTTCCTCTATTCTCTTATTGGTGTTTTCAATCTTTTTACTCAATTCTTCTTTTATTGCTTGGTTGTCCTTCTTCAATTCGTCTTTTGTTGCTTGGTTGTCCTTCTTCAATTCTTCTTTTGTTGCTTGGTTGTCCTTCTTCAATTCTTCTTTTGTTGCTTGGTTGTCCTTCTTCAATTCTTCTTTTGTTGCCTCTATGCTCTTATTTATATCACTCAAATTTTCCTTCAAGGACTGTTGGTCTTCTTTCCTTGCCTTACTATTTTCTTCTGTAGTAGAATCCAATTTCTTACTCATTTGCATGAACATTTCCATTAATTTGTCCATTGTACTTTCTTCTGTAGTCCTAGACTTTTCCACTTCCTTGTCTTGGACATGGACGTCCCCTGTTTGGGTGGGTATTTCGGGTTGTTCCTCTGGTGGTGCTGGTTGTTTATGTTCCACCCGTTCTAATATCTTTTCCACGTCCTCCACTGGGGTCGCCTCCTTATCATCCATATTGAGTTCTTTTTCGGCCTCCGCCGCTCTCTTCTTTGATGTGGCACGACGCTGCATCTTCCCTGGTTCCCTGGCTGGATAACCGCTGCCAAGCTGAATTAGAAATTGGGCAAGTAATTGCAGCCCTTTAGTTGGACGCCAATTTTGTAATAATACAAAATATTAGATTAATTTATGTATGTAAGACTGTGTAATAATGTTCACTTTGGAATGTCGATTTGGTAACGTTCCTGGTCTTCGTGGTTACAAAATAAAATCTGTGTGAATTGCTGTTGTAACAATTTGAAAATAAAAATAAATTTAAAATTTATTTAAAAAAAAATTTTTTCTGAAAATGTTTTCTGAGTAATTTGGTTCTTAAAATTTAGGAACAAATCGAGTTTATTGATTGTAATTAGAAATGTGATGGTATCGTTTTTATTTTGGTAATAGTGTCACTTTCAGTTAATTTGTTTGAAAGACTCCAATTTTCAGTTAACTCCAAGTTTAGGCGAAAAACGGCTCTCTTCTTCTTCTTCTTGAAACGTTGTCGTTTCGTATATACCGCCTTTCGGTTAGTTGGGTTTTTTGATTAATTTACCTGTTAAGCCTTTTTATAATAAAAATCAACTCCAAATTACCAAAACAGAACGTTTATTAATAAAAATAATGAATTTGTTCGATTAAAATCGATGTTACAATGTAGTATCGACTCACTCAGGGCCGGTCGATATAAACAGTTTACATTAGTATTATAAAAATATGGTTCTTTAAACGGTTATTTAAGATATAGCCAGAGAAGGTTATGGGCAGGAAAGTATAACACTTACAATTATAAAATGCCTTAATATTAAACAATACAATGATAATTAGAAATAATAAAAGTTTATATATGATTTTTATTCAAACCAATAGCTGCCAAATGTCGTTTTCCCACAGCAGAAAATGAGAAGAGCACTGAATCAAAATGGCCGACTGACGCATGCGCGATGAAGCCTCTAACATTGACGAAGTATTTGTTGAAATAAAGATGTCCTTTCTTCGTGTAAATGGTCTCAGCAATTGTATATGATCGTCCTGGATATATTTAAATGTCTCTGGTGTATGATGGAATAGTTCACTTGGTGTAAAATGTTGTTATTGGATATATCTCATTGTGTCTATGTGTCGGTTTTAACCTCGAATTTTCAGTCTGTATATGGTGTGATATCAGTGTTATTCCGTTTAATTAGTTTTATGTGGTTCAGTTTATTGGTGTTACACTGTTCATAGATTAACTTCACCACTTTACAATAAATAAAATAGTTCAAAATAATTTTATACAAAATTTCACGGAACTCGGTTTATAACATAACCGCCATTAAAGGTTATTTCTAGCAAAAAGTCACGTTAAGTGCACTCGTCAACGTATAATAATGAACTGTTCTGATTTTCTTCGTCTCCTGAAAATCTTAGCCTATTTAATATATCTTATACATTGTTTCAAATTATCTTAGCTTCCGATACATTTTATTTTGATACATTATGCTCAGAAAATAATTTCGTTATTAGTTAACTGTACGAAATATTAAATACATATTCGGTTTCATTATTCTATTCTGCTTATTTTGCTAGTAATTAATTTAGTGTTACAAAGTTTCATTAGAAAATTATATTTATTACGTTTTTGGAAGGTAGGCCTAAAATTATACTTCCTGTTGTCTAAGCAAATAATAGCCATTTTCCCTAATATAATTATTATTCTATTAAATCTGAAATTGATATAATTGTCTATTCTTACTTAATTTATTGCAATTTAGTTTATTAATGATGGTTTTTAAATACAATTCATTTGTCTATGACTCCTCCTATGATAATGTCAGTTAGTCCATTCCAGTTTTAATGGTAATTTTATTAGATAAATAAATAATTTTACTTCTCTACTGACCATATCTTTAGAAAGCCATATTTATATGGTATACTATATGTTGGGTTTATCTTGCATAAATATTGTCAGTTTAACTGGCTTATAAGACTAGATTTATTAATTATTCTGCAGTTTAAATTCATTATATGGCCTAGATTTGATGTGTTGCTATTTGCAAAATTTTTACCAATGTAGTTATTTTATATCCTTCTCTGACTTCTTATCCTTATATACTTTATTAACAATTGGTTCTTTGACTGGTATAACAGTGATTATTGATTGTACAATTAAAATATAACACCTATCTCTGTCAAAACTGGTACCTTGAATAATACCTTTTATGTGTATTAATTACCTAGTAACATAATTAAAAATATTTTATAACATTGGAAATGATATCTACTTTTAGATAGGGTATTCCAAATTTAAATTGACAACAAAATAACAGCTTATAACAATAATATCTCTTACTACTAATTCTTATTTGTCTAATTATTATATGGAACAGGAACATAACATCCTGGTTCCATATAATGGTTAACACTTCTTAAAACTAATTATTAACAGTCTGCTCTGTATTTCCCAATTTTAAAGATTTATTCCCCCTCTTTAAGTATAACACTGGCTATCTGTTTCTTATTTCATTCTATGGAATGTTCATATAGCTTCAGTAGCCTTTCATTAGTAATATTACTATTTCATATCAAAATAGATACTGTTCACAAAACACTTAAAGTTTATTACTTTGTACTGCAACTCATGCACCTTTCTAAAGTTTATCAGTTATAATTCGATAACTTACACTTATCCATGGTGATTTATTAATATTATTACTAGTCCTTTTCTAGCTTTATAACACGAAATATTCAACCATGGGGGGATTGTGAAGATTTGTTCATACAAACTAAACTATAACTTTTTGGATGCACTGTTATTTAATACTATTAACACTTTTGGTTTTTGTCAGTTTTACATTGTGATATGGTTTTTTGGGGTGTTATACTTTCTCTTTGGACATTCATTTATTTTTGGGGTTTTTGGGTTCTCTCCCTATGGGGTTTCTATTTTATATGGGTCGTCTCACTTCCTTCTTCTTTCTTCAGTATTTTTGGTCATTCTTCTTTCTTCTTTCTTCAGTATTTTTGGTCATTCTTCCTTCTTCTTTCTTCAGTATTCTTGGTCATTCTTCCTTCTTCTTTCTTCAGTATTCTTGTTCATTTTATATTTCTTCTTCCTCCTTTCTTCTTTCTTCAGTAATTTTGTTCATTTTATATTTTTTTCTTTCTTCTTTCTTCTTTCTTCAGTACCATTTCGCTGTGTATGCTTTTGTTTCTTCTGGTCTGGTTTCTTTGTCGGGGTATCTTAATTGCCTGCTTCTATCTTACCTGGGTAATTTTGTTATTCACATTTTTAGTTTTCTGGATTTTAAATTTGTAGTATTATATTATTTGCAGATTGTTTCTTTATTTTAACTTTTCTTGTGAGTATATTAATTAATAGTGCCTTTTAGTTGATTCTCATCTGGATATTCCATAGATTAGAGCTTTATCAATGATCATTGAGTAATTTATTTATGTGGATTATCTGTCATGCTACAATGTATATTATTGTGTTGTATTTGATTGTACTATATGTCTTGTTTTCCAGGAAACAACGAACGAATATTATTGTGATTTATGTTATTATGTGTTTTGTTATGTATTTACAGGACATAATTTCATTTGTGGTTCAGTAATTTACTTAATCAATGATATAATAAATAAGTAATTATTACATATATACATATATCTTGCGTTCATTATTGCGATTAACCTTGACAATTAATTTATCACGTTCCAAGTGATTTTATCCTGTTACTTACAAAGAGTCTCAAGAGTTATGCTAATTATCAATGGACACACCCAAATCGCCCATTGAAATGTTAGATTAACATGCTCATGCAAATCATATTGATTTGATAACTATATTGAGTCAAATCCGACAAATATAATTTACTTTTCTGTATGTATATTAAATATAAATGATACCCAAGGAAAGTGGGGCTCTACAAATGTCAATTACAACCGCATTCATTTAAACATAAATGGCATACGAATTTAATTAGACACAATTCATTAATTTATAATTGGATAATTTAATAATTCATAATAATTAGCATAATCGCATTAAATATAAATGGCGCTCCAAGATCGTGGGGCACGGCAAACATAAATAAATTAATTCCATTAATTATATATATTATAATACACTACATTCACATCTGGTTAAACATGGAATTTATAATTTCATCAAACTTTTGCAAAACTCTTTGGCCCCTATCGTTCCAAAATTTTGAAATTTCGAAAATTTAACATTACATTCAGATTTTAGTTAAAATTCCTTTTAATTTGTTAGGCCACATGAGTTTTAACGATTATATCAAAATTTTCACCCGTTTTTTGGGCCCCGAAGTCCCAAAATTTTGAAATTTTCAAAAATGAACACTAAATTCTTATTTTTGTTAAAATTTCCTGTAATTTGATACCCCACCTGGGATTTTGCGATTTTTCCACAATTTTGCCTCCCGCCCCCTATTTTTGGAGAGACCAATCTAAAAAACAATAGTGTTCTGTAGGAAAAGAGTACGCACACGTATGCCTAGTTTTACGGAAATCGGTTGTGCGTTCAAAAGTTATCGTAAGACATACCCCAAACAGATCGATGCATAGAGAGACAATTGCCGAAACGGTCGAGTTATAACTGGGAACTCTCTTCGCTCGTTCAGTAACACACCTAGTCACTGGTTCCTATTATTGTTTCGAGCAGTCTTAGGCAACCTTTGAATTTATGGGGGCCCATATATAACTGGGGACCAGTTCGATGGGCGCACCCCTCCCCTCCCATCTATGGAAAATAGAATGGTGTGGAGTTCAACAGCTGTACGTTACAAACATTAACTGTAATTTATAATATTCTTGCGCTTATATTTAGAGACGCGGAACACCGTATCAAAGAAAGCTTTGCAGCATTTTCATATAAATTTGTGAAACTTTTTCACATTAGGAGTAGATCATCAACAATCTGTCTTCAGGGACACACACGTTAATACTAGCAAAAAAAAAATGGTTAACCAGGGACAGATTTTAATCAAAATAAATTGAAGAACTTACCACAATAACGCTATTTATTTTTATAATGTGCAGAGAAATGTAAAACTTGAAAAAACACATTTAAAACATAAATGAAGGTGTCAGTTCCTTTTCTGGAAAAAACTAACAGTAATTATTGTATTAGAAAAAAGTAAAATTTGAAATGGTTTGTACTATTTTATAATAAAGTATTTCGAAGCAGGTTCCACGCTGGTGCGTTCCTTCGTTCAAAAGAAAATAAAATTACAAATTGTTTCGCGGGCGCGTCTAACCTTATCGACGGGGGCAGGGTTGTCGACTGCTGGTTAGAGCGTTGGAATCAGATTGGGACGACTGAGATTGAGCACGGCACTACATTTCCTGCTGAATAGGAAACTGAAATGAAAGATCTGTTGCAGAGGGTTGAGATTCAAAGCACGCGGCATATGGTTTGTCAGTGAACAAAGATAAGAGACAACTATGATAATAGTTTAAGACCTGAAGGTGGTGGAGACACTGAAAGGCCAAGTCAAGAACGAAGTATTTAGCAGTGTGGCAATAAATAGTGACAAATTTGGTGTTAAGATTATAACCTCTTCTTTAGAGTTATAACGGAGGGAACCCAAAATAATTGGTTCTGCCAATTATTTCAGGCTGCCTTATTCGAGACGAGCTGAAATTTAAATCAGAACAACACACAGTAAGACATACAAGGAATCAGGGAAGGTGAAACTGTTGATTTATATACTCAGTATATGTGTGTAACAAGAAGACTTGCTTTATTAAACATTTGAAATATAACATTTACTCCAAAGAACAGATCCCATGACGTTATTAATTAAATTAGTAAAATTAAGTGAAATGCTTTATTTAGAATATGGGATCACAACAAATTTATCTAGCTATACCCCCGGATCCGGGTAACCATTGGTATTTAGTCTCTAATCTTTTAATTATATTTAATTCAAAATTTTATCTTGCAAGGCTTTTACCTTTTTGCTTCATATATATTCCATTAGAAGAATGGTATTAATAACACTACGTTACGTTAATATCTAAATTGTTACAATTGAATGATATTGAATAGTTACAATTAAATTCTCAAATTTAAGTTTTTATATTCTTATAAAATTAATCGTCTCTGTAAGTCTCTTAAATAGAGTATTGTGTTACAAAAATATTATCATTATTCCTCGATAGACGTGCTATCGAGTCACCTCTATTTTTGGATGTAGTAATCGCCTCCATGTGGTTCCGTCTTGGGAGTCCTAAAACGTCGTCCTCGTCCTGGTCTGGTCTCTGTTGTTCATGGCTTAATACGTCTGCAGGATAGGTAGAGTCTTCTACACAGATACTCGTTGATTCTCTGATGTCTCGAACTGCATCATCGGTAGGGTATACTAGAGTTCTCATTTAGATGGTCCATGACCACAGGTCAGCGGTTGAAAAGATTCGTCCATCGGTGAAGATTGCACTCATCGTTTTTTCTTTATTAACACTCGTCGTTTGTAGTTACATCTTTTTTCTTGTTACAAAGTTTTTGGAATTTTCTTCTTTTTTAACGTTACATGTTACACTTTTTGTAACGGTTAGTAAAATACAAAATAATAATTAATTAATCCACATTAACAACAAATTGTATAACTTTTGAACAGAGCATTTTGCTCGTGCGTCTGCACAGCTGGGCGTCGTCATCGCAAGAGAGCGATTTTTCGTCCGCTACCCTTGTACATGACGAGAGAGAGTGGGGTGTTTATTCCGCGAGCATATATAGTTCCTGTTTCTCTTTAAATAAACTTTTTTATTTATACAGACTATCGCTAGATAAAAATACATCATTTAAATTAATTGTTTTAGTTACTATCTGTGTCTACAGATACTTTAATTATTAACATTAGTTTACTCTATTATTTTTAATTACAGTAGACTCGGAAAACAGGTCGAGTCCGGTATCAACAGGTAGGCGCTTGATAGCAAGCAAAGGGTTAAATACGAACATAATAATTATTTACAATATGCCTTTTCTTTATGGATACTTTGCCCTTATTAATTACTTCTTCCATTCACACTTAGTACCTACATGTTTTTATTATTATTATTGTGAGATTTAAATGGTTAATTGTACGCAACCTTAATTAATTACATTTTTTTTTTTTTTGTAAATGTCACAATTTAAATCGTCACATACTCCGCCTCCTTACCAACACAGACTCCTAAAATTTTGGTCAGCTATGTACCGCGAGTATGCTTGGGGAGTTCCGTGTGAAATTTCTCTCACCCGTTTCTGGCTGTATACAATTACTAGCAGCATAAGTCATTCTTGACTGGCTGTTTCTTACCATTTATACATATACTTCATGTTTTACACGCTAATTCTATTACTACATAAAATTTACATTATAAAGTATTTTCAACATTCTAAATTTCCTTAACTCTACTACTTATTACTACTACCGGATTTTTCCTTTTTCATTCGAGAGAGTTTTTCTTCGTTATAGAATTTACTCTTTAATTACTCCATTACTTTTATTGGATGTCAGCTGACTTCTTGCTTTGCTCTACTTTCGATGAAGAGGATTCAAGGTTGATCAGGCCTCGTACCTACTTATACGACAAGGTAGCCAAAGGTTACTCAAGTACTTTTGCGGTTGAGTACTAAACATTGTTTTCACATTTACTTATTTAATTAACTGGCACTCTACTATTTTCTTCTTCAAGATAACGTTTTATCTGTGAAATATGTGTCCTTCGCACATATTTTTGAATAGAGGGTTCGTACAGGGTCACAGTTACCGGAGTTAAGTATTTGTGAATTTGATAAGGACCGCACCATCTGTAAGATAGCTTGGAAGTTGTCTTATCGACTGCACTACTCGTTGGGTGCGTGTTATACATAACTAAATCTCCGATTTGGTATTTTACTTTATTATTCTTATTCTTTTGCTCGTAATATTTCCTTGACTTCGCTAAGTTTGTTCGTAAATTAGCGCGCGCTTCGTTCCATATCTTTCTCATATTTTTATCCCTAATTTCAAGGGGTAACAATTCATGTATTTTCCACTTTGTGGATAATGGGTGATTAGGTTTATACTTGAACAACAATTCGAAATGGGGTAGACTTATGTCCTTCATGATATGCCGAATTAAAGGCGAATTGTATCCAGGATAGGTTCTGGTCCCACGAAGTATGGTCGTTAGCATGGTAGGCAATTAAAGCAGATTTTAGGTTTCGCAAATACCTCTCAGCTATATTACCTTGCGGACGATACTCGGTAGTGGTAATGTGGTTTATACCTAGTTTGAAACACATGTTCCTGAATTCCTTGGACTTAAACTGTGGTCCGTTATCCGACACTAGATGGACTGGAATACCGAAATCTTTGAATAATCTATTCTGTAAAATGCTTACTGTTGTCGTAGCTAAAGCTCGCCGCATGGGGTACATCCAGACGAACTTACTAAACGAATCTACGCAAATTAGTAACATAGTATTTCCTGACTTGGAACGTGGGTAGGGTCCAGAAAAGTCTAAATAAATTTTGGAAAATGGGGTGGCAGGAATCTCAGATATTAACTGACTTATTTGACTGTTTCTCGCCGGTTTGCTGAGTGCACACAACTTACACCTTTTTACAAAGTTAGCTATCTCACTGTTCATATTTTCCCAGTGATATTCTCTCCGAATCCGATGTATGGTTTTATTTATTCCCATATGTGCTCCAATGGTGGAAGAGTGATAATATTCCATTAGCATAGGTTTAATAATATCCGGGGCGATGATACGCAAATATTTTCCGTTAGCTATTCTACAACATAATACTTTCTTATTTAATAGGTATTTTTCAGACTTGTTTCCTTTTTCAAGTTGTTTAATGATCGGACTCAAACGTGGGTCTTGTTGTTGGTAATGGGCTAAATCCGTAAATGCAAGAGGAAATTCGGTAATTAACGCATTAATAATAGGTGTCTCTCTACTCTTGTTTTCGTCATTATTACTACTAGGCTGGAACATACGTGACAGGGTATCGGCAACTACATTTTGGGTGCCTCTAATATGTTGTACTTTGAATTTAAAACAATTTAATCTCAATACCCATCTTCCGATTCGACCTAATTGTTTTGGGTGGTTTAGTAGCCAGGATAAAGCTTGATTATCTGTTTCTAGCAAAAACTCTTTACGTTCTAAAAATGGTTTGAACTTCTCAAACGCAAAAACGATAGCTAAGCATTCTAATTCGTATACGGAGTATTTCTTTTCTTGGTCCGTCAGGGTGCGTGAAGCGTAACTAATTGGTAATCGAGAGTTATCTACTTCCTGATAAATTACTGCACCTAGGGCTACACTTGAACTGTCGGTTTGCACAACAAACGGTTTACTAAAATCGGCTAATTGTAGTACGGGGGGTGATATGATGCTTTCCTTTAATTTCTCAAATGCGGTTTGGCGTTGTTCATTCCACTCAAATTTTACTCCCTTCTTTCTTAAAGTATTTAGTGGTGCTGCGATTTCGGCTAGATGTGGGATATACTTGTGGAAATAATTTATCATTCCTAAAAATCGAGCAATTCCTTTCGCATCCCGCGGCGGTAAAAATTCTCTGATAGCACGGGTTCGCTCTGGGTCTATGCTTACCTTTCCGTTGGCTTTTACGATGTGACCTAAAAAGGAGAATTGTGTCACAGCAAAATTTACTTTACTGGGGTTTACAGTTAATCCAGATTTCTCTAATCGTGATAATACTTCACGTATATGTGCAAGATGTTGTTCCATTGACTCGCTGTAAATAACAATATCGTCTAGGTAGTGGTACACATATTTAAACTTTATGTCGTGAAATAATTTTTCTAACAATCTGCTACATACAGAACTACCTTGGGAAATACCAAAAGG
The DNA here is from genome assembly GCA_034769895.1 of Magicicada septendecula. Taxonomy (NCBI): domain Eukaryota; kingdom Metazoa; phylum Arthropoda; class Insecta; order Hemiptera; family Cicadidae; genus Magicicada; species Magicicada septendecula. Next base: position 60,447,038 of record CM068370.1, on the reverse strand, counting down.
TACCCTAGTAAATTGGTATAGGTTGAAAGGCACGGCAAAAGCGGTGAGACGTTTCGATTCTTCTGAAAGCGGTATCTGATGAAAAGCCTGATTCAAATCCATAATGGTAAAAATTTTTGCTTTCGTAAAATAATGAAAAGCACTGTGGATGTCGGGAAGTGGAATGGATTCAAATTCTATTCGTTTATTTAGTTGTCTATAGTCTACAACTAATCTATGTTTATCGTTGCCTTTGGGTACTAAAAACGCAGGGGATGAATAAGATGAAGTAGAGGGTTCGATGACTCCTTGTTCTAATAGTTTATTAATTTGGTTCCTCATTACTTCCATTTTTGGCGGTGATAACTTGTATGGGGCTAAACGTATTACTTTATTATCGCTCAAATTTATCTTATACTCTATCAGATCCGTCAGTCCTAACTTTGGGGTGAGCACATTGGAGAATTGATTTATTAACTTTTGTATGTTAAGTCTATCCTTACTTTCCAGATGACCTAATTCACATTCGTGATGCTTTAGATGAGAAGAAGTAGTGCTTGTACTTTCTCTGTTATTTGAATTATCCTCTAAGTTATATTTCCGTGAACGATCGAATCCAAAGTAAAATTTCTTATCATGAATATTTAGAATTATTCCTGTTTTACTGATAAAATCGGCTCCCAATATTAACTCGGGTCCTAATTCGTCGCTTACTAACATCGGAAAATACCACGTCAAATGTTTTATTTTAACTTTACACGTGATGATAAGTTTTATTATTAAGTTTTGTTTGTTAGCGGTTGAGCATTTAATGTTTACAGATTGACTGCGTTTTACTAAATTATGTTTAAATAACTTATTGGCGAGGTCATGACTAATTAAACTTCGCGTTGATCCGGAATCAATTAAACCAAGGGTGGATGTTACACCAAGGTCAACTTGTACATAAGGTAATTGACACTTACTGAAATTACACTTATTAATAGCGTTACATTTATCTATAAATTTTTTTACATAGGGGTCTAGTTTTCTTTTGTTATTATTATTATTTTGTTTTATTTTGTTGACTCTCAGGGGTTTACCTTTTTTTACGATGCTGCGGAAGACACAGGGTTTTGGATCTCCCTGCCTTACATGTTTTTTGGATAATGAGTTTTTTGATTATACCTTTTTTGTTTACAGTATCTACTGAGATGTCCAGATTTTCCGCAATTATAACACACATGTTCTTTACGTTGTGTATTACTGGTTTCCTGGAGTGGTTGAGCCTCTTGGGACTTACCATGGCCATTGGTTGATCTTCGAAATGGTCTTCTTTCTTGTATACTTCTTGCGTCAGATACTAAGGCATGCATTTCTTTTCTATTTTGTGTAGTGGATATCGATGCATGTCTGTGCTGATCTGCGTACCAAACATTGGAAGAATGAATACTACATTGTTCAAAGTCCGCGAACGTAAGGGGTCTACTTATTAGTGCTAAACGGGAGCGTTCATCAGGAGACAAGCCTACTAGGATCGTATCGACCAATTGTTTTTCAGTCCAGTCGACTTGTAGTATACGTGAAGATTCTCGGATATCCGCAATATAGTGGGCCAGTCTTTCGCGAGCTCCTTGTACTCTAAGTACAGTACTTCTTTTGATATCCTCATAAATTCCAGTGGGGATAAAATATTTGATAATATTCGTATGAAGATCTTCTACTGAAAGACTTGAGTTTAATGTTTCTAGTACACGATCTCGTAATGGTGGTTTACATTTGGGTAATATTACTTGCAGTATTTGCCGATCGTTTAATTGTTGTAAATCTTTTATTTGCAGCAGGTATTTTATAAAAGTTAACAGTATCGTTATACTTAACCCATCGGTGTAAGGAATCTCATTAATTATTTTCTCTACTGGGTGGGAAATCTTTCCGTAGAGTTCAACATTCAAATTTACGTTTTGTATTTCCTTCGAAGAATTAGTGGTCGCATTTTGACTAGTACGAGTACGCTGAACTTTAGGTGGTGGGGGTTCTTCTACATTAGGGGATTGAACAGGGGAGATATATAATTTTTGTAAGTCTTGCTCAATTTCCTCCATTCTCGATTCATCTGACTTTCGACGTAAGTCGTTAATAATTATAGGTAATTGGCGTAATGCCTCGTCTGCAAATTTCTGCACATCGGCGGGGACGACGGTGACGTCGGGCCAGCTTAATAAATTATTTAATCGGCGGGTTAAATGTTCTATACGTTGCGTAACGCGCAAAAGTTCCGTTGGTGATTTCTTCTCCTTAAGGTTCTGAGATAATACTATCAGTTCCCGATATTTCGCATAACAGGTTTCTCGTTCGCCGTCATAATCGTGTTCACGCAATTTATCTAACTGCGAGGTTGTCTCTGATCCGGTTTGGCGTAAGGATTTTCGTAATTCAAACACGGTTACATTCACGTGTTTTAGACCTCGTAAAAGTGCTTCGTAGTATAGCTCATCTTTTACTAATAAATCAGGATTAAATTCAGCCATTTTCGTAAAGTGGCAAAAACTAATTATTCTACGATTAGTATTTACTACTATACAACGCTATATCATTTTACACTAACATAACAATATGAATAAATCGTATTCTTACACGTTTATTAATAAACAATTAAAATGAGATGACAAAGGTTGTCATTTTACATAGAAAGAGAGAGAGAGAAATCTCACACATGTTTACAGATGCTTACGGCAAAAGATTCCCCCTTCGGTTATCAACACATGAACAGACACGCTTCAAATAACAATACACCACACAAGAAGGGTGACCGATTGTTCTCACTCTAACTGGGGAGACCGACTACGATAATATTAAACAATCGCCAACAGGAAATTTACATGTCCGAGATTGTCGTGAATGGGGTTGTTTATGAATGGGACTTTTAACAAGTACCAACATGGTTTGTTTACATTGTTTTATATGTTACTCTTACTTTACACATATCATATTTACTAATAAAATTATCTATACTATATTACTATAATATTAATTATTATTTTATCTTATTTAAATTTCTGACACATATTAAAATACACGAGTAAATAAATCAACAGCTTATGAATAGGGACACAATTACTGTTTAGCAACACAAGTCACAACAATTTTTTTTGTTATTAGTAGCAAAATTTAAACAAATTAGCAGAGTTGCGCATCTTATAACCTCTTCTTTAGAGTTATAACGGAGGGAACCCAAAATAATTGGTTCTGCCAATTATTTCAGGCTGCCTTATTCGAGACGAGCTGAAATTTAAATCAGAACAACACACAGTAAGACATACAAGGAATCAGGGAAGGTGAAACTGTTGATTTATATACTCAGTATATGTGTGTAACAAGAAGACTTGCTTTGTTAAACATTTGAAATATAACATTTACTCCAAAGAACAGATCCCATGACGTTATTAATTAAATTAGTAAAATTAAGTGAAATGCTTTATTTAGAATATGGGATCACAACAAATTTATCTAGCTATACCCCCGGATCCGGGTAACCATTGGTATTTAGTCTCTAATCTTTTAATTATATTTAATTCAAAATTTTATCTTGCAAGGCTTTTACCTTTTTGCTTCATATATATTCCATTAGAAGAATGGTATTAATAACACTACGTTACGTTAATATCTAAATTGTTACAATTGAATGATATTGAATAGTTACAATTAAATTCTCAAATTTAAGTTTTTATATTCTTATAAAATTAATCGTCTCTGTAAGTCTCTTAAATAGAGTATTGTGTTACAAAAATATTATCATTATTCCTCGATAGACGTGCTATCGAGTCACCTCTACTTTTGGATGTAGTAATCGCCTCCATGTGGTTCCGTCTTGGGAGTCCTAAAACGTCGTCCTCGTCCTGGTCTGGTCTCTGTTGTTCATGGCTTAATACGTCTGCAGGATAGGTAGAGTCTTCTACACAGATACTCGTTGATTCTCTGATGTCTCGAACTGCATCATCGGTAGGGTATACTAGAGTTCTCATTTAGATGGTCCATGACCACAGGTCAGCGGTTGAAAAGATTCGTCCATCGGTGAAGATTGCACTCATCGTTTTTTCTTTATTAACACTCGTCGTTTGTAGTTACATCTTTTTTCTTGTTACAAAGTTTTTGGAATTTTCTTCTTTTTTAACGTTACATGTTACACTTTTTGTAACGGTTAGTAAAATACAAAATAATAATTAATTAATCCACATTAACAACAAATTGTATAACTTTTGAACAGAGCATTTTGCTCGTGCGTCTGCACAGCTGGGCGTCGTCATCGCAAGAGAGCGATTTTTCGTCCGCTACCCTTGTACATGACGAGAGAGAGTGGGGTGTTTATTCCGCGAGCATATATAGTTCCTGTTTCTCTTTAAATAAACTTTTTTATTTATACAGACTATCGCTAGATAAAAATACATCATTTAAATTAATTGTTTTAGTTACTATCTGTGTCTACAGATACTTTAATTATTAACATTAGTTTACTCTATTATTTTTAATTACAGTAGACTCGGAAAACAGGTCGAGTCCGGTATCAACAGGTAGGCGCTTGATAGCAAGCAAAGGGTTAAATACGAACATAATAATTATTTACAATATGCCTTTTCTTTATGGATACTTTGCCCTTATTAATTACTTCTTCCATTCACACTTAGTACCTACATGTTTTTATTATTATTATTGTGAGATTTAAATGGTTAATTGTACGCAACCTTAATTAATTAAATTTTTTTTTTTTGTAAATGTCACAATTTAAATCGTCACAAGATGGCTGCTGATAAAACTAACAAAAGTGGAAGTGTAAGCGAGTTACAAGTGGAAGTGTAAGCGAGTTGCAAGTGGAAGATAGAAAGAAGATGAATAAGGCTAGGTCAGTGTTTAAGTTAAATTAAAGAAAACGTTTAGTAAAATATGGTTTAATAAACAGTGCATGAACAAAAATATAACACGTAAATACGCCTAAATTAAAATAACAAACAGCGGAAAAGTAGAGAAGGAAGTAAAGAAATTACGTGAAAGATTGTGGTTGAAAATGGAAATAAAGAGGGGAACGGGTGAAAAACAAATTAACAAGGATATAAGTAAATTAAAAAAGAAAATACAAGAAAATAAGTTAATAATTACAAAGGCAGATAAGGGAAATATAAAAAGAAAGGTCGTTTTAAGACCTGAAGATGGTGGAGACACCGAAAGGCTTCTTCAAGAACGAAGTATTTAGCAGTGTGGCAATAAGTAATGACAAAGTTGGTGTTAAGATAGCTGCTAATAAAACTAACAAAACTGACTATGATAATAGATCGTGCTAATTCTCTATGACAGCAGATCTACTGGTATGTTATGACAAGGTAGAGCGCTTTGTCTGTTTGGGCTCTACAGTGGGAAAAGATGTTGCTTGCAATGATGAAATGCTTGACACCATCTGGAATGATCATTCCATTACTAGAGCCACCAAACTCCAACGCTAAAAGACTCCAACTGGACTTTCCTGTATTTCTTTGTAGAGCAGAAACGTGGAGCATCAGGGCAAAGACATCAAACGAATGGATTCTTTCGAGACGTGTGAGTACAAGAGTGCCTAACAAAATAAAGACACCAATTTAATAGACATTTTTGTTGTATGTTCGATAATTACGGTATAAAAGTTAGGCTTGCGAGTTGACAACTCGGATGTAGCGAGCACCCGGTTTTAACGAGCACATTTGTCCGGTCCCTTAAATCTCGTTATAAGCAAGTTCCACTGTATTTCCTTGTAATAAATAAGCGATATCAGTGGCTGCAGTTTGTACATCAAATACAGGGCTTGTGATTGGCTGCAGATAATGCTCCAGGGCGTCACACACGAGTGTGAAAATAAACACACACAAACACAAACACACCGTCTCTACAGCAGGATAATCGCCGCGTATTAGCGATAACCAACGTGGATTACACAAGCACGCCTCTACCGGCCACCCAGGCCGGTCCAATTATGTTACATATAATTAAGTGTAGCTATTTAATTTCCATAATTTCCAATTAACACTTAATTCTTTGTGATATATCCATATATAGTTAACGTTTATGTAAAAGATGGCTGTGATGGACTTTTGTCATCGTAGAAAATTTATAAGAGCGACACTTGGGCCACCATAAGCAGTGGCATATTTAGTCGGCAGCCGTCTGCAGGCTAAATATAAACTAATTAATGACGAATATAAATAATAATTATTACTATTTTGACGAATGATAGAGGTTAAAAATAATAATACTGTTGAAATAATATGTGATCATCATCATCATCATCATCATCACCATCTTAAAGGATTAAACCAAGGATGGTTTGTTCCGGTCAAAAACAGCCAAGGATTAGAGCTGGTCGCTCCAGCGCTTCCACGGACGTCCCACACCCCTCCGTCCCATCGGCTTATAGTTCCATACTTGTTTGGGAATGCGGCAGTCATCCATTCGGGAAAGATGCTGCCACCAATTCAGCCGATACTGGGCAATCCAGTCGAGTATACTTACTCATAATATTAAGTTCCTGCCGTATGTCTCTGTTTCCTCTATGATCATGGAGAGTATACCCTGCCACGTGCCTGAGAAATATGATTTCAGCCGCTTGGATGCGGCTGGTCTGGTCTTTCGCTAAAGTTCAATTCTCATACCCATAAAGAAGTGTGGGAAGGGCCATCACCTTGCAGAATTTTAGTTGTGTTTCTTTACTTGCTGACTTAAGAGTTCGCCTAATGGTCCCGCACATAAGGTTAAACTTATGCAACTTACTTACCACGGCCAGTACGTGATCAAAATACTAAATAATTCAGATAAATACTTACGAGGATAAACACACAACACTTATAAAACAGCACAAGGCACAATCCACACGAACACTTGCACACTGCCGAGGTAAACAAAAAACTGCGAATAGTGTTTTTGCCTAGTAAGTATTTATTTGGATTATGGATATTGAATTATCTCAAACGCCTGTAATAGTTAATGAAACCAATAGTAGATTAGGATGACGAATTGACTGAGGCTAGACATAACCGTCTTGATTGACGACTAAATTAGTACTTCATCTTCTTCTTTCCCTCTTCAAAGATTAGGTTATATAAACCTCTTCCGGCACCCTTCTCATCCTCGGACGACCCACGTCTCTTCTACCAATGGCTTTATAGTTCAGTGCCGCTTTCGGCAATCTATCCTCTGTCATCCTTTGCAGATGGTCCTACAATTGCCTTCTGCAAATTGAAATAATTTCATTTATGTTCTTTACTTTGAGTTCTGCCCTGATATCATCATTCCTTATTCTATCTTCCAATGTATAATTTAAAGTAATTCGAAGAAACTGCATTTCAGCAGTTTTAATCTTCCCGCTTTCATTTTTTTGTCATGACCCACGCCTCACTCGCATAAATCAACGTGGGTATTGCAATTGTCTTATAAAATTTAATCCTTGTGCTGTGTCTTGCTTTATTTCTAAGATTTCTATAAATCGTAGCATAAATATTCCTAAATTTACTTATCTTCTCTCTTATATCGTATTTAGATTCATAGCTTACTACACAGCCGAGATATTTGAAACGGCTCACTTGTTCTAAAGTGCTGTTGTTTACCTTAGTCCTCACTGGATATTTATCTTTAAAGGCCATGGTTTGGTCTTTCTGACTAAAATTGTCAGAGACTACCCTCTTGCACTTCTTGTAACTGAAAGATTGCTCTTTCTAAATCATCCTCATTTTCTTGAATGTCATCCGCATATAGCAGGGAACCCATACAAATTGATTTGTTAAGCTGTACTCTCGAAGTCACTCTTGATTTCCATGCTCTCAACATGTCGTCAATGTATATTTTTATATACTGAACAAGTTTGGGGAAACACAATATCCCTGCCTAACTCCTTTATTTATTGGAATGTCATCATCCATATTTTCATACATCATTCATACTTTCGTCCAAATAATCACATGCTTTTGGGCCATAAGTCGGGTGTCCTGTATTACACTTTCTTCTTTTTATCTGGTCTTACAGCGTTTGGTGGGCTTTAGCTTCCTCAACAATACTCCTCCATGCTTCCCTGTTCTCCACCCTTCCTCATCACCCTCTCATTCCCATGCTAGCAAGATCTTCTGTTACCCCATCCATCCATCTCGTCCTTGATCTGCCTCTACGTCTAGTAGTGTATAATCTTCCATTCAGCATTCTTTTAGGCATTCTTTCCTTAGACATTTTTTCCACATGTCCCAGCCAACGCAACCACTGTGATTTGATGAATTTCACTAGATCTTTTCCATGCACGAGAGCCTGTAGTGCATTGTTATCGCGTATTCTCCAGCTGCCTTTTTCTCTTACTGACCATAAATTTTACGCAATATTTTGTGCTCAAATGATTTTAAAGCAGTTTTGTCATTCTCTGTCAGAGTCCACACCTCAGATCCGTATGTAACAACTGGTCGCACAAGAGAATAATGTACTTGGTTTTATACCGCTTGTAACAAGACTGTTTTTTAAGCTGTTAATATTTGAAAAGTGGGCTCTATTTCCTGCTTGTATCCTTTCTCTTATACTCATCCTAATGTTATTATCATTTGATACCATTATTATTTACAACGCGTTTCACCCCGCGTTGGGGCGACAATATAATTAAATTTACTTTACTTTTAACTGCATCACGTTTTGTGGCATCAATATAATAATATTTGCTTTGTTATTTTTGTTGACGTAAATATAATTGGTACTTACTTGATTGTGGTTTTATTAAACAGTTGGGCGCCAGAGCTGGACTCAATCTCAAGGGGTTATATAAATAATAACTCAGATCATTCAGACTTAAAAGAACTTATATTGACTGAATAAGATTACATACATTTAATATTTATCACTGATTAAATCATCCTTCAATATTTCTTATGAATTATTCCTCATAACTACAAGGTTTATAACATCTTCTGTTAATTAATACAAACAAAACATCTTTATTATACTGGTATTTCCATTCAACTCACATTCTAGCATTATATTTATCGTTTATCATTAATAATTCATAGTTTGAACTTGTGATATTAATATTTCTATCCCTATTAATTTAATCTCTATTACTACTCACACCAGTACCTCTCATATTACATATAAATGCATTGTTATAAAATTTACTTAACTCTGAACGATTTGTGGGTTGTTTTAGAATGAAATGAGCATTTGAGTCAGACAACTAAGTTTGTTTCAGTAAACTGATAAACTAATGGACAATGATTTGGCTATAATACGTTTACTTGTTCTGTTGAATTCCAATAGCGGTTCTCCTGCTGGGTGCACTGCACTTCACAATCACTTAATTTCTTGTCTGGGAGATTGACACATCACTCGCTTCGCGTTTTTTACTGGTCGACGCGCACAGGTTATAAATTGACTGGTTAACTCACAATTCCGCGCACATAACATAATTATACTTTCCGATACTGACTTTTGCGTTTGCCCGTCCGTTCTTCATACACTTATATTCATTTACCATTGACAAAACTATACGTCTTTCATTGTTCTGATAGTGTTACGTTCGTTTACTCTAACGTGCGGCTCAATTCCTTATTCTTCTAACTTTCAAACATACTTCCTCGTCTCAGTCCCGCGTCTGTGCACTCAAACTTTCAACAAAGATTTCCTCGTCCGGAGTGACATGCACTCCACGTCTGGTTGTTATCGAAGACCCCCGTTTCGCTGTTGCCCGTTCTTTTTATGTGCTGACAGAGTTCCTCCTTCTACGCTGATGTCTGTCTGTTTTTCCAATTGGCTTATGTTTAAGTTTTTCAGCGCTTAGTTTGAAATCACCCATCTGTGAGGCTCCTGTAGTTCCCGCTTAGTAGTGGCGCCTTCGGTGATTGGTACATAGTTTGGGCGGTTGACTTCTACCGCGTTTTTCCGTTACTTTAAAAAATGACGCTTCCCTTTCTAAAATCAGCCATTGGAGTGGGTGAATTCCGTTGTTTGGCAAAGGGCGTTAACACTACTTTCTAACAGTAATGCTAAGTTTTTTGCTGTATCGCGAATACAATGCATTTATAGTTTTATGGTCGGCACCGTTTCCGCTCAGTATTGTATCTTCTGTTTGCCGGGGTGTCGGCAAACAGACGCCTGCACCACTCCCTTATTCTCTAGTTACTTTGTCAAAATACTGCTTTTCGTTATTAGTCATACTACGTTTTTATTTTATTTAATACGCATTTCATTCCGAATTTACTTATTTCTATTATCATTCGTAACTTCTTATTACCCTTATATTTATTACAAACTTTACTAACTTCATATTTATCTTATCTATTTACATTACAACTTGATTGACAATTTTTTTTTATCAATTATACTTCTTCAATAGCTAGGTACATAACGCTACAATACTAATGCACCTAGATAACTAAAGCAGGACACTCATTTGAAACACTTCCCATTCACATTGAAATCTCTAGAAGCCCTTCTGGTGTCTGAGTTGGAAAAAACACATTGCTGTGTAAAAAGTGTTAAATTATTTTTAAATGTGAGCGCGCGCGTGTGCGTGTGTGTTTCATGCTTTGTCGGTTTATTGGCAGTACACTCTTGTATAAACGGCCTTAATGCATTAAACAATTCAAAACAACCCAAAATTTCAGTCCTAGTATTGGAAGATGTGTGCGCGCGCGAGTGTGTGTGATTCTTCGCCGAAGTGTTCACTAATCTTACGGTGCTCAGTAGAGGTGTGCTAAACAAGTATTTTAAGATAACAGGTACGAATGAAACCGTTCCAAAAATATAACACGTACAAATACTTGTTATTATATACCTATTATACATATACATGTATTATATAATTTGTTATAAGAAATAAATGGAATATAAAAGTATTAACAGTCTTACTTTACACTGTGACTTTATTAATCTATTACTGTTGAAAATAAAATAAGAAACAAGAGAATTTATAGGCTTATCGCCCTTTGGGAATACTAATTTAAGTTTTCACTAAGAGTAAACAAACTGACATAGATTTAATATTAATTTATTGATTCCATTTTGGTTAGACAAATCAGTTGCGAAACTCAGGCACGTAATAGCACAACAAGTAATGTCAAAAAAATGTACGTGAGATGTGCAGTGAAGTTAAATCACCTCCGAAATCACATTAACAAAAAGTACTACATGGTCTACCAACGACTCTGTAGTTATATCACAATACAATTCGCTTTTCCAAAATTTACCAAGTTGGTGACTAGTATAATATATAATTTGTTATTATAATCTGTATTATATATCTGCATAACACACGAGAATAAATGTAACATCAGTATGATTTTTTTTTCATTTAGTAAAAACAGCTTCGTCTCTTTGGCATAGAGATATTTTGAACCTCGCTGTTTTGCTTCGTTTCGTACTCGTATGGCAATCGGCACATGCGCAGAATCAAGTATTCAGCGCCAATAACTGTGACTTCGTACTCGTAATACTCGTTTATTCGTTAGTTGCATAGGGGGGTCCCGCGACTCGGGACCGCGAGGCCCCGAGTAATCGGAACGGGTATTTCGACTTTCAATTATCGTTGAGGCGGAACAAGTATTTCAACTTTTCAGTCACTGTTATATCCGTTCCACAAAAATAATATTTCCCAAATACCTGTTATAGGTATATCGGGCCACCTCTAGTGCTCAGCCAGGTCTGCGTTCCGTAAACATTTTTTCGCCACAAATTCGTAACCAAAAAAGTCAACTGGTAAGTAGTAGTAATCGTGTCAAAAAAAAAATAAATAAAATAAAAATTTAATAACAGAATGTACGTTGGGGGGGGGGGGTGAGAAGGGTATCGATTGTGATGTGGGAAAGCGTTTTATATAAATTGACACCGCGGCTCCGTCGCCCGCCAGCCACTTGTCCATTCTTCTTATAATATTTATGGGACAGATGGGATCGGTTCATTAACAGAATCGAGTTGTCGTCGCCATAGCAACGGCGCGCGAGCAATGACAATCGATTAACGCAGAGAGAGAGAGCGAGAGAGAGAGAGAGAGAGAGAGGATGAGCACGAGAGAGCGCCTCGCTTTCATTATGGCAATGTTTGTTGCGGTCCAGCCGGCTCTCCGTAACTTACAGCTCTCTCTCTCTCTCTCTCTCTCTCTCTCTCTCTCTCTCTCTCTCTCTCTCTCTCTCCTACACCCTCTGCTGTCCAGCTAGGGCACCGCGCTACGAGGTTACCTACCTACCTATCTACCATTTGTTGACTCTCTGACTAGATACATATCCCGCTTTACGCTTTATTATGCTTTGTGACGTCATATAGTAGCTAGCCAGAAGTCACCGATTTTGTGTTGATTTTGATTCCGACATAACTGGCTGTTAAATAACCTACGGTTAAACAGAGAACCTAATAGGCACTTCTTTGGTCTCAGACCCCTGTTCCAAAGCAGAACAATTGCCAGGAGCATCAAGCTGCTTCTGTATAAAACACTGATCCGTCCGGTTCTCACCTATGGTTCTGAGACCTGGACCATTTCTAGAAAGGTTCTGAGTCAAGCCTGCTGCTTCATGAACGCAAAATCCTCCGCAGTATTTCTTTGGTCCAATATGTTTGGGTAGTGAATGGAGGAAAAGGACCAACCAAGAACTGAACGCTCTTCTGAACGAACCAGATGTTGTGAAAGTTATAAAACTTGGTAGACTCAGGTGGGCTGGACACGTGATCAGAATGGGGGATAATGAAATACCCAGAAAGGCACTCACAGAACAGATCTATGGCACCAGGAGAGTTGGTAGACCCAAACTACGTTGGGAAGACGGTGGGCGCCACATCCTTGCAACCCGGAACAATAGAGCAGCTGCACTTGACCGGGACAACTGGCGGAGGCTGTTAAAGGAGGCCTTGACTCAGTAATGGGTTGTCACGCCGCTGTAAGTAAGTTAGTAAGTAAATAAGTAAATACAGAATCTGCTTAAAAAAAAATCTACCTTTAAACTTTATCAGAAACAATACAATATGAAAATCTCCACTATAAATACAAAGGTAACGGCATTTCGAGGTAAGTAGCCAAATTAGAACAAAATTAATTATTAGTGATCAAATTTTATAACAGGCAAGTCATTTTAATTACTTGGGAAATGATATTGGCTGTGACAGGAATTATGATATTGTTACAAAATTACAGAACAGTCTACGTGTTTGTCGAATGTGCCAGAAGAATCTCGCTCGAATGTGTGTGGCATACGTGACTGTCAACGCATCCGCGAGAGTTTTCTCGAAGCCGCCAGCCGCGCGGACTGTGTCAAGGCCGCAGTTAAGGCCAGATGCACACTTGCTGCAAAAGTTATCAGGACGCTGCGGCATTTCAATCTGCGTCTTATCGGCGTTCCAATGCACACTGAAAACACGGTGATTGGCCACAGCGACAGTCTCTCATTTGCCACCAACCGAGATGGATCGTACACGCGCCCAAATATTTAAGAAGGAAGTTGTTTTTTCATACTTAGTGTACAAGTACGTAAATCGTGAAAGTGAAATTAGAAAAAGGAAGTGCTGGATTCATCCATACAACAGCGAGAGGCACTTGAAGGGAGCTTTTAATGTATGCTTGATGGATCTCAGGGAAGATGATGACAAGTTTTTTAATTATTTCCGAATGTCAATTCGATCCTTTGACGAATTAGCCGGTCGAATCAGCGACGCACTACAAGGAAAAGAAACCTACATGAGATCTCCCATACCACCCTTGGAGATGCTGGCAGTAACATTGAGGTACGTAAAAGACTTCAACTTCATATTTACATTATAGATTGATTAAAATAATGTAATCTTATATGTAATATGCCTACTGGCATGGTGCATAAATTATTTCAAATATATTACCTTTTCAAATGGATACTTTGAGAAGGAAAAAAAATTATAGATTGATTTATTTATTTTTATTTTTTTGTTTACATTAAGTGCATCAGAATTGTGCTATTAGCGCTATTTTCATTACTAATTAAACAATATTATATTTAAATGTATAATGAACAGAAGTACAAAGCATAATAATAATAATAAAAAAGTATAAAGAATATGAAGCAATAAAAAAAGACATTAACACTACATCTAATGATCTAAGTAATTATAGGTTAGGGGTTTTCGAAAAAGTTTTCATTGTCTGTAGTTTGGGGTGTTTGCGGCAAAGGCTCCTGCGATGGGTAGAAACCGGTACGAATATCTGGTGAAGTTGCAGTCGTGGTAGAAGAAGATGGCACAGAAGAAGTAGCAGACATTGATGAAAAGGTGAGGTCTGCCGCAGTATATTGAATGGATGAAGTTGGAGGGAGGTTGTGTTGAGGTGGAGGAAAATTAATTTGCTGTGACTGAATTGGCTTGAATTGTTGGTAGCTCGGGGAAAACATTGGATGATACGTTTGAGAAGGAAATGTCATAGATGGAATCTGAGTTTGATTTTGACGTTTTATTCTTTTGACAACGTCAAGAACTTCACTTCTAAAGTCCAACTTTTGATCCTCGTTGAAACTTTTTATGGTCGGAATTAACGAATCAAAAAACGATTTGTCTTCATCCGGTGGCTCGACAGCAACGGGTGAATTTATGAATTGCAATAGTGACGACTCAAACTCTCTTTGCCGTTGGACGCTGCTCCGGTGGATGATGCAGATGTGGATGGTGGAGTGGATGCAAGTGTGACTGCAGGAGAAGTCGCAGATTCTGATAGGGATCTATCTTCTTCTTCCTCTTGTTGGGATTGCGAGTGAGGAGAGTCATTGTTGTAAGGATTCTCAAGAGTTGATTGAGTGGTCGCCAAAGCCATCGATGCCTGTGACAACTGTCTTGCGTATATATACTGTCGTCCAGCTCCTGCTGGTTGCCCTGATTTTGTCTTTTTTCGTGCGCTCCTCGAGTAGTTGTCTTTCAAATTTTTTCCATTTTAGAGCGAGCTTCTTAACTGAAATAAAAAAAAAAAATTATCACTAACAAAAAGTTCATCTCAATAAATAAATAAAGTTCATTCTCTCATAAAACTTATTATTATTAATGTAATTATTTTTTCTTATATTTATTTTGTTACATTTTATTTATTATTTTGGTTCCCCAATTATTATTTTTCTAATTTGCTATTACAGATATCTAGCAGATTTCTAATTTTATATTATTTGGTTTTGTTGGTATTACAGATATCTAGGGAGTGGATGTTACCTCAAAGACCTTCATTACTCTTACCGGCTTGGACATTCAATTTTATGTAAAATTGTCAGGAACGTTTGTGCAGTGATGTGACTGATTTTAAGAGAAGAGTGTTTTCCTCCTTTTAGTACTGAAAGGTGGTTGGAGATTTCTTCAGTGTTTGAAAAAAATGCGAACTTCCCCCATTGCCTTGGCGCACTCGACGGAAAACACATAAGAATAATTAAACCAACAAAAAGTGGGTCGTTGTACTATAATTATAAAAATTTTTTTTCGATAGTTTTATTTGCAGTGGCTGATGCGAATTACAATTTCATTTACATTGATGTAGGGTCGTTTGGAAGAGAAGGGGACAGCACTGTATTTGAAAACATTACTTTTTATAAACATCTAATGAATGAATCATTACAATTCCCAGTAAATAAACCGCTTCCAGGTACCCAAAGCCCAAACCTTCCCTACGTGTTTGTAGGTGACGATGCGTTTGGGCTTTCTACTCACATTTTGCGTCCGTACAAAGGAAAAACCTTCTCAAAAACAAAGAGAGTATTCAACTATCGGTTTAGCCGAGCCCGCCGATACGTGGAATGCTCTTTTGGAGTTTTGTCTAATAAATGGAGAATTTTTCACAGACCAATCAACGTAAATTCAGATTTAGCTGTACAAATAGTCAAGACTTGCTGCCTCCTTCATAATTACGTTCGTCAAAGGGATGGATATAATTTCACTGAAACGCTGTCGATAACAGGACTTGGAGAACAAACACACACAGCTACCAACCAAGCACGATCTGGTCCTGCGGTTGTTGCTATTAGAAATGAATTTGCAATCTACTTTGAGAGTGAAGCTGGTCGAGTGCCTTGGCAAGACAATTTTGTATAAATAAAATTAATAGACTTACATTTTAATTCAATAATTTTAAATAGTTGTTTTTTTCTTTCCGCTTCTTGAGAAGCACCTTGATAATGGGTTTCTGAGAGAGAAAAAAAACTTGTCTTTTTGTTCTACTTAAAGACATGTTTTAATTCTCAGAAACCCATTTTCAATAATTTTAATTCAATATTTAAATATATTATAAGGACGACGACCCACTTAAAGACATGAACATCTATTGTTATTCAATGTACTTATTTTAATAAAAGTTGTAAAAAATTGTACTTACTGGTTGCATTTTTTCATTCTCCGTTTTTTGGCTGAAGTTCTCAATAATGGCTTCACAAATGTTTTCCCAAGCAGACTGTGTTTTTATTCGGTCTTTATAGTCCTCATGACTAACATCCCAAATTACCGGGAGTTTTTACTTCTTCGATGAAAAGTTCGACATCCACATTTTCCTCAGACATCGTGTAGAGTGACATCACAAGCTGTAGATACGATAGGAGATACGACGCTGCGGCAGATGTGCACTCCCCTATAGACAAATGAGCACTGCCAGCTATCGGGGTATAGGAACGTGACGCGCGTCTCACAGGTACCTGAGGCAACCTCGATAACTATCAGGAGTGACGTCGGCGTCAGATAGGTATCGGCGTCCCGTGTGAATCCCAACAGCAGTTGCTCTGCATTTCTTCTTATGCGATTGAAAATGACGCAGCGTCCCGATAACTTTTGCAGCAAGTGTGCACCGGGCCTAATTACGTAGTTCACACGGGCGCTAAGACGCAAATAGGAACGTTCTGGTCTGTGAGCGGAGGTATAAATACATGGCGGCAGCGGCCTTAGTTTTCAGTATAGCTGCGATATATTTACAGTGCGGTTCGAGAGTTATTATCGAGCGATATTACTGTGCGCGTTCAAGTGGTTATTAGTTAAGTGTTGTGTTTTATAATCAGACGGTATATTGTAATACAATTGTGTTTTAATATTAGTTGACATTTATTTGCGTGTGAACAAATTTTATTTGATTTCTTATAAGAGACTGTGTTGTTAATTACGAACTGTTTAACTGTGAAAATTAAAGCTGGTGATTAGTGACTTAATTAGTGTCTTGTATTTTCTTTCCACTGTACCTACGACGATCAAGTAGACCGTCGTAACAGTGGTGTCAGAACTGGGATAGAACGGTTAACATTGGAAACAGTGGACACTTTGCACAAGACGAGTGTAATTCGTAATTAATCGGAAAACAATGGATGCCAGTCAGATGATGGAAAATTTACAGGCGCTGCTGTTACAGCCGGAGAAACGACAGGATGAGAAACGCAGGCAGGAGACGGAAGAAGCAGAAAAACGACAGGATGAAAAGAGAAGAGGCTGAGGAACGTCAGAAAGCGCTAATGCTAGAAACAGAAGAAAGACAAATATAAGAACGTAAGCAGGAGGCAGAGGAACGGAAGCGTGAAACAGAAGACATCAAAGAGTAAATACAGGAGCAAAAGTAGACACAAGAACAAACCGCTGCAGAGTTGGATCTCCTACGAGGTGAGCTTAATAAACAAGTTACTAAAATATCGGAGGTACAAGAATCAATGACATTAAAAATAACTGAAGTAGAAAAATCTGTTTCGAGTGTTTCAGATCGATGTCTACAAAAATATCTGTCATAGAAGTAACCTTGTCAAATAAAATATCTGCAGTAGAAATCTCAATGGCAAATATAAGAGAGCAGTTCCTGAAAATACAACCAAAACACACTTTTGAACAGACTGTACCAACGGTAAAGACAGAAAAAGACACACAAAATAAGTCAGTAGAGAAAGTTACTTTGCCTCCAGTAGGGACAGTTCATATCAAAGAGAATGTCAAGTTGGAAAATCAAGCGAAAGCTCATAAACAAGTTTACTCGAAAAATTTGAATAACAATCTTCTAGTAGAATTGAACCACTTTGTGCCACGAGCAGTATTGCAAGGAAGAGGTTCTTTTTTTCAAATCGTTCGAATGAAGATGATAGACTCCATGATACCACACTTTGTCCGCTCAAAGTATTAAACTGTATTATTGATTGTAAAATGACTGATGTATTTCCGAATATATACACTGCTTATCGTCTGCTTTTTGAGATTCCAGTAGCTAACTGCGAATCTGGAAGATCATTTTCTGTATTAAAACGCATTAAAGATATATTGGCTTCAACTGTGGGAAATGAGAGATTACCTTCGTTAGCGAGGTTGAATATTGAAAGCGAGATGCTTGAATCGCTCGATTTAGAAAAATCCATACAAGACTTCGTTAACGCAAAATCAAGAAAAAATGGATCGATTAATATTTTCTAAGCCTAAGTACTACTATGATCATTGTAATGACTATTTATCTAATATTTGTTGTAATTTGCGAGTTTAATAAAACAATTATTAACTCTCGAAAATTTTTATCCCATTTATCGGTGTAAATAATGGATAAAAGGTTGATTTTTTAATTGGAGGGGGGCACCAGTCTGATGGCAGCAAGCATAGGGCACCACGCGCTTCTAGTCCGCCCTTGCCTGTAAACCTGCCGTCCGATATCGTTCTTATCAACAATCTGGAATATATTCGAACAATTTCTGTTGGCACTTTTCTGAGTCAATTTGACGGACGGCGTGGGCGCTCTTCATCAAAGACGGATATTCGGCCGCGTTTTCATTCTTTGAACCAATATATGATGGAAGTTGTCGAAAATGCATGGTCCTAATAAACCGCACTCAACTTTCCTTTGATTTTCTCACACGTTTTCCCATTCAAAGAAAGGAATCGAGTCGCAGATCCATATTACTGTTATTCCACGGTTGCAAAAATACACAAACTTGCGCCCACTTTCAACAGCTATTAAAACAAAACTACCCAATGAATCTGTTTGAAATTTTAACACTGTTGCATTATTGTACTAACAGCTGGTAATGCAAATCTGATTCGGTGGCGCCCTCGTTTGTCAAACACAGGTACCTACTAATCATACCGGCCTCGTACTTACGCTTAACTAGAGTTAACTAGCTGAAATATGTACAGGATGGTTAAACTGAACATCATTTTTTCGCTTCAAAAAAATAAATAAATAAATAAATTTTGAATCGTTTAGAAAAATCTGCTGTACAAGAAAGGATTCATAAAATGGAAAGAGCATATCGTATAACTAAAGATATTTACAATAAAAAGTACATACCTAGAAATGCGAAAATAAGGCATTACAGTACAGTAGTAAAGCCAGAATGCCTATATGCAAGTGAATGTCTAGCACTGAATTATAATTTAGACAAACTAGAAATATTGGAAAGACGAATTATTAGGAAAATATTAGGCCCACGAAACACTTCAGAAGGTTGGAAATTAAGACGTAGTGATGAAATATATCAAAGTACAGAAAATATAACAGAAATAATGAGAAAGAGAAGACTACTATTTTTTGGACATTTATATAGAATGGACGACAATAGGTTGACAAAGCAGATCTTCAGATATCTGTGGGGAAATAAGTCAACATCAAGTTAGATTAAAGAAGTCCAAAAGAATTTAGAAAAAAATAATATACACGCAGAAGAAGCAATTGACAGAGATGTTTTTCTGGCAAAAGTGTTAAAAATGGAAGGAGTCCAGGGTAGGAGAGAGAAAAACGCAAGTTCAAAGTGTACTGAAGACAGGAAGAAGAGACACCGTGAAAAGATGAAAGAATATTGGAGAAAAAGAAAAGAATAAATAATTGAAATTGGTATGTGGTCCTTAGATGGCCGATAGAAAACAAAAAATTTGATGGTCGGGTTAGCGAATAACTTCAAGACTAATGCCTCTTCACTGTACTGATTATTTGGCTTGTCGTCTAGTCAGCTAAGAGCATCTGGTGCGATAAGTCAGTCAGCTATGTTGTGTTACAGATAGGGAATTATTGTTGACACAAAACGGTACCAGGAAAACTGCACTGATAACGCGTTTCTAACTAAACGCTATTAAAACTAAACCAATTGCCTCCGGTTTTCCTGTATGTGCACACGTTTTCCTCAATCATAAATCTAAGGGCGTCGGATGCGAGCAATTATTTTTCATTAAGCATATCGTTTTCGAACTACCGCCGTTGAGAGTTCACGTAGATAGCGCAAAAGTACCAGCAGACAATGAACAGAATACTATTACACTACGACTGTAAGTCAATAAGTCAGCGGCGGCTGATCAGGGGAGGCAAGGGAGTCTAAGCCTCCCCAGTGAAATTTAGAAAAAATATTAAAAACAAAGAACTAGTAATAGGCTCTATGTTTTATTGTAACTGGCCCAAAATCAATCAGTAATCACAATTTGGCTTTAAATTATCTGATTACTTACAGAAAACTGTTTAATCGCGCGTTATCCATAGCGCAGAATAGCAGCAGAGGCAGGGATCTGAGTAGCCGTCGTAGTACTCGTACGGCTACGTGAGAACTATGCCCGACGGGCGGGGGGGGACGCTAGTGCATCTATAACCGTACTTGGGAGGGAGGCGACGAGTGAGTTAGCCTCTCGGCACGGATTAATGTGGTTTGTGTTAGTTTTACGCAGTCTTTGTGTTCTCGTGCTCCTTGTGTGTGTATGTTTATTATTTATCTCTTCTTGGCGTGTGTTTGTGATCTCTACTACGAGGATAAAATGGATTTAGCAGAAGAAAATGAATTGATATTGCAGTATCGAACAAAGGCATTATTACTGTACAACAGTACTGGATAAACCGTTTTCCCGGTTGAGTTAGTTTGAGAGAAATGAAATACTGAAAACCGATCGACCTACCCCACAATTCTTATTTCTTAAAAGGCATAAAAACAAATCTAGAACGTTCTAGTCGTCCATTGTACAACCAACATAAATTGCTATGCGGTAGTGGAGTACATTCGAAGTTATTCTGCTGGCTCTGCTTACTGTTAAGCACAAACAAGACTATATGATCTGCTGGAGGCTTACAAGAAAATTCATCACAGCTTTCAAACGCTGTAAAAATTAGATAGCTCTACCATACTTAAGAGTGAAATAACGTGTGTCGGGGGGGGAGGGGGGCTCAGGTGACTGTCTCGTAGCCTCCCCTTCGTCAGGACACACCGGCCGCCACTGCAATTAGTACCCGCAAACAATTTTTATACGTTATTATAACAACAGTATAAATGTGACAGTTAGCTCAATTTTCTGACAGTTGCACAAGCTTCCTGATGCCCTCAGGAAAAAAAAGTTTTTCGGCTGAGCGGCAAGTCACGTATGCGCCGCTTCCTTCACTTTTTGGTCTCTGGAGAATCGACGGCCCCATAAGCCATCTTTAAGTTGACCAAAGAGATGGAAATCCGAAGGGACTAGATCGGTGTTGTATGCGGGACGCTCCAACACATCGACACGCAATTTCTCAAGGATTTGAACAGTGTCGGCGGGCATTGCCATGCAATAAAAAAACACTCCCTCCCACAATATGCCTCGGCTTTTGGATCGAATTGCAGGCTTCAGTTCGTTGGGCAGCATCTCACTATAACTTGCACTATTTACTGCTGAGCCCTTCTCCACGTACTGTTGCAGTATTGACCCTTGTGAGTCCCAGAATAACCCTTGTGAGAAGCATAACATTTCCTGCAGAGGGTTGACTCTTGAATTTCTTTTTCAATTCCATGCTCTGGCGTTCGCTTTGAGGCTTAAAGTGGTGGAACCATGTTTCAATTCCAATGACTATTCCCTTCAATAACGCTTCACCTTCATTATCCAGTAGACGTTGACAGATGGCCAAATGATTGCGCTTGTGCTCTTCAGTGATCTGTTTTGGGACCCACCTTGCACAGACTTAACAAAAGCCAAGACTGTTATGGATAATTTCATGTGCAGAAGCATGACTAAATTGCATTTGGTATGCCACTTCATCGATAGCTACTCTTCGGTTGGTTTGAATCATGGCATCAACTTGTTCAATAATGACATCAGTAGTGGAAGAGTTTGGGCGTCCCGATCTTTCCTCAACAATGGCATCAGTAGTGGAAGAGATTGGGCGTCCTGATCTTTCCTCAATAATGGCATCAGTAGTGGAAGAGATTGGGCGTCCCGATCTTTCCTCAACAATGGCATCAGTAGTGGAAGAGTTTGGGCGTCCTGATCTTTCCTCAATAATGGTATCAGTAGTGGAAGAGGTTGGGCGTCCTGATCTTTCCTCAACAATGGCATCAGTAGTGGAAGAGGTTGGGCGTCCCGATCTTTCCTCAACAATGGCTTCAGTAGTGGAAGAGGTTGGGCGTCCAGATCTTTCCTTGTCCTTGACGCTTGACCGACCGGTTTTGAATTTTTCGATCCATTCAGATACACTTCGCTGTGGTAAAACATTATCCCCATATTGTTTTGAAAGTCTTCTATGGATTTCGGCTGCTGATACACCTTCAGACAAAAAAAAAACGGATCACTGCACGCTGTTCTTCGTTGGTGCAAACGGAGAGAGGGGCAGTCATGTTTATCGTGCAACAATCCACAGCTGATAAACAGCGACGGATGGTCTAACAATGGCTAACGGCACCATCTGTCGGCGTACAAGACCACTAAGTGGTACTGCCAACCTACAGACGATTGTAACAAAATTGCGGATACTTATTGACAAATGGGAGCGGTCGTGGCTTAGTGGCTAGCGTGTGGCGCTGCTACGCTGTCGGCGCGGATTTGATTCCCACCGGGGCCATCTGATTAGGACCGTTCCCCCTCGCAAGGCGATGGCAAACCAGCGAGAGGTATCCTGCCTAGTATAAACCCTCCCCAACTATGCCGTTCGGACCCGGCGTTAAACTGTAGGTCCCATATACCTGTGAGAGACTCAGTAACACACGCACCACGAGTATATGCGGGGAGGGTACAATCGAGTCGAAAGACTGAAGGACCCAGTAATAATTGAGAAATGAAAGAACGTACAAGGACAAACTAACTTACCTCGGGGGTTATATTCTTAAAAGTCACGATTTTAAGAACGACTAGTCAATCTTTACAATAAAAACCCCAATATCAAAGATTGGGTTAAGGTTAGGTTCTAAAACAGACGAAAATGTAAATGTTATACGCCATCTTGGCATGTAAATGTTATACGCCATCTTGGCATGAAAATGTTATACGCCATCTTGGCATGAAAAACATTCTGACGACGCAGACGATCGCGTGGATTGTCGTGTTTCATAGTGGAAACTTAAAAAAGAAAAAACTACCACCGGTCTTATAAACTACAGCTTATTATACGAGGTCTGTAAATTAAGTAATGAGAATAATCATGTTGCAGTAAATATGGCAACACTGTAAGGTTTCCATTAACACAGATGGTTAGATAAACAGCTGATTGATATTGAGTATTAATATTTATTGTTTATTGTTGCCACGTGAAACGTAAACAAGCTTTTCGTGAAGTGAGTTTTTGTTGCGGGTTATAAAAATGAGTGACACGAATTACGAGCAACGTTGTACAATCACGTTTTTTGTTAAACTCGGGCACAATGCTACTGAGACTTTTAAATAACTGTCAAAGGCGTATGGAGATGAATCTTTGACAAGAGCGCAGGTTTTCTGATGGTTTAAAGAATTTTCAGATGGTCGGGAATAAATTAAAGATGATCTACACTCTGGAAGATCGTCACCGTCAAGAACTGAAAACAATGTTGATAGAATCAGGGACTTGGTGCGGTATGACCGTCGATTGATTAATCGTCAGAATCATCGCAAAACAATTAAATTTGAACCACACTACAGTTTATAAAATTTTGACAAACGAATAGGGAATGAGAAAAGTTTGTGCGACATTGGTCCCAAAAGACCTCACTCATGAACAGAAAGACAACAGGATGGAAGTGTGCCGTGATCTTCTAAGACGAACTGAAAATGATCCTGATTTTCTAAAAAATATTATTACTGGTGATTAATTATGAATCTTTGAGTACGATCCAGAAACAAAACGCCAGGGCGAGGAGTGGCACACACCAAAGTCACCACGTTAAAAAAAAAGCAAAAATGAGCAATTCCAAAATCTGAACCATATTCATTTGTTTCTTTGATGCTAATGACATTATCCATAAGGAGTTTCACGCACAGGACGAACTGTAAATCAACATGTTTACCGAGAAATTCTTGAAAGGCTGCGGAAAAGAGTTCCCCGCGTGAGACCAGCCATCGTGAACACCTGAATGCTGCATCATGACAATCCACCATGTCACACAGCGATCTCAGTTAATGAGATTTTAGCAAAGAAAAATATTCCTGTTATTTCTCAGCCCCCTTATTCACCTGACTTGTATCCCTGTGACTACTTTCTTTTCCAAAGGTTGAAAAATCGTATCAAATATGGGAAGATCTTTTGGGAAAATCGACAAAATTAAAAAAAATGTAACCGACCAGTCGAAGGAGATTGCAGTTTCTAAGTTCCAGCACTGCTATAAAGAGTGGAAACCCTGTCTAAGGCGCTGTGTGGCTTCCCAAGGGAACTATTTTGAAGGCGATAGAGTGTAGATACAGTTTAATTATAAAAAATAAAAAGTTTTACTGAATTAGTCTTATTACTTAATTTACAGTCCTCGTAAGTTTAATTACAGTTAAATATATATATATATAATGTAATACAAATTTTATTGAAGTTAGCAGTGCAAAGCAGTTCACCGGTAGAGGCTATGGAGGAGCGCTTGTAAAGACTATTGCAAACGTCCCGTTCAGTCTTAGGTTTAAAGTTGTTCACTCCTCTTAGAGTGGAGTCTGATGTAAGCAAAAGCGTGCGCTTTTACTTGAACCGGATTGGTTAGATGAGTGGCCGCATCACAAAATCCACCGCTAATAATAAAGTTGTTACCAATTGATTTCAATTAATTGAATAAGAATATATGGCAAAAGGTGATAAGTGTGGGGCCCCAAAGTGTTCCTTGCGCGAACAATAGGCCTGCAATAAACGTGACCCTCGAGAAGTCTTGGCGAACAGTTTTACCGCCTTTTCTCCTACTTGCAAGTATAGTCTTACACTAATCATTTTGGAAACGAAAGAAATAGTTCCTTATAGTGGATACGTCTGAATATAGATCATTGTGCAAATCACGTACACGCGCACACACTTTGCCGTTTACAACGCACAAACTTACGTACCTACACCTCTCTCTCTCTCTCTCTCTCTCTCTCTCTCTCTCTCTCTCTCTCTCTCTCTCTCTCTCTCTCTTCTGTAATTGTACCCACTACTTCTCTCACGTCTGACTTCAACTACCCTCTCACCAACACCTAACATACATGTAAAGAAGAACATGTATTTCAAGCGCTTAGCCTACTTCACGTTAATTGCATACAACAGAACAATATTGATAGGAGGCGAATGCATGTGTGTTTGTATGTACGCGCCCGCCCAGTGTTTCCATGGGAGTTTCCCTTCGTCTATTCTGTACATTCATATATGAAATTAAACGCGCGTCTATACTGTCCATGTTTACGTACATTGTATAGGCCAATAGAACAATAGTCGTGCTGATATCGTTTATTCTTTTGTTCAATGTTGTGTGTTTGTGCGTGTGTGAACCCCGCACGTGTCCCTAGCAGACGTGTGCCGCACGTGTCTTCCACGTGTGAAAAGGCTCTACTGAATTGTGAACTGTTAGTTAGCAACGGCTCAATACTAGAACTGTTTCTTACAACAATGACTGTCAGGTATAGAGATGGTTATAAAATGCCCTTCTTGGGTTTATTTTTATTGCACCGTAATTGCTCACTCGAGAAATTCTTTCTGGCCCCACACGTGTCATTTTTACCCAATACACCAACAAAGTTTTTTTGATACAATTGGCATTAATAAAACTAAAAATTAGTAAATGCTTCTATAATTTTTTGGATCTGTTAAGAAAGTTTTTTAACTTTGTACTGTACATGCCTCTGTGTTGTATCACTTCGCTTTGTTTACATCAGGCTCCACTCTAAGAGCCTTTTCACACGAGGAAGACATGTGCGGCACACATCTACTAGGGACAGAAATCACATTGATGCAATGCATAGCTTTTCACAAGAGGCTGCGAGTGAGCCCACGAGAGGCATACGTCTGCTGGCTCGTTCTCTCCCCGACAGTTGAATTCAACTCGACGGGCAGGCCAGTTGCTAGTTAACAAGTGCAAATCCTTACAGCCTTTTCACACGAGGCAGACGTCTGCCTCGTCCGAATGGAAAAAGTCATTCATACTTTCGATGTCGAATCCTTTATTGAAGAAATTCGCAATCATCCAGCTATATGGGATTGTTCTTGAAAAGATAGCAGTAATAAAATAAGAAAAGAACAGTCCTGGAACGAAATATTTTTAATTGCCTATGAAGATTACGAAGAAATGTCAATAAAAAACAAAATTGCATTAGATAAGTAATTAGTCACTGCAGTTTTGTCTTATTAATGTACTTAAAAATTTTACTAATAAAAATACAAATTGAATAAAAAACAATGTGTATTGTTGTTAGATTTCGTCCCGTAGGACCCTTAAATGTTAGGAAGAATGATATTTCATGAAGTTATTGCCAGGATGCTGAATAATGATGAGCATGGACTGTATATGATACATTTATTAAATTTTGTATTACAATTTACACGGCATGTTAAGGTTGGCTATGTCTGAAAGACATTTGAATATTGTATAAACCAAGTCGGTTACGAAAGCTACATGGCAAAATGAGGCGCAAATATGCAACACTCCGCTCTACATATAAATGTTAAGGCCTAAGGCCTAGATAAATGGTCGCGACAACAAGAAAAAATGAAAAAGACAGAACAAGACAGCAAACGCTCTGACGTCTGCCGCCCGCCGACGCACGTTGTACTGTGACGATGCCTGAACTTGATAAACGTAATTTAGAAAGTACAGATTAGCCAACCTTTAAATACGAAAATTACCACATTACTGTCCATAACTGCCCGCAAAAAATCAAAAGATTTTTTAATACATTTTAATAACTTATTATACGAAAACACAATGTGTTCTTAATAATAGATGTCAACCTCAATAAATTGTATTGAACCTTGAGATTGAAATGTTAGATAACAGTTATAACATTAACTGTTTAGAGATAAATTTGAGTGATAATGATAAGAGTTGAGCAGGCCACAGTTGGCTTGCAAACTGATTTATACATGAGTATAAATGCAAAAATTAGCAATGTATTGCTAATATATATTGTATGTATACAATATAAAACAATATAAAACATGAAAAATACATAGTTTGACAATGTTTGATGATGAATAATCGGTGACTCATCACATGATGGGCCCGATACAAATTGCAAATATTTTATGCAAGTCATGATGGTTAGCTTGAACCAGTCAAGGCCAGTTGACCTATACAGTAGTATTGAGTGTAAAATGAACAGACAAAAATTATTACAAAATTATACATGTAAAAACATAGATTTAGCATAACGCTTTAATATAATAATTGAATGATGCGTGCTATACCTGAAGTTTCAGGAATGTACAATAAATTGTCATGTGAAAACAGATTATACATTTTTAAATGATTGCAAGCACAAAGTGTAATGACATGTATGTCATAATTAAAAGCATGAATAATAATTGTGCAATACGTGATCACAAAATACAAAATACACAATATAAAAATAGATGCGTGGCGTATGGTTACAGACAGTAGATGCGGGTAAAACAATGTGTTTTACATAGATACAAGTTATACATAATAAATACAATAGAAATCGGTTTAGATAATTACAAATACATGAATACAAGGCACAATAGCATAAGTGACAAGTACAAAAATTTGTTTATACAAAATGTAATGCATGTGTTGAACAATTGCGAGTAATAAATTCATAGAGTAATAAAATATCACACATATTGACAAAAAATGTGCAAGAAAATGCATACATGGTTTGTATAGCTGCAGACCATGCGAATATTATATAACAAAATTTTTACATAAGAACAATACCACCAATGACATGACACATAACCCATTACCAATATCAAAATATAAGTATGTAAAGGACATAGTATGTCTCACAAATTATTAATATAGCAATACAAAAATAGTAAGTATACCACCAAAACAATATGATAAGCATAGATATAATAACATAGTGCATGGTTGTAAAATTACAAGTTACATGCGAATTTAGTATGTAAAATACGCAATAATGCAAATTAACATAAAATGTTGTGATAATACATATCACCAATTGAAGTCGACCAAATTGTCAGACAATAAAGTAATGAAAGCCAGTGGCCAGGTGAAATATAGCATTGTGCTAAGTAATTATATTGACCTTGTGTCTAAGCCACGTCCCACGCTGGCAACAAACATAGCTTGTGAACTGGTCAGCGAAAAATGCCAGTAGGCGTGAGAATGTCTACTACTCTAATTAAGTTGTCTGGGCCGGGAAATGTGGCGGTAATTACACCAAATTTCCACGCTAATGGAGGTAAGTTATCCTCGATCAGCAAAACCAGGTCACCAATGGAAACGCTTTCCTTAGCGAATTTCCATTTGTGACGTTGTTGTAATTGATGTAAGTAGTCGCGAGACCAAGCTTTCCAAATGACTTGGACAAACTTCTGGAGAAGTTGCCAACGTCCAAGACGAGAGATGGGAACGTGAGATAAGTCAGGATCAGGTATCGCCGTTAATGGTGTGCAAATTAAAAAATGGCCAGGCGTAAGTGGCACTGGATCATTTACATCCGATGAAACGGCAAGTAATGGACGTGAGTTTAGACATGCCTCTATCTGAGACAAAACCGTCGTAAACTCCTCGAAAGTGAGTATAGACTTGCCGACCACGCGGCGCAAATGATACTTTAAACTCTTTATACTGCTCTCCCAAAGACCACCAAAATGAGGTGACGAGGGCGGAATAAATGACCATTTAATACCATGAGAGGTCGTAAAGGATTGGATTGATAAGGTGGCATCCTTATTATGCCAAAGATTGTAAAGGTCATGCAAAACGTTGCGGGCCTTCCTAAAGTTCGTGCCATTATCAGAATATAACTGGCTGGGTATGCCCCTACGGCCCATGAAACGACGTAAGGCAGCTATAAACGCGTTGGCCGTAAGGTCGGAAACCAATTCCAAATGAATGGCCTGGTCGCTAAGCAAATGAACAAAGACACATAGGATTTTGACAGAGTCCTAGATTTCTGCCCGCCATGACGAATCATGAAGGGACCACCATAATCAACTGCGCAGAATAGAAACGGCCGCGAAGGAGTGACCCTAGGAGATGGCAAAATACCAAGCCTTTGAACCTGATGTTTGGTACTGAACCTGAGACAACTTGACGCATCTACGAATGATGGAGTGAATGACTATCTTGGCGTTAATGATCCACCAACGTTGACGAAGTGAATGATGCACAAGTTGAGCACCAGCGTGGAGTAGACGAATATGCTCGCACTCGATAATAAGGCGAGTGATATGAGCCGATTGATGCAAGACAATAGGATGCTTATTGTCATAAGGTAGTTGCGACTGCTGTAAGCGTCCGCTGACGCGTATGACGCCAAACTCATCAAGAAACGGGTCCAGAGAAGACAATTTACTCCTGATAGAGACAGAAGACCCATTACGAAGGCAATTAAGCTCAGCAGCGAAGTGGATGGACTGGGATTGTTTTATGAAGAAATTAAGAGTGGAATGAATTTCAACGGGGGTAAGAGCGCCCGAAATTTTCTCAGCCCTGGAGAGTCTAATATTTTTGATGAATCGAAAGCAATAAGCGTATACGCGAGTCAGACGGTGCAACAAAGAAAAGTCCTTTGAAAGATCAATAGATAGGTTAGATATTAGAGAAAGTTTGTGGGGTTCTTTCTCCTCCGCAGTGCATTCAGGAGACGACAGATTAGAAGGTAAAAAAGGTGAAAAAAGATTGGACTCGGAAGATTGAGACAAACAAGCGGGACCATGCCACCAAAGCGAACAATCGCGCAAAACGTCGGGGTGACATCGCCTAGAAATAATGTCAGCAGGATTATGCTGTGAATTGATATGATGCCATGTGTAGGTTTCAGTGAGACGCTGAATCTCGGCAACACGATTAGCGACGTAGGTCTTCCACCTAGAAGACTGGGCATGAATCCAGTAAAGGGACACCATGGAGTCAGAATACAGGTGAACACAATTGATAAAGGAATGAAGAGCAGGGGTGACTTTGAATAAGAGTCGCGATAACAACAAGCAAGCGCAGAGTTCAATGCGGGGTAATGACACCTGTCGTAGTGGGGCCACGCGAGTTTTCGAATACAGAAGGTGACAAGAGGCCGATGAATCTTGATAAATGACTCTAACGTAAACACAACACCCATAGCCCATTTCAGAAGCATCCGCAAACCCATGTAATTCAACTATCTTTGCCTTAGACTTGCAGCAAATAGAACGTGGGACAATAATTTTACCGATTAGACATAATTTATCGCATAATGAACGCCAATGCAAGTGTAATTGCCCGGAGATTGGCTCATCCCAACCAAGATTGCACAGCCATATTTGCTGCATAAACTGTTTGTAAAGAAAAACAATGGGACCGACGAGTCCGAGTGGGTCGTAGATAGCCGCGATAATCGATAGGATTTTCCTCTTAGAGATGCTTGATTCAACTGGAAATGACTTGATGTCAAACAAAAATGAATCTGTAGAGTTATTCCAAAGAATGCCCAACGTACGCACATTACCTTGTTTGTTTAATGGGAGTGATAAATTATTACGATCTGCGACCACATTGGGTTCATTTGATGCCCATTTATGCAGAGTGAGGCCGTATTGACTCAACAACGTACCTAAGTCAGATTTCAACTTGGTCAGATTGGAAATGGTGTCTGCACCGGTTAACAAATCATTGACATAGAAATCATTAATTATAGCTGACGCAGCGTCAGGAAAAGAAGCTTCATGATCCTTACCAATCTGAATAAGACAGCGAGTGGCCAAAAACGAAGCACTAGGAGTACCGTATGTTACAGTTCGCAAAACAAAATGTTTAAACTGTTCGAGGGGAGAGTTACGCCACAGAATAAGTTGATAATGACAATCCTTATCAGATACCAGAATTTGTCGATACATCTTCTCGATGTCGGCGATGAGAACATAGTTGTGCATGCGAAATCGTAAGAGAATAGAAAAAAGGTCTTGTTGGACGTTTGGGCCTACCAACAAAATATCATTGAGAGAAAACCCATTGGTAGTTTTGGCCGAGCCATCAAAAACGACGCGAAGTTTTATCGTAGAACTAGAATGTTTGAAGACGGCATGGTGAGGCAAATAGTAGGTATTTGAAACCCCGGAATTGATAGAATATTTTTTTTAATCGTCGACAAGCGTCATGTGGCCAAGATCCTTATACTCCTGAATAAAGTTTGCGTATTCGCGCGCAAGCTCAGAATCACGCATGAACCGGCGTTCTAAACTCAAGAATCTCGATTCAGCGTTAGCATAGGACTCACCCAACTGGGGATTGTCAGACTCAAATGGTAGCGAAACAACGAACCTACCCTCATCATTGCGATGAGTGGACTTAAAAAAATGTTCCTCACAAGCTGAATCGTTATTTCGTTACTAATGGGTGCATTATCAGGGATAGTTTCGGTCTCCCAAAATTTCTCAAGAGACGCCAAAATTTGACTGTCGTTGTTCCTAGCCAGGAACGAAACAGCAGGACCCTTATAACGGCAGTGTTTGGGCAGATTGCCTGCTAGAATGTAGCCTAACTTTGTTTCTTGTGTAATAGGAAATTGAGAACCGCGTACATATTTGTTAGCTAAAATTAAATCTAAATAAAATTGCGCTCCTAACAGTATGTCGATATCAGCTGATATGTTGAAATGTGAATCGGCGAGAAAAACGTTATCTGGGACGTTAAAATGATTTATGTCGAAAGATTGTGCTGGTAGTTTATGAGTTAATGCAGATAAGACCGCACATGTTGCTTCAAAGCTGAACCTTTGATAGCGAGAAATAATGCGAATAGACGCCAAATTAGTGGCACAACACGCCGCATTATTAATACCTGTAATCGGTATGTTAGATTTAGTCAAGTTAAGCCGTAATTTCTTAGCAAATGATTCCGTACAAAAATTCACTTGTGACCCAGCATCCAATAGAACTCTTGCAAGCTGTCTGTTACCAGCCCGGTCCATGACAAACACAAGTGCTGTCGATAAGAGAACATTGTTTGTAGACTGTAGCTTGAGTGAACAATAATTGCTACTGCTGGCAGAACTTTGTTTTGACACATTATTTATGTGCAGCAATGTATGGTGTCGTTTTGAACAGATCTTACATGATTGTTTGACCTTACAATTGGATGAAAAATGATCTGGTCTTAAACAATTGGTACAGCATTTATGCTTTAATATAAATTTCCCTCGTTCTGATATGCTTAATTCACGAAATTTGTCACACATGTAAATTGGATGACTAGCTTTGCAGCATGGGCATGAATAATTATTTGAAGCTGAGTGACAACTTTTAAATGCAGTGCTGCCAGCAGAGTTTCGTAATTTATGTTTGTCAGATTTATTATTGAACCTTAAAGTTAGCTTGTTGAGCTGCTGTCCTGCATCGATCGGTAATGTATTTTCTAACAACTGTCTACGTGCGTTTAAAAACTGGGTAAAGCTTTGAAAGTTAGGAAGATTATCGGGATCTATAGACTTTTTCCATAATTTAAACGTGGAATGGTCCAGTCTTGCTGACAATAATTGTACAGTAATAAGCTCAAATGAATCCACTGACAGTTGCATGGCTGCCAGCGAATTAACTGAAGACGTTATTGTATTTATGAATTCTGCCAAACTTTGGACAGAGTCCTTGAGTGTTGACTTTACTTCTAGCAAATTTTGAATATAATACTTCGCTAATATGAATTTGTTATCATATCTAGCGGACAGCAAACTCAACACTATGGAATAGTTCTCATTACAAATAGGTAATGCCTTAATTAGATCTAGTGGCTCATTTTTAAGAGTTGAATACAAATAATGTAATTTCTGCACTGACGTTAAATCAGATCTGGCGTGTACCAAGTCCAGAAATATTGAATAAAAGTGCTGCCATTCTAAAATATTGCCTGTGAAGCAGGGCAAAGTTATAGGTTTTAATTGCATATTGCTCGTAAATGCTGGAGATTCAGTCTAAACGTTGAAAGTTTCTATTAATTGCAAGATATTGGCTTCTGTTGAATATAACAGCTCTTCAACCTCAATTCGGGCTTCTTGAGCAGCGTTTATGTCCTTAGAAATGAGTTCAATTTCAGACTGTACCTCATCGTATTTTGTTGCCAAACCTTTTAGACTTTCGAGTCTAACCGTAAAAAAATGTTCAGTATTATTGTTTTTATCAAAGTTAGTTATAGCAGAATTGATTCGCACTATGGCAGACTTTAAGCCGCCTCTCTTTCTGACCAACACTTTCAGGCCTTCTTCAGCCATTATATGCACCTGTTAATGATGTCGTTGACGTCGTACCTGGTATGCGATGTCCTGGAGCGTTGAGGCCGTGGAATAGATGGCAGACACACACGGACTGGATAGATGACTGCTCAATCTGGTGTGTAGACGCTAGCACATGGATGGTCTTGCAGTGGTGTCGTCACGAGGCTCAATGGCGACGAAAGAAATGCTGACTAAGTTCCGACACGGTCGGATCAGCGAATATGCAGAATCGCCCGTGATGGCCAGAAATTGGGGCAGAAAAAATGATGAAAACCGCTCTAATAATTTGCAGAAAAGTAAAATGACGAATCCAGGCACGGAGCGACCAAAAAATTTAGATTTCGTCCCGTAGGACCTTTAAATGTTAGGAAGAATGATATTTCATGAAGTTATTGCCAGGATGCTGAATAATGATGAGCGTGGACTGTATTTGATACATTTATTAAATTTTGTATTACAATTTACACGGCATGTTAAGGTTGGCTATGTCTGAAAGACATTTGAATATTGTATAAACCAAGTCGGTTACGAAAGCTACATGGCAAAATGAGGCGCAAATGTGCAACACTCCGCTCTACATATAAATGTTAAGGCCTAAGGCCTAGATAAATGGTCGCGACAACAAGAAAAAATGAAAAATACAGAACAAGACAGCGAACGCTCTGACGTCTGCCGCCCGTCGACGCACGTTGTACTGTGACGATGCCTGAACTTGATAAACGTAATTTAGAAAGTACAAATTAGCCAACCTTTAAATACGAAAATTACCACATTACTGTCCAATTGTAAATTTAAAGTGTATACATTTCTTAATGTCATTATTTAGTCCTATTAATGTAATTTGGAGTTATCGTTTATATTTGTAACTAATTTGATTAAAATGAGCGGGATGCCTCTTTTAATTATAACTTCACACATCTGATGCCTGCTTAATCTATCAAAATCCGTATGTTTGTCAGTTAAATTGTCTATGATATTCAATAATTTGTCGCACTATAAAAGTATTATCTTCGAAGAACCTTCAACTCTATAACCTTCTTGACCTTCAAGCAATAGTGTTCTAATATTGTTGTCACTCTTGCTATTATGAGTTTAGAGTATTTTCTTTACAGTATTCAGTATTCATAAACTTATATAGCTTCCACATTTCGATCCGTTGCCTTTTTTGAATATTGGTTTTACGATAGATTGGGTACATTTTTGTTAAGCCAACATTGATTCAGTAAATCGAAAAAAGCTCAGTTTCAACCCTTTGGACTAGCGTTTTATAAGTTCATTATTGATGCCATCACAAACAAATTACAACAACTATGTTTACTAATTGTTTTCGTTGATACTATCTGGTCAGCTGAGAAACAATTCACAGCTGATTCATAGCTGTGAATCGAAGGGTTAGGGGCTTCTACAGAAATTCAGGAAAGCTTTTAAATAGACACAGGGCCACAACTACAAATGAAGAAAATTAAGAACAGTGAAACTCATCAATACTGTTTTGTATTAAAAACACGCAGACACATATTTTTCGAGTTTTGGAGCAAAAAATATGTGCGAAACTACTAGTGGTAAGTCTGTTGTTTATTAGTGGGTCAATCAATATTTTCCTGTTCCTTTTTTCTTCTTTTTCTATTTTCAATTAATGCTACAGCCAATATTGCAACTACTTCTTCCTGTTCATTCATAATTTTGAAATACTGTATAAAAAAGCAATTTAAAAAAATATGCTGAATTAGAGTATTTATTCTTCACTGACTAAACTGAGACTGGACCATTTGGTGCGAGGCACACAGACACAGTGTGCCGAGAGCAAGCTCGCGTGAGACTGCTACGGCAGACGACTGCGGCAGACTGGTTTACCCGTGTGAAAGAGCCCTAAGAGTGAACAAACTTCACATAATATGTAAGGAATGAGTTTTTTAAAGATTTTGATTTGTTTTCGAAATGGCAATACAGTTATAAATTAAAAGCACTAAAAATGTTATTTTTTATCACGCAGATAATTAAGAAGCATCGTGAGTTCATCAAAGAAACGTATGTAGCTTTCATTGGCTTTCATTGCTTTTGCTGTGGATTTTTTAATATTATGTTATGTATATTGCAAACCTGATGAAACTTAAAACTGATTTTTGTAAAGCAGATTCTGTATTTTGAGTTTCAAGCAAGTCGTTAGCAAATAACAGCGGATTTAAATGTTTGTCTCGTGATATCTTAATACCAGGACTCACTAATTGTTTCCATTTCCTTACTAGATAGTCGATATAAATGATAAAAAGAGTAGGTGATATACTGCATTCCATCCTTGCCTGACACCTTGATTGAAGGATATTTGTTGAGATATCCTACAATTATTTTTAATACACAGGCCTTGTGTAGTTGTTATAAGTTGCTGTGGGTATCTCCGTTCATCATCTATGTTGGCACAGCGTACATCTATCTATCCAATCTAAGGCCTTCTCAAAGTCAATGAAAGTTACATGCGTTTTGTTTGTTGAATTCACAACAAGGTGTGGAATGAACGATTAATTTATAAGTTAAACAAAATGTTGCCTATACAATATGTAGAAATCCTTACCTCGTACATATCTAATAGATAGTTTAGAGTTAAACAAGAAGAAACATATTCAGACCTAAAAGACGTGCAGGCGGGAGTAACACAGGGCAGTGTTCTTGGGCCTGTCTTGTGTGCATTATTTACCAGTGACATACCAAACTTAGAACAAGCAAAATTGGCTACTTTTGCTGATGATACAGCTTTGCTTAGAACAGGGCAAGATGAGGTTATTTCAACCCGATTATTGCAGAAAGCTAGCAATACCATATATGAATGGACCAAAGAAATGGAAAATTAAACTTAACGAAGCCAAATCATGCACCTATTAATTTCACCAATAAAAGATTGAATAATCTTCCATCATTAGTCATAAATGGAACGGTAGCTACTTATGAAAACAAAGCCAAATACCTGGGTATGACATTGGATACCAAACTGAAATGGAAAAGGATGTAAAAAAGAAAAAAAGAACTTAACATAAAATTCCGACAATATAAATGGCTCATGGGAAAACATCCCAACCTGTCTTTATACAGTAAAACTCTGATCTATAATCAGATAATTAAACCCACACCTGGCTGTATGGAATTCAACTCTAGGGGTACGCGAAAGATAGTAACATCAGGATAACACAAACATTCCAAAACAAAGTTTTGCGGACCATGGTGACACCGTGGTATGTTAGAAACCCCGATATCCACAGAGACCTAGGTATTCCAACAATTAAAGAAGAGATAAAAAGGTTTGCGAAGAAGCATGAAGATAGGCTTCACCTCCACGAAAATTCAGAAGTTCTTCAGCTGCTGGACAATCAACAGATGTTCCGAAGACTGAAGAGAACAAAGCCATTTGAACTTGTATAGTGTTTTGTGTTATAAAAGCAGAGCATTGTGCGCGGGTGAGAGTGTTTAGTTAAGAACACCAGAACTAACTAAAGTATGTCATTGGATTTAATTTGGCTATGTATTTAGTATTAAGAGGTATTAGAGATAAGTTGATGGTTGGTCTTACAGAGCAATTTTAACATGTTAAATTCAATAATAAAAAAATCACAATCCTTCTCAATTATTATTTGTGTGATAACAAAAATCATTTTCCGTACAAGATCTCCTCTTCGTCAAACTGTTTTCGTCTTCCAAAATAAAACGTTCGGAAACAGTCTGCAGACGTTGGTTTATGATTCTTGCATATATTTTATAGATAGTGTCAACCAAACATTCCGTTTCCTTATTTATCAACCAAATATTTGGTATCAACTCCCACTCTCCTTTCTATATGAACCAAACATCAACCCTATAGCTATTCCGTTTCCTTTCTTAAAACTAGACCAGTGGCGGTTCGTCCATAAGGTTCAATGGTTCAGTGAACCCCCTAAATAATTTAAATATGTTTAAGGATTTGTTGAGATAATGGTTTCATATTTAAATAACAAGATTTTCGAGATTAATCTTGTTGACTGAACAGTAATGGATTCGCGTAAAAGGCGAATTGCTCGCTACTATTGCTTGGAGGTGCAAAACAGCTCTCAGCACCTTCTGTACTGCGTAGACAGCTTTGGAGGGGGGAATCAGTATACGCAAAATTACATTCAACAGTCGCTAATCCCGAGTGTTAGCGATAGAGACGAATAGTTCCGACGAGAGCCGAACCGCACAGACCGGGAATTTTTAACATTTTCATAATACCGCCATTCGCCATTATTATGATTTTTACCACATGATTTGTCCGTTTACCATCAGTGTTATGTAAAATTTCTCTATTTCATTTAGAATGCAATTAAAATGTGTGCACCAAAGTCTTAAAATGAAATAAAATAGTGAAGTAA
Source organism: Magicicada septendecula (assembly GCA_034769895.1). Taxonomy (NCBI): domain Eukaryota; kingdom Metazoa; phylum Arthropoda; class Insecta; order Hemiptera; family Cicadidae; genus Magicicada; species Magicicada septendecula. The sequence goes on along the minus strand of CM068370.1, from coordinate 60,409,224 downwards.
TTGTATCCCGAAAATAAATTGTGTTTAATGTAGTCATTAAATAATTTTATTAATGTTAAACTGATCGAAGGCTGTAAAACCTTCAAAGTGTTTGCTGGTATTTTTGTGTGTTAAGTGTTCAGGTATTTCTTATTTTTGTGTTCAGTTCATTGATTTTGTAAAATGAATAGTGTTCAGTCTATTTTAAAAACAAATTTTCCTCTCTCTCTCTCTCTCTCTCTCTCTCTCTCTCTCTCTCTCTCTCTCTCTCTCTCTCTCTCTCTCTTTCTCTCTCTCACTCTCTCTCTCTCTCTCTCTCTCTCTCTCTCTAAAGATAAATCCAAAATTAAGGAACTCGGTAGGCCGCTTCCCGTTTTAAACATTAAACAGAAATATTTAACTGTCCTTTTATTTTAACTATATATTTTTAGAATAAATTACAAACAGTATAAACACAGCTTAATATTTGACCTACTAAAAGTTGTCAATAGTTATATCTTCATGTTGAGACCCACCCCGTGTGTCATTTGGAATGGTATAATTGCTCTTATCTTAGTAGAAACGTTCAGACATTGAACCCCCAACTGTCAGAACCACGAGCCGACACTGAACTAGACACAACTCGAGTAAGACCTACTGTGTACTGGGCCACACCGCTGCGTCGATGCCTACTTTCATTTGCAGTTTAGGTCTTTGGTTTATCTGAACAATTAAAAAGAAAATGAAAAGTTGCATTTTTATGTAAGCTGTTAGCCTGTATGGTTGTATCTCTATACAGGGAAGGAAAAGGCTTTTAATCAAACAGTTGTTTCCACACGTCGTGTACCCGATGCACTCGTTTTTTCTCCCACCCCGAACTCTGTTAATTAAGCCGTGAGACATTGTCACTGCGCTCCCACCCCCTCACTATTGTCAGTTCTACCTCCCCCTCCAACTCAATCATTCTTTCTCTGTCTCTACCCCTCTCGCTCGCTTTTACTATCTGTCTTTTCTTCTCTCTCTCTTCTCGCTCGCTCTTCTTTATATGTCTCTCCCATTCTGTTTCCCGTTTTACCCCCTCTTCTTATCTTAACTCAGGCCGGTTACACTTCCCGTACCGTTTTTACGGGCGTTCTCTACGCTACGAGATTGGCCGTACTTTTAACCGTCTATTTTTTTTCTTTTTAGTTTATTTAGAAACAATTCCACGTCTTCAGTAAAATTATATTCCGATCTGACTGGCCGTGATCCGGATTTTTGTAGATCCAAACGTTTCGACTGTACCTGCAGCAGTCATTCTCAGTGGTCTCCTGTTCTGCTCCTCTGGCGTCTAAATGACGACGCGGTCCCAAACCGTCGCACTTATATAGCGATCCGGGTGCTGGCTGCTATCTGACCGGTCGAAAGCTTGGCCAATTCCGTTGTTCGCCTGTGTCAGCCACGGAGTTATTTAGACGTCATATCCGTGGTAGCGATCCGAGAACATCCGAGTTCCGGCTACATGGCCTTATTCCTTCAAGCCTCAAGCACTCTTCCTTCCTTTTGAGGCTGTTATTGTGTTTATATATCTCGATCGCTGCCCCGGTGTAGCCGCGTAGGATAGTGCTACGTAGAGGTTAGGATCTTCGTCTCCTCAAACTTGACCACGTGGTCGTTATTGCCCAGAAGGTGATCAGAAAGCGCCGACTTCACCGACTGCCCCTGTCGACAGGCCCTCCTGTGGTCAGCGATGCGCGTCCTCGCTCTACGCTTCGTCGTGCCAATGTACACTTGTCCCTACGAACACGGGATACTGTATACCCCACCCAAACCCAATGGGCCTCTCGCATCCTTAGCTGACTTCAGATGTTGGGTGGATGCTGCGCGTTAGCCTAAAGACGGTCTTCACACCATGTCTTCTCAGTAACCTCCATATCCGGTATGTCACTTTGTTTATATAAGAGAGAAAATCCTTCCCTAATTCTGGTTGTTCCTGAATATTAATGGACCGGTTATGGACAGAGTGGGCCGCAGTCGTTTCAAAATTGGTTGTCCTTTGTTGTAGGAGCAGTATATGACATAGGAAGTAACAGTCGACGCGCAAGAAATCACAAGAATAATAACATGTCACAGGCCCCCTTAACAAGTGAAATATCGTAGAGCTAGAAAATTAGATTAGATGCATCAGAGGCCCACACCCGGTGGATGCGGGTTTAGCACACCCGATGTACCCTAGCTGGATTCTCACCTTGCTTCAGCCTGTCTTGGGTGAAATCCCTTTCTTTAATATTTCGTGCCTTGGTCTTTTCGACGCCGACGCTATTCGCTTTTCGACGGTTAGGAATTCATCATCATCATCATCATCTTCAAGGATTAAACCAAGGATGGTTTGTTCCGGTCTCAAATAGGCAAAGATTAGAGCTGGTCACTCCAGCGCTTCCTCGGACGTCCCACACCTCTCCATCCCCTCGGTTTATAGTTCCATAGTTATTTGGGAATGCGGTAGTCAGCCATTCGGCAAAGATGTTCCCACCAATTCAGCCGATACTGGGCGATCCTGTCGAGTATACTCATAATATTCAGTTCCTACCGTATGTCTGTGTTTCTTCTATGATCATGGAGAGTATACCCTGCCACGTACCTGAGAAATCTCATTTCAACGCTTGCAAGCGACTGTCCTGGCCTCTCGTTAAAGTCCAATTCTCAGACCATAAATAATTGTGGGAAGAGCCATCACCTTGTAAATTTTAGGCGTGTTCCTTTACTTCCTGACTTCAGAGTTCGCCTGATGGTCCCGCACATTAGGTTGAACTTACGCAACTTATTCACAACGTCGTTGCTTGGATTATAAGACACACTGCTATTCACATATTCAAAAAACTTGTTCCAGGACAGTACCGTCTATAACAATTTTCGCCCGATCAGTTCCACGAAAAGCCATCACCTTGGTCTTAAATTTGGATATTTGCAATCCAGAGTCTTTGCAGATTCGATTTAACAGATGTACTGTATATCCATCTGGAATGTATTTTCTGATGGAATGTGTTTTCATGACAGAATAGCCTGATCATCCGCAAACAACAAAGTGTCAATTGTATAGTGATTAATCCTAGAATGTTCTGGAAGACACATCTGCCAGTTTTGTGTGACATCGTCAATATAAAAATTAACAAGAGAAGGTGATAATGGACACTCTTGTCGTACTCCACAATTGGTCAAGCCAAATCTAGGAGCTGTTCTCGGTTTCCCTGCTTCTATTAAGATTTTATTATCCCCATAAGGACTCTGTATTGCTATAATTAGATGTTGTGGGATCCCTTTCCTTGCCATTACTGCCCATAGTTTGCTCCGATTCACTCTGTCAAACGCCTGCTCAAGTCGATGAAAGCTATGTAGGAAGTCTTTCATTGTTTTTCATACTTTAGCTTTACCATGTATTTCTTGTTTTCCTTTCATACTTTCCAGTAAGCCCCCCCCCCCGCATCAACGGTTAAAGGTGGCAAATGGTGAACGGTTCTAGACGCAGGAGAGGAAGGTTTCTCCCCATCGCCACTAGAGGCGGAAGAATCTATGATGATGATCTCTGAATGAAACCCAGAGCAAGACCAGAGTCCCACAGGTACCACTCCTACCGCTGGTGTTACTCTACAGAACGCCGGTAACCTTCTTAGAGGACATTTATCCTATTAGAAAGTTCGAAAAGGGAGAGACACCGGAGCCCAAAAGAGTATCAACATTTTGCAAATATTGTAAAAATTCATGACGAACATCAGACTATAAACAATGATTTTTAGCCAAACATGAATGTAGTGTTTGATGTGAACATTTTTATTTTAACTGGTGTCACTGGAGGCCATCTTGACTATAAGAACGATTCGGGTACTGTCCTGTGGTTATCTGTCTAAGACCCATGCCAGTACCCGAATCGTTCTTACGCTGAATATGACCTCCAGCGTAGAGGGCGAAACGTCAGTTCGTAGCGACAGGGTTGGACCACGGTCTAATAGGCCGGAAACAAGTGAATTTCATTCTAAGACAGTTGTTTCCGGCCGTGAAAGCCTTAGCTATAGATGGAACTCATAATTTCGAAAAAAGTTGTAAAATTCTCAGCGAGTTCTGCAGCTCATGGAGCTTACTAGTTCTTAATACAACAAAAGCAACAAAATAAGACTTTTAATCACTGGAGTTAATTCTGTGCGACACACTTGTACATTCTCTCTATACCCAGTGTGTCGTTAATTAAGCCGTGAGACACTTGTATTGCCGCTGCCACCCCCTCCCCAACAAATCGTCACTCCCACTACGTTTCACGCTGTCTCCCTCTCCATTTTTCCCTCACCTCACTTCACGTTTCCATCCGATTCTCTACGCTGTTTTCGTGTTTTCTACTTTTTTACTTCCATGTTCCATAAGGAAATGGACTATGATGATAGCGAAGAAAATCGTGTTCAAGATAAGGGCTGATTCTGATTGTACTACCCTCAAAACATGGAGAAAAGTCATTTTCCGAAAAGTGTCTGTGTGTCTATATGTAGAAATTTTTCTATGGCGAACGATAACTAACGTAAATTCAAACACAATCAAATAATGTTTTGCATATGTGCCTCAGTTATAGATGACTCAACGCCTATTGATTTTGGTGAAGATCGGTTAAGGGGAAGGGATAGTTTACCTGCAACGTTTTATGTTTTAACAAGAGTAAAGTACTTAATTTTGATAATAATTAAGGTCATAATAATCCCACTGTAGAAAGGTAGATGAAATGTCTAAAAATGAAAATGGTAGTAGAAGGAGGAGGGGATAATTTTTTACATGTGTACTTCGTTATCGGCAACAAAGGAGCAGTTGGTTGTTAAAATTCCTTCCCGAGCTGTTTGGCCATGGTCCAATGTTTTCTGCAAAACTAGACGTTTCGGCAGTGTCATCGACTGCCATAATCAGTGAAAATCGAGTGCGCTAACGTGAGGTGATATACGTTAGTGACCACAGTACTGTGATTAAGGCTGAAGAATGAAGTACCTAGTTTCTATCGAAATACTTCATTTCGAAAGTGATTTTAAATATAAATCTTAGAACACGGAAGTCATGTTTATTCTTCGTAATACCGACATTCTTCGTCTTGTACCGTGATTATCTTCCGTTTTAACTCCCCTTGCTGCTACATTGTACCGTATGTAAACTTTAACTAGCTCGTTGATGTCCTGTCATTAAAACTCCCGCATACCTAGTTTCCCGTTACATACAGAACTTTATTTTAAAAAACATGGACAATTGTTTTCTCGTTTATGTCGCTTGATCCATTATAAAGAAATAAAACTTTTTTAAATAATTATTTTGTTTTCCGTTTTTTCATGAATTATTTTACTATTGTTATGCCGTTTTTAGCGTTGTTATGTTACTTTTTCGAAGAAAATGATCAATATTTAGTAAAGTTTACGTTCATTTAAGGTTATCACCATTATCTTCCTTCAATTGACACTTTGTTGTTTGCGGACGATCAGGCTATTCTCTCGAATTCGTAAAACAGATTGCAGATGGGGATACATTTGTTAAATCGAATCTGCAAAGACTCTGGATTGCAGATATCCACACGTAAGACCAAGGTGATGGCTTTTCGTGGAACTGATCCCGTACAGGCAAAAATTGTTATAGATGGTAATGTCCTGGAACAAGTTAGCAATTCTGAATACCTGGGGTACGGTGTGTCTTATAATGCAAGCAACGACGTTGTGAATAAGTTGCGTAAATTGAACCTTATGTGTGGGACCATTAGGCGAACCCTTAAGTCAGAAAGTAAAGGAACACACCTAAAATTCTACAAGGTGGTGGCCCTTCCCACACTTCTGTATGAGTTTGAGAATTGGACTTTAACGAAAGGCCAGGCCAGTCGCATCCAAGCGGCTGAAATGAGATTTCTCAGGCACGTGGCAGGCACTCTCCATGATCATACGAGAAACACAGATATTCGACAGGAACTGAATATTATGAGTATACTTGACAGGATCGCCCAGTATCGGCTGAATTGGTGGAACATCTTTGCGGAATGGATGACTGCCGCATCCCCAAACAACTCTGGAAGTATTAGCCGAGGGGATGGAGAGGTGTGGGACGTCCGAGGAAGCGCTGGAGTGACCAGCTCTAATCTTTGCCTATTTGAGACCGGAACAAACCATCATTGGTTTAAACCGTGAAGATGATGATGACCATTATCTTTGGCAAGAACTAAACCAAAAATAGTTTGTTCCGGTCCCAAGCAGATTGACTATATTTGGTCATTCCAATGCTTCTTCGGCCGTCTCACACTTCTCCATACTTTAAGCTTATAATTCAGCAGTTGTCTGGGGATGCGGCAGCCATCCAATCGCTTAAGATGTTCCAACCATTTTCAGTAGCGTATCTCGAATTTGGCCTTGGGAGAGGTCCGGGGTCCGGTCGAATGGGCTTCATACAAAAGCAAATTATTTATGACTACTCAACATTGCTACTATCTTTAAAGCGGTTGAAAAACGTGTGATACATCCTGAAATCAGTTCCATTAAAGGTAACGGTATCGACACAATAAAATTACGCGTTAACGAAACATTGTTTAGATGACAATTACTGACTGAAATGATTTTCCTATATTTAATATTTTAAACGTGTACGCAGATGCTGTGTAATAAACCTGTTTGAATGTTAAAAAGAGTTACTAGCTATAAACACAGCTAAAAAAATAATAAAAGAGCCTAGACATTAAGAGATTTAACTAAATTTTTGAACTATTGTCGACCTGGGAGGGTCCGGTCCGGTCCGTTCGTCCCCCACCCGTAAATAGTAGTAGACGAACTTTTAGTAGAAGATGATCAATATTTAATAAAGTTTATGTTCATTTAAGGTCATCATCATGATCTTCGGCAAGGATTAAACCTAAAATAGTTGGTTCCGGTCTCAAGCAGATAGACTAGATCTGCTCACTCCAACGGTTCATCGGGCGTCCCACACCTCCCTGTCTTTTCGGCTTATAATTCAATAGTTGCGTGGACATGCGGCAGTCATACATTCGGTTAAGAAGTTCTAAACATTTTAGTTGTCCTGGTAAACGTGTTCAGAAGGCTTCTGGCGAGACTGCTGTGCGTGAACAAGCGGCTTACACCCTTTAAAATGCCGTAAATGAGTGGTTGTCAGATGATGATTATGTTTTTGTGTTCCACGAAATTTCACCGCTAGGCGCAGTGGTAAATAAAAAGTACTATTCGGACATTACAGGCTACGTCATTTTTATGAAACTATTCATAAATCCGTAAACAGATTTACGGAAGAATAATTTATGAAAATTGCAGCCGGATAATGCGTCTGGACGCACGTCATCGCTTGTTTAGAATTTCGCCAGGCTAGTCAAAAGAAAACGTCATAATGTTGGCACGGCAATTGCCGTTTTCACTAGATGTGTCCCACCGCGATCTTTCCTCCTCCCAATAATGATAATGTTCATGAAATAACAACGTTTCGTGACCGCTGAAGATGTAAAACGAAAATCGCTATACGCTAACGCAAGGCTGTACCAAAGAGTGCATGCTTGAGATATTTTGAAAACTACAAAACGGCTGGCTTAATCGTGTTACATTCGACTGAGAGTACTTTGAAGGGGCCAGTATAAGGGTCAGTGAATGAACGCATAATTTTTTTAAATAAACAATAATTGCATGAATGTTTTTATGAAACCTCGTACGTCTGGCTGGAGTCTACAGTAGAACACTATAATTACGCGTCCGGGCGCAATAAATCACCGCGACTCGCAGAATCGGCAGACGTAGGCGCACTCTGGCGGAGTAATTAGCATGTTTGTATACACCGACGTTTCGAGTTCCGACGGTTGCGTTAAATTAATTGCTAATAAATTAAAACGGAGAAATAACTGCGAACACCTACACAGCACCCCCCCCCCCCCGACAGAAAACAATAGTTGCAACCAATTGCATTGTAATTAAACAGAGCTTATCGAAAAATCTCGTCTTGTCCGAGCCGCCGCCGCCGCCATTGGTCGAACAATTCACTCGCTCTCGTTGTGTAAACAATATATTCATTTTATATAATGATAACAGTGATAATAGTGATAGTGGTATGAATAAAATAATTAACAGCGTGTACACGAGTGAGGTGTTCGGTCGTCTCTCGTTGATTGGGGTTAAGTGAATTTATTTTTAATTAACGAGGTAAACACGTAGACTAGACGCGTATATAATGTATAATCTTCATTGTTAATTATTATGGTTTACACATCCTCTATTATTTATTACACTGCCTCCCATATATTTATCTTCTTGGCGGAGTACTTTTTTTCTGCTTGTTTCCGAGTCCGTAATGTACGCATTGCACCGGAACAGGACCGAATGAAGAAACTTTGCTCTCGCGGCGAAACCTAAATTTAGGACCCAGGAGAGCAGATAGGATTTCATTCTAGAAGGATCCTAGATATACAGAACGTGCTACTTTTAAAACAGTCACAGGAAAATGTTTTGAACATTTTGGTAAAGATTATGTACTATGTAAAGATTTCTCAGGCACGTAGCACGGTATACTCTCCATTATCATAGAAAAAACACAGATATACGGCAGGAACTGAATATTGTGAGTATACTCCACAGGATCGCCCAGTATCGGCTGAATTGGTAGCAACATCTTTGCCGAATGGATGTCTGCCGCATTCCCAAACAACTCTGGAACTATAAGCCGAGGGGACGCAGAGGTGTGGCACGCCTGAGGAAGCGCTGGTGTGACCAGCTCTAATCTTTGCCTATTTGAGACCGGAACAAACCATTGTTGGTTTAATCCGTGGAGATGATTATGATGATTATTATTATGTACTAGATTTACTGGTAGCTATGGAATGATAATCTATCTTTCATCTTGTTTGCTTTCGAAAGGCTACTTTAGCGTTAGACTAATTTATATTTTTCTATTTACTACTTTATGGTAATCCCGGTGCGAAGTAGCCGAGGTAATCTAGCTGCTTTTCATTTCCTATTCTTCTATTTGTTTTGTTTCCGTCCCTCATCAGTCTCTGTTTCTCTACGGTCTCTCATCATCTTCCAAACCGTTACGGTTCGTCGTGGTCTTTGGATACCTCCACTCGTCTCTTTCCCGTAGTAGGGTCTGAAATTCCTGCTTCCCAAATGCTCTTACAGGCGTCGCGTTCTTGTTCTTCCTGCCCGCCTCACTCCCCCCACTTCACCATACGGTAATCTGTGTTTTTTTGTCTGTCTCGACTCTTTTCTCCACGTATACTTCCTCGAGTTTTAATTAAATCATCCTTTCTCACGAAAATCATTTATCTTCAAGATATTTCCTTCTTTACCGAGTAATATGTTATAATTTCGCATAATAATTCAATATTAAAACTTTGTAATTGTCGTTAATTAATAACAAATGTATGGTAATATGTGAAATGTAGTGGAAAAGTACCAGAAAAAAGTGGCATGTACACACCCAAGATTGGCGCCTGTTGTCTACCACAAAGTTCTATAAAACGTACTAGCAGGTATTTTTGGCAAGCAAAACCATAAAAATCGTATTGTTAGAAAATTTTATAAAAACACGTACGAAAGCCATTAAAATAAGGTGAACGTACTTGCTCTAACAATACCTACCGGAAGATGTGCAAGCGAGAAATTTAGACAGAGAACGAAATTAAGCGTCTCCTTTCCAAAAAAAGTCAATTTAACTCAGCCCGCACATTCAAACCAATTAGGAGTAGCGTCAGTAGTTGGAGGAAAATTTTAGAGTTTGCTATTGGGGAATATCCAATATTTTAAACATCGCGGTATTTTCTTACCAATGAAGAAATTGTACAGTCGAGCGTTGGAAAGGGAAGAAAGATTTTCTTATAAAAACTCGAACGCGAAGTCAGTCAGTCAGTCAGTCAGTCAAAATCATTTTCAGCCATTTTAAGCAGTCTTTACGTCAGTTGTTTGTGAATTAGTTCTATCAGTTTTATTTAGTCATTCAATCAGTTACAAGTTTTGTTCACGTCAGCTAGATCGTTATTACATTCAAGTCAATCTTTCTTCAACTTCTAGAGTTTACAGTTTTTCCAAGTTTAAATCAGTTACGTCAATTACAAAATCAAGCACAGCTAACAGTAATATCCGAGTGATACGACTCAATCATTCTGATATAAAAGTACTTTTATTAAGAAATCGTATTGCGTTGCATATGATAAAGAAGTATTTATAAATAAAATTGTATTAAATTTTATATGTGCATATGACTTGTGCGGTTATCATATTAATATTGTAAACCAACTCGTCCACAAAAGTGAGTGAAGTGAGCCAGTCAGCGTCACCAGGAGCTCGTCATGGGATCCAACGTCAGAGACCCATCACAACACTACCCACCAGAAAGACATCAGGGACACCACCACCGACATTAATTTGGAATTCAACAACCAAGTAACATATTGTTACGACGGTCTACTCGATCGTCGTAGGTACAGTGGAAACAAAATAAGTACAAGACACCAATCAAGTCACTAATCACACCTTTAATTGTTATAGTAAAACAGTTCGTAATTAACAACACAGTGTCTACAACAAATCAAATGAAATTGTTCATACGCAATAAAATGTCCACTAATATTAAAACTCAACTGTATTACAATTATACCGTCCGAATATAAAACGCAACACTTCACTAATAACGACTTGAACGTACACCGTAATAACTCGAACCGCTCTGTAAATATATCGCACTAATACTCTCGAACCGCACAGTCAAAAATCTCGCATTGAACTGAAACTAAGGCCGCGACGCGATGTATTTATAGTTACGCTACACACACCAGAAGCTTCCAAACTGCGTCTTATCTCTCGTGAACTACGTAATTGCTGCGGCCTTGACACAGTCCGAGCGCCCGAGCGAAGGCTGGCAAAGTGAGAGAAAATTCTCGCAACATGCGTTTAGTAGCACGTACACCACACGCTTACGTCGAGATCTTTCTGGGACATTCGATAAACGCCTAGATTGTTCTACGCTGTCGTAGCACTGCCCCCTCCTTAAGCCTGTTCGTCCCGAACTGGCAAAGCGTCTTCGAAGTAATACTCGACCAGGCGATCTAGGTGGCCATCCTTGCGAAGGATAATTTTCCCGTTCTTCGAATTCAGTCTCGTGTGATCCGAACATCACGTTCCCCAGAATGCGAATCTTTCGCGCAACCACTAGCTTCGCTGGAATCACTCTCGTTGCGTCATGTACTAATGACCTAAATACCACTGGCTGATCCAAGTTTGTTTGGTTCTCGTCAACAACCTCTTGCGTAACCTCATCTTCAGCCACTTTACCCTCGTCCGCTTCTATCAGCTCAGGAACAAGCAAGAGTTTTGTCTCGACACCCATAGTTGGCTCTCCAATCACTTCTTTTGTCGTTATACTTATTTGTACTTCCTCTGCTAGTTCTTCCTCCATTTCCGCTTGCAACAGGGAGGTTTCCTCTTGACCAGACTTGTTGAATTTTTCTTCGACTAATGCCACTCGCTTAATCGAATGGTTGGTAGACCCTGTCATTTTAGCCATGCAAAGCTTTATCTTCTCTTGGCCAACTTTCAGGACATTCTCTCTTAAGTCCACAACGAATCCGTAGGCATTCATAATGTCCGTGCCAAGAATCACTTCATCGACAATGTCTGCAACGAGCATTTGGTGGCTAAACTCAAGAAGACCCAGGCGTACACGTACGTCTACCTTTCCTAGCACCTTGACGGGGCTTCCAGTCACAGTCTGTATTGTACAAGAGCTAATTAGAGGATGGCGGTTACAGACTAAGTCAGGGCGCACAATGGACACTGTTGCGCCCGTGTCAACTGTAAATGATGTTGGTTTACCATCCGTAAATCCATTAACAATCAAGTTTCCACTGATCTTATGTAGCGTGGAAACTGTGTGCTGTTCTGGGCCTTTACTTCTCCAATTGGTGCGATCAGTCTCTTCTCTCGGTATTTTCTTCTCCCAACAGTCTACCTGTAGATGACCACGTTTCCCACAGTTGTAACATTTCGGTCTTCTGTCTTTTTCAAATCGTTGCGACTCTCTTGAACTTTTGAATTGTTTGTCCGACAACACTGTTTTTCTGCACCCATCGTAACGGTAATGTGATACAGGGATCTTCTGACTGCAACGTGATGGCACAAACCCATTAATGTAGCGGGACGCTGACTTGGCAGCTTCAAACTCTAGGGCGTGAACAAGAGCTTCTGAGCTATCTCGGTGTCTTGCCATTCGTAACACTTGCTGAAGTTCACAATCTCCGATGCCATCAATAAATGTCTGCATCGCAAAACGCGTTCGAAAATCTTCTGGTGCTTCAGGATAGGCCAATCTAATCAATCTGTCGATACTTGCTTCAAATTCTTGAAGACTTTCCCCGGAACGTTGTCGTCTTGTTCTCAACTGAGCGTAGTACACCTCTCGCAAATGTTTATCACCGTAGCGTAATTCTAGAGCTTTTATCAACTCGGCATAGATGTTCTGGCTGTCAGGTAGCACTTTCTGTAGTAGTTCTGCCGCGGGTCCTTTTAATGCAAGAACAAGTGAAACAGCCTTGTCTTTTTCTGTCCAATTATTTGCGCATGCAGCAGCTTCAAATTGGCGGAGGTACGTTGCCCAGTGAGTGCTTCCGTCAAAGGTTGGAGCTTTGAAATGAACTGTCCCTACTGCAGGCAAAGTGACTTTCTCTGTTAACTTATTTTCTGTCTTGATCACTGGTACAGTCTGTTCAGAAATTTGTTTTGGTTGAATCTTCATGCACTGTTCAACTTCAGTTTTAATTTGTTCTCTTATGTTTGCCATTGAGTTTTCTACTGCAGGTATTTTATTTGACACAGATTCTTCTATAACATATATTTTTGTAGACATCGATTCCTCCACAGTCAAGACAAATTTTTCTACTTCAGCTATTTTCAGTGTCATTGATTCTTGTACCTCCGATATTTTAGTTACTTGCTTATTAAGCTCACCTCGTAGGAGACCCAAGTCTGCAGCGGTTTGTTCTTGTGTCTGCTTTTGCTGCTGTATTAACTCCTTGATGTCATCTGCTTCCTGCTTCCGTTTTTCATCCTGTCGTCTTTCTGTTTCTTCTCTTTCTTGTATTCGTTCTTCTTTTTGTCGTCTTTCTGTCTGCAACAGCAGCGCCTGTAAATTTTCCATCATCTGACTGGCATCCATTGTTTATCGATTAATTACGAATCACACTCGTCTTGTACAAAGCGTCCACTGTTTCCACTGTTAACCGTTCTATCCCAGTTCTGACACCACTGTTACGACGGTCTACTCGATCGTCGTAGGTACAGTGGAAACAAAATAAGTACAAGACACCAATCAAGTCACTAATCACACCTTTAATTGTTATAGTAAAACAGTTCGTAATTAACAACACAGTGTCTACAACAAATCAAATGAAATTGTTCATACGCAATAAAATGTCCACTAATATTAAAACTCAACTGTATTACAATTATACCGTCCGAATATAAAACGCAACACTTCACTAATAACGACTTGAACGTACACCGTAATAACTCGAACCGCTCTGTAAATATATCGCACTAATACTCTCGAACCGCACAGTCAAAAATCTCGCATTGAACTGAAACTAAGGCCGCGACGCGATGTATTTATAGTTACGCTACACACACCAGAAGCTTCCAAACTGCGTCTTATCTCTCGCGAACTACGTAATTGCTGCGGCCTTGACACAGTCCGAGCGCCCGAGCGAAGGCTGGCAAAGTGCGAGAAAATTCTCGCAATATGCGTTTAGTAGCACGTACACCACACGCTTACGTCGAGATCTTTCTGGGACATTCGATAAACGCCTAGATTGTTCTACGCTGTCGTAGCAATATAAACTGTCATAATTAAAATTGTTAACTAAAAGTAACTCAATTCAATGCTCTGAAAGAACTCACCAAACAAAGTATAATTCCATTTATTAATATTAATAATGTTCAATTTTGCATAAATTTGCAAGTGACCTTATTAAACAAATAATTGTAATCATATATCTGTGTATTGTATAATTATTTATAATATTACCCTGAGACAAGAGAACATATACCTCTCTCCATAATGGCACAATTTCTGCGGCTGGCGAAGTATTTCTGTTTTCAAATTTTGCCTACTCAATCTCCGTCTTCACGACTACGTCCCTCCATTGCTTCACCAAACTTTCGAATCTCCAGTTGAGTAAAGCGGGAGCAGTCGCTCATAGAGTTTATTAATATCCTCCACGTCTCTGCACTGTAGATCAGAGTAGGTACCGCCATAACCTTACGCAGTTTTATTTCGATTCTGGCCTTTTTGCTCTATTTTTATTTTTTTCTTCTTTGAATCGTCCCACAGATAGATCTAAATTTACTTAACTTGTTCCCCACATAAATTATATGCATCTATGTTAAGAAAACGACTGAATGCAATAACGGAAACCATGCTTTCAGAAGTCCAGAACGGTTTCACGAAGGGCAGATCATGTTTAGATTGTAGGCTATATTTACAATACCCCGGCTCTTTGAAAAGCGTAGAGAGTATCAGCTGCCCACATACATAGCTTCCATCGACTACGAGAAGGCGACGGTTGGCAGGATGAATCGGAGCAAACTGTGGGCAATAATAGCAAGGAAAGGGATCACACAACATGGCTACACGTAAGACCAAGGTGACGGTTTTTCGTAGAACTGATCCCGTACGGGTCACAATTGTTGTAGATGGTACTGTCCTGGAACAAGTCAGCAATTTTGGGTACCTGGGCTACAGCGTGTCTTATAATACAAGCAACGACGTGGTGAATAAGTTGCATGAGTTCAACCTTATGTGCGGAACCTTCAGGCGAACTCTTAAGTCAGCAAGTAAAGAAACGCGCCTAAACTTCTACAACGTGATGGCTCTTCCCACACTTCTTTATGGCTCTGAGAATTGGACTTTAACGTAAGACCAGACAAGTCGTATCCAAGCGGCTGGAATGCGTATACTCTCCATGATCATAGAAGAAACACAGACATACGACAGGAACTGAATATTATGAGTAAACTCGACAGGATCGCCCGGTATCGGCTGAATTGGTGGCGACACCTTTATCGAATGGATGACTGCCGCATTCCCAAACAACTGTGGAACTATAACCCGAGGGAACGGACGGGTGTGGGACGTCCGAGGAAGCGCTGCAGCGATCAGCCTGTTTGAGATCGGAACAAACCATCCTTGGTTTAATCCTTAAAGATGATTGTTCTCCACATCTCTGACTAGACCCCACGAAATATTACATGCCAAATCCCGAACCTGCTCCAAACAGTAGTCGTCTATCATTATTTTCGTCCGAACTGGATAACAACCACAGAATAACACCATTTTGGAGTCCGGCAGGCAGTTCTCATGTTATACTCCCTGAACTGATGAAACCAATTGCAGTTCATGTGTCTTACTGATGTGTTACGACCAACGCACGAGGGGCGGCTGATAAGTAATGCACAGTCGCATATAACGGGAAAACAAACAGTTTAGTAGTGACATTCTTGTATTACAAACGTCCCAAATCTCGTTGACCAAAACCTTCTCGTTTTCTGTCAGTCGCCATTGTTATGGAGTCGATTACGCGTCTAAAACAACGTGCAGTGATTGAATTTTCAACAGCTGAGAAAGTGAACGCTAGTGACATTCATCGTCGTCTAAAAGCCGTTTATGGTGATGAAACTGTAGATCCGAAGTAACGTGAATAGGTGGGCAATAAAAATTTCGTGCATCGGAAGCTGGTAAAGCGAATATTGAGGATGAACCTCGCAGTGGTCGACCAGTTTCTGTGACTGATGAGAAGCACCAAATAGAGGCGAATTTATTGATTCGCATCACACAAAACGCATCGCCACCCGGATAGGCATATCGAAAGAACGAGCAGGACACATTATTGCAGAACTGGGCTACCGTAAAATTTGTTCGCGGTGGGTGTCACACAAACTCACAGCAGAGAACAAGCAACAACGAAAGGAATGTTGTGAACATCTTCTGGAACGTTATCGTGACGAAGGGATTTTTAAAGAAGGATATTAAGGGTATTCATTTCATCACATTTGATGTACTGGAAGACACAGTGAGGTCGTGGATCAATGAAAGACCACCGTCATTCTTCATTGACGTGATGAGACAACTGGTCCACCGTTGGGAGAAATGTGTCGCTGTAAATGGTGACTAAGTGGAAAAATAAATGTAAGTTTTGTAGCCAATAAAATATACTTTTATTCCATATTAGTTTCATTTGACTACCCTTTTTCATTTGCGAGTTACATGCGACTGCGCATTACTTATTTTATCAGGGTCCCCTCGCCCCACGAACTTGTCCTTTCGATGACCAACTTTATATCTCTCGTCTCATTTTCGTATAGCAGGCAAATAACTTTTTCTTCTCCTTGTTTATAATTTACTGACAAGTCAGGTGTTGCGCCGCGCCTAATAAAATTGGCGGGAACGAATATGGAATGACGCTCGTGCGCACGCGCGTGTACGTAATAATATTGCTGATTGGATTTCACACCTCTCTTTCAGTCACCTTGTTAAACAAATTATTATCTATCCACATATATAATCTATTTGTGTCTCGTGTGTTTACATAAGTATGATGTAACTTATGTGACAACTCTGATTTACGACCACGTCTCGTAAATACGAAAGCTGTGTGTGTGTGTGTGTGTGTGTGTGTGCGCGCGCGCTTTTTATGGGCTCAGACGGAGAAAAACGCGTAGACAAATAAATATAATGGATCTTTTTTACTTCCATGTTTCGTAAGGAAATAGAAGTATGGTGATCGCGAAAAAATCGTGTTCGTGATAAGGGCTGATTCTGATTGTACTACCCTCAAAACATGAAGAAACCCTCAAAACATGTGTTTACCATGTTTTATTTGTAAACACAAAACAGAACTATTAAAATCATATAAAATTTAAAACAACTTAAAACTTACACAAGTTAGTTTTTGTTTAGATTTTTTTTTTTTTTTTCACTAGCACATAGCATTTGCATTTATTAGCATCGTCATCTGTTTCTGAAGAAAGCAGTATTGAATTACTCTACTCTTCTGATTCTTCTGATGGACCTTTGTTTGTCGTGTCCTGTTACACTGACGGGCACAAATTTCGCACCTTTTTCAATAAACGTGGCCACTGGCATATCGCAAAAGACAAAACACTGGTCTGCATTCCCAGTTTGAGACAAATCGAAATTGTTCGTATGCTTCGTTTATACAATAAATAGATGAAACTCGATAATTTTATTTTCTTACTACGAGGCAAACGTTGAGCCTGTACCATTTCAGTAGTAACGGTGAAAGCCCCACTTTTATAAAAACTGGACTAGATGATTTCATAGTCTGGAAACTTAACTGTTTTACTGAAGAAAGAACGCCGATCACAAGTAGTAACACTTAATTTTCCTTTTTGTTTTCCCATTCCCGAACATCAAATATACGCGATGCGGTGCGATTATTATTTTCTTTTCTGAATTTTATTACGGTTAATTTAAACTGAGCCAACTAGGACGATAGAGATGTTCTTTCACTCATTATGACTATACAGTACGGTAAAAACAAGAAACTAACACGACAAACAAGTACAGTAACAGAATGCTACAACAGAGTAGTTTTATAAGTCTACAACGTGAACAAATAACTGATGGGGAAGCGGTGAAAACTGCGAACCAAATTACCGGTAAATTTCATTTTACTATTACTAGACTCAAGCCTGCCAGTTTCAACAGATGTTGCTAACTCTGCCATGGACAATCTGGCCATACATGTGCAGTTCTACAATTTAGCATGTAAGTTATATTATTCGTGTCTAATGCGCAAACCAATTTTTTAAGGAGAAAATCTGGGGAAAAAGTACGCATTACACACGAGAAAATACGGTAGTTAAAGTGGCTCAGCTGTTCTACAACTTGATCATTAACCATTATGTTTGTCAGTTGGACAAATTTAACCTGAATTATTGTGCTTTGTTGATTTCTAACTGCTGTTTGTGTGTCTAATTAGAGTATGTAATTAGTAACTTCATGTTGTGGTGTCAGTTATTCTGTTTCCACTGAACTCACGACGATCGTCCGAACAACGCGGTTCTTAAAATTATTATTAATCGATGGCGCAATATAATCATTACAGATTATAAGGTTTCGGACATTAGCCATAGTAAGTTAAAATTGAGTAACCGGCGTTTCGACCTCTATAGAATCAGATCTCTTCCTCCGGCGAACAAAAAATTAATTCAAAGATAAATCTATCACTAACAAATAGATATCGTCAAAACTCCAAATCTTAGTTTAACAAATATTTTGCTAAAAAAAATTTAATAATAAAACAGTACTCACCATTCCAGCAAGGAAGGATTCCTCCTAAACAACGTTGTTTATGTTGCAACCACAGGAGGAATCCTTCCTTGCTGGAATGGTGAGTAGCCTACTCTTTTAATATTAATATATTTTTTAGAAATATATTTGTTTAACTAAGATTTGGAGTTTTAACGATATCTATTTGTTAGTGATAAATTTATCTTTGCATTAATTTTTTGTTCGCCTGAATACGACCTCTGATCCTATAGAGGTCGAAACGTCGTGTTTCTTAATTTAGCTCACGATGGCTAATGTTCGAAGCCTTATAATTTTTAACGTCGTAACAATATTTATAAAACAATACAGTTCAGTATTTCCTGTACAATATCATAAAGTTAGAGAAACCGCAGACAAAGAGTGCTCCTCCCCCGGTAGTAAGTTTTAAAAACAAACAGTATTGTGAATAATAACTAAGGGAAGCATGAATTATTTATGTGTACTCTACTTTGTAGTTGCCCCGGTATAAATAATTAAGTGAATTATTTTAAGCGCTAAAAAGTTTGTGATACAGTAACTTTGTATGAAAACGTAAACAAAAGCGCATTAACAACGTCTAGCGCACCAAGTTGTTAATTTAAACAAAACATAATCGTTTATCTACAAACCTTTCTCGTCGCCGGAGATCGATGTTTATCGCTTTTCCGCGCACACGTTGATAATACGTTACAGCTAAAACACATTTTCTTTTGAACTACTTCCAATTGGGTTGTCTCTGAAAAACGCCTTTTTTATTCTTTGACCTAAAAATTTTACATCTCCCACGTTTGTCAACAATGCAGTTGTTTACGACGGTCGCACGCTTCATCGTGCTAAAACAATGGAATAAAATAATTGTACACAGGAGATTCGTTACTCATGACTTTAACTGTTGTTCCAATAAACGATAACAAAAATTAATATACGTATGTAACGATATTTTAAAGTTTGCAATTATCTAACATCTTCTTCTGATAGTTCCATCCGTTTCGGATGTTGGATATCATACAGACTATTTTAACTTTCTGCACTGCTGCACCGAATAAGTCAGTTGTATTCATGCCAAACCAGGTCCTTAAATTTCTCAGCCATGAGATTCTCGGTCGTCCAACTCCTCTCTTTCCAAGTACTTTTATCTGTAGTATGGACTGCAATAAGAAAAATCTCTGTTCATTTCTCATGAGATGTCCCAGATACTGAAGCTTTCTTATCTTCCTGTGTTAATAACTTTCCTTTCTTTCTTCATCTTTTCAAAAACTTCAACATTAGTTATATGCGCTGTCCATCAAATGCTCAGTATTCAACGGTAGAGTCACATTTCGAAAAATTGCAATTTCTTAGTTGTGGCTTCAGTCAAAGTCCAAGATTCTGCACCGTAGAAGAGAACCGAGAGTACGTAGCAGCGTAAAAGTCTCAACTTTGTGTTTATTGTTTAATCGTGACTTTTGAATAAACTGCTCATTCTAGTGCACACCGCTCTTGCCTTCTCAATTCTGCTCTGTACTTCTTGAGAAGTAAACATACTCTTGAGAAATAAACATATTCTTGAGATATATCTAACATTTTTCTTTTTTTCCTACTGGAGTTACAAACCAGTATGGGTTTTACCCTCTTCAGCGACTTTCATTCACTCCTCTCATATTCAGCTCGACATAGTCTTCTTCATGCATAGACTTCTATAAATCTGTCAATCAAGGTGTTAGACAAGGGTGCACTATATCGCCTACTCTTTTTAACGCTTATATTAACGATCTGGTAAGGAAATGGAAACATCTGGTGAACCCTGGAATTAAGTTATCACGAGACAGATATTTGAATGTGCTGTTGTTTGCTGACGACTTGCTTGTACTTCAAAGTACAGAATCTGATTTAAAAAAATCTCTCTTTAAGCTTCAACTGATTTGAAAACAGTACAATATGAAAATCTCCACTATAAAAGCAAAGGTAATGGCATTTCGTGGTAAGGAGCCAATGAGAACAAATTCGTGATAGAATTCTAAAACAGGTGAACCACTTTGATTATTTGGGAAATGATATTGGCTATGATAGGGATTATGACATTGTTGTTAAGTTGGGTAAGTCCAGATGATCTCTGGGACAATCAACCGTATATTCAGAAACAAAGCACGTCAAGATACATGGCAGTGCTTGTACTGTCATGGGGATGTGAATTATGGACAAACAACCAAGAAACAATACAGTATAACACAGGCCTCGCAATATGGCGTTTTTGAGAGGAGTTAAACGGTGTTTTAAACTTCACCGTATAAGGAATAAGCCCATAAGGGAAGAGTTACAAGTGTTTGACTTGAATGAAAAATTAAAAGAGTACAACCATGGAAAGAACACTTTGAAAGAACGTCAGATTCCAGACTGGCAAAACAAGTCTGGAAATACAAACCTATAAGACACAAGTGTGTGGGTAGACCCAGGGAGAGACAACAGTTTGAACACAGAACAGGCACCACTTTGCCTATGCCGTGCTCTAAAGCTGGTGACGACGATGAATTATAACCCACCCTCTTCAACGGTTTATCTCCATTCAGAAGAAAACCAACGGTATATCTTCATAATCTTCTCCATCTACCATATTCCTCGGATCCTCCTCAACATCATCGATCCATCACTTCGTTGGTCTTCCTCCTTTACTCTCCATCCTTTACTGGCCTCCATTCAAGAATTTTTTCAAAAGGTCGTAGTATTTTGCTAAGCTTGTCGGTGTCCAAGTGTTCGTGTGCATTGTGTTTGTATTTTATGAGTGTTGTGGGTTTTTTCATAGTAAGTAGTCATATGTATTATCTTATGTTTTGATTATATATTATCTGAACTTTTGTTATTTTTATTATTATGTTGATTCTCTGTAACTCACTGATGGAGTATTATTTACTTATTTACATGTACTAGTGTATAATTAGCCAGAAGACGGTTGATTGTTTGGGTGGGCGAAACGTCGCATTTATATTTTTTCTGTGATAGCAAAAGTCCGTAATTTAGATTCAAATGTTTACGCTTTTGTTGCATGGACATTTTGCAAGTTTTGGATTATTTCTGAATAGAAGTCACACCTAACTTAACCTACGTAGTTAACTACGAACGTGTACATTAGAGTTTCTTAAGGTAATCGTTCAATAATCTGAGAATTCTCTTCTCCAGAGAGTTCTCTGGAGGACTCAATATTTATCGAACATTCTGGACAATCGACGCTTCTTCTCTCCTTTCACGGTATTTCATGGTTTTGGAGTCTTACTTATAGGCTACATGTTATAAGTAAGACTCCCATTGTGCACTAACTTCATAAGCCTCCGTCTTACTTGTAGACGGAGAAACCAAACTAAAACGACACCAACCCAAACTAGGATCAACCAACCAAGCTTAACCTAACCAAACTAAACCAAACTAGGAAGCAAGAGGTTACTCGGAGAAATGAAAAAGTCGCAGAATTGAAACCTAATCGAAGTATGAAACGGGTATTTCTCTACTAGTTGCTACGGATTCGATCAGTTGAGACCAAGTGAAAGTGTGAGGCGCAATTGACCGGGTAAGAACAAACAAACAAAAATCGTTTCGTCGCAACTAACTGGGACCGGTTATTTATTTTCTTCAGTGCATGATAATAAGTGATAAAACGTAAGAGAATCATAAATGCGTCGTGCTTTTCTTGGATCAGAAAACCTACCGTATTAACAACACAAAAAAGTGAGTAATTAGACCAAACTGTGTAATGTTGATATATCAACAATGTACGTTTTCCATTTCTGTGTCACACGTGGATTATTTCTGAAAATGTGTAAGAAAACTACAATTATTTAACATAACCGCTCAATAATACGGGAAACTCGCTTCCGAACAACAGACGCTGCGCTGCGTTTAACGATCTGTTAACAAACGCTTACCAAAAAAAAAAAAGATATATATATATATAGTCAGCTGCTGAAAGACAAGCAGAGACGAAATTGAGGTCGCAGAGAAAGTAGTATATGAACAACAACGGAGACGATATTAGGAAACCGGTGGAACGTATTGCTACACCACAGTTATTGAGTGGTAGGCTATTGGTATTGTTGCGCACGCGTACCAGCTTTGATATTTGTACATCTGCCCTCCCGAATTGTTACCAGAGACAATGGACGGCAAGTAGAACTATTCCGTTTGTCATCACCGCTTGGCTTTCCTAAAAACAAGCTAAAAATACCAACTTAATGTATAGGCCTATCATCATCATCATCATCATCATCTTCAAGGATTAAACCAAGCATGGTTTGTTCCGGTCTGAAACAGGCAAAGATTACAGCTGGTCACTCCAGCGCTTCCTTGGACGTTTCACACCTGTCCGTTCCCTCGGCTTATACTTCCATAGTTGTTTGGGGATGCGGCAGTCATCCATTCGGCAAAGATGTTCCCACAAATTCAGCCGCTACTGAATCCTCTCGAGTACACTCATAATATTCAGTTCCTGCCGTATATCTGTGTTTCTTCTATGATCATGGAGAGTATACACTGCCACGTGCCTGAGACATCTCATTTCAGCCGCTTAAAGTCCAATTCTCAGAACCATAAAGAAGTGTAGGAAGAGCCATCGACTTGAAGAATTTTATGGATGTTCCTTTACTTGCTGACTTAAGGGTTCGTCTGATAGTCCCGCACATAAGGTTGAACTTACGCAACGTATTCATAACGTCGTTGTTTGCATTATAAGACCCACTGTAGCCCATTGTGTCTCATAATATAGGCCTAATATATAAACAATATACAGTGGAACTCGCGAATAACGAGAACTCGGATGTAACGAGCAAAAATACGAGATTTGTTTGGTTTAGTATCTTAGTAATGATAATTAAACTCGAGTGGGAACGCATTAGAGACTTTGTTATAACGAGTATTTTATCGCAGGCTTGTTCATGGGTTAAGGCCTAAAAATGTTCGTTACAATACAACATTTTAAACATTCGTTTAAAATCATTAACGCAATTTAGTGAAACTAATAATGTAAGTGATGAATTCTTGGAATATTTAAATAAATTACAAAATTGTTGTGTAATATCCACAGATACAAAATTACTAAACAAACAAAACTAGATGATTTTTTTAAGGTTAATTAAGTTCTGTGAGCGAAATATAATTTTGACGATTCCATTTAAAACGAAGAAGAAACAAAAGACAAATAAAGCAGAGTGAACTTCCTTGTAATTTAAAAATAAATACTGTAAATGTGGGAACGTTTTCCGTTTTTTCAGATAGCCGGCTGACTTTTCGTAAGTTTTTACTATACAGTTACTTTTACTATATTTCGCGAATGCACTGTGCGCCAATATTCAGCAAATAATGTTAGCGTCTAAAAAATGTTTCAAGTCTATATTTCACTTATAGCGTAGAATGTAAAACATGTCAAAATTGTATAGTGCCAAGTCTCTTCTATAGTAGACTTTTTTTGTTGTAAGTTCGATAACCACGGTATAAAAATTGAGGCTTGCAAGTCGACAACTCGGGTGTAGCGAGCACCCGGTTTTAACGAGCACATTTGTCCGGTCCCTTGAATATCGTTATAAGCAAGTTCCACTGTAAATATATTTTTCTGAAACACGTAGCCCTAAATCAGAGGGTAGATTTGAATCTTGCGCTGATAAGTTGTGGTTGATAATATTATTTAAACTTTCGCGGATGGGTGGCTCTAAGAACCTGCTGCTGAATGTGAAGTTGAAGAGGACAAGATCATAATGCGGAAATATGATTATCCCCCCCCCCCATTTACGTGGTAGTTCTAGGTGTCCGGCTCACTCGATCTGCGCCTCAACAGAGACGGTGAGCCAGGTATTGAGCACTAAGTGCCCCTCAAGCGGCTTACCGCTTATAAACAACCAGTTCCTGGAAATTTTGGTAAAAGAGAAAACATCTGTTTCCTAGTACCCTCCAAAGTATCTGCAAGAGACATAAGGATGAAATTATATACACGGTTTACAAAAACATTTGCTTTTATTAATTTAGTCAATGCATAGCTACAGTATTTACAGAAAGTTAAAAGTCAACATTTTAGTTGTCTTGATTGTTCATCATCTTTTTTCACAGCACTACACTTTATATAATAATGAAACTTTCACTTGTGAACTTACTTGTCTTTTCTCGTCGAACGCGTTTCGGCGTAGTGTTCGCCTTCGTCAGCTTAGAGACAGACTCGCATTTTACCTTGTGTGAGACACATTTAACAAGTCACAACGTCGATTTCTTTATTCCGAAATTGAGTCAGATTTTGCTCAATGAACACTTGTTGCTTAGTTTTTTTGTCCGTCCTATGTACGCTGCCTTCCCCAACGCTATTCATTCTTATGTAAATGTCCGTCTGTATAGATTTTAAATTGTTAATGAATGAATAAATGTTCGGATGCGAAGATTGAAACATAGCGTTATACCTCGAGTGAAAGCTCTCGCAAGCATTGGTAGAGCGCTAGAGATTATTAGTATGTAAACTTAAAACATTTTTCATCAAGGAAGTCATCGTTCACTACACAAACTTGATACACAATGGCCGAATGTCAACTCAACAGTGACTGATAACATTCTAAACTTTCCCTTAAATGTCAGGTATTAAACCAGTTTTGTGGGTTAACGCTGTCGCCACAAACAAAAGGTCTCCGAGGTCTCCCCCATTCTGCCCTCGTGGGTCTCTTCGAGGTCCGAGGGTCCAAGAAAAATCACATCATCCTGTCCCTCCAAAATAAAATCGACGGAGGTTCCATTCCTATGATAGCGCGAGATCGCTAGTCAAGGTAAGGGGTAGGCAACATGCAGTCATAGGGTTCGCCCGGACACTGCGACCACCGGGGCACGACTAGCTGCTGCTCCGTTCAACTTGGACTTGGACTTGGAACAGTTAAAACAACAGCACTTTAAACAAGTCAGCTGTATCAAATATCTCGGCTGTGCAGTAAGCTATGGATCTGAATATGATATAAGAGAGAAGACAAATAAATTTAGGAATATTTGTGGTACGACTCATAGAAATCTTATAAATAAAACACGACACACCACAAGGATTAAATTTTATAAGACAATTGCAATACTCACGCTGATTATGCGAGTGAGGCGTGGGTCATGACAAAAAAAAAAGGAAAGCGGCAAGATTCAGAGTGATGAAATGAAGTTTCTTCTAAATACTTTAAAATATACATTGCAAGATAGAATAAGAAATGAAGACATTAGAGCAGAATTAAAATAATTTTGGGAGCGAATGAAAATAGACTTGCGATGTTACTAAGCCACAGGTTAGACCCCGTGGTGAAAACGCTAGAACGACCGTGGCGAGAATCGAACACAAGCCGTGTAGTGTAGAATGCCGGCCCGCTATCATGGCGCCTATCGTTACTAGACACAAAAATCGATTATTTCATCGATTGGCCATTATTCGGGAGTAAAGTTTGACGTCTCGTGTTGTGAGTCACCCCCCTTCATCCTGTAAAGTTATGAGATTAAATATCAAGCAAGCAGCGCCAACATACAATGAAACCAGTCACTGTGTGTGTGTGTACGTTTTGCTGAATGGTTGTTATTTTTTCCTGAATGAAACCGGTCCGACTGCATTGTTGCGCCAAACAATACGAGTATCAATGCTGCGGTTAAACAGCTTTACAAACAGCTTCTTCTTCTTCTCCTTCAGCGTCTTCTTCTGCTGCGCGCATGTGCCCCAAGTGGTTGCATATCGTAAACGACATTTTGCATTTTATTCCCCCCCCCTCCAGGTCACATGACACCGTATACAATCGGTTCGCGCTTGCGATTAATTATATTTGCTGCGCATGGGCCGTTCCAAACTCAACTAATTTATGGCTTACACTTTCAAGTGCCTATAAAAAATGTTGTATTTGGAACTTATGGAGTTTAATTGTTATCATTTTAGATTTAATTAGCTATTTTTTACTTCCATGTTCCGTAAGGAAACGGAAGTTTCGTGATGACGAAAAAATCGTGTTCGAGATAGGGCTGACTCTGATTGACTACCCTCAAAACATGAAGAAAAGTAATTTTGCGGAAAGTGTCTGTATGTGTGTGTCTGTGTAGAATTTTTTTTATGGCGAACGTTAACTGCCGCAAATTCAAACAAAATCAAACATTTTTTTTCATACTTGCCTAAAGTTTAGAGGACGCAATGCCTATTGATTTTGGTTAAGATCGGTTAAGGGGAAGGGGTAGTTTACCTGCAACGTTTTATGTTTTAACAAGAGTAAAGTAGGCCTACTTAATTTTAATAAATAAAGTATCCTGAAAAGAAGGTCATAATAATCCACTGTCGAAAGGTAGATGAAATATCTATAAATGAAAAGGGTAGTTGAAGGGGGAGAAGGTAATTTTCTATAAATGAAAATGGTAGTTGAAGGGGGAAGGGATAATTTTACTTCCATGTTCCATAAGGAAATGGAAGTATGGTCATGGCGAAAAAAATTGTGTTCGAGATAATGCCAGATTCTGATTTTACTACCCTCAAAACATGAAAAAATGTCATTTTTTGAAATGTGTGTGTGTGTGTGTGTGTGTGTGTGTGTGTGTGTGTGTGTGTGTGTGTGTGTGTGTGTGTGTGTGTGTGTGTGTGTGTGTGTATGTGTGGAATTTTTCTATGGCAAACGATAACTGCCGCAAATTCAAACAGAATCAAATAAATTTTGCATACAGTTCTGAATTGTAGAGGGCTCGAGGACTGTTGATTTTGGTGAAGATCGGTTAAGGGAAAGGGGTAGTTTACCTGCAACCTTTTATGTTTTAACATGAGTAAAGTACTTAATTTTGATAAACAAAGTATCCTTAAAAGAAGGTCATAATAATCCACTGTAGAAAGGTGGATGAAATATTTCGATGTTTTTAATATGCGATTGTATCGATATATTACGGTGTGGAAAAGAAGAAGTGTACTAATTGTAAATTGCCCTATTTCTTAATGTAAAGCAAAAATACGTGTTATTTTCATTTGGTAGTTAGGTAATAATGGTTTTGGGTTTTAGTTTACTGCTAAAATAAATAAAAGCTGTGGTTGAAAAAACATAACATTAAACGTGTAATACAATGCGTATAACTTAGTAACACTTAAAATAAAGAACCTAACGTTTTTAAGTTTACAAATTGGAAAAAACAACAGCATATACAAAATGAAAAATACAAATATTTATGGTTAATGATAAAACAAAAAACACTGTATTAAGGAATGCTCTACAAATTGTACATAATGGATGTTTGTTTTTTGTTAGCCACAAAACGAGTACTTGTCGGAAAACGAATTTTACCAAAAAAACGAGTTCTGCCACAAAAACGTGACATGTAAGCCTATAATAATAGGCAAGGGGTTGACCCTTGGCCATTCCCGCCTTACTTCGAGTTGGGTTTTCGTGGTTTTAGAAAAAAAATTGTTTTACATTACACACGTATTGGTTTCCATGTATAATTTCAGTTTTCATGTTAACCTAACATAACATATGTTAACCTAATTTCAATTTTTGGTGTCAAAGCCACGACCCGGTGATAAATTACTACTACAGTCATTTTCCATTAGAAAATGACAAACGAAATCAATTGCAATCACCAGCCAACTATTTTGCAACATACAAAATTTAAATTTGTATAATTCTTTCACTACATAAAATTAAGTGCGATATTCACTACATATCGAAGCCCAAGAATCGCATTATCGAAATAACTGCGGGTACGCATAAAGGCAAATGATTTTATATATAATCTGAGAACATGGAAGTCATGTATGGTTCTCCATACCGATTTTTTATGTGTGCTACATTATCGGCATCAAAGAAGTAGTTTGTTGTTAAAATTCCTTCCCGTGCTCTTTGACCGTGGTCTGGTTCTGCAAAACCAGACGCTTCGGCAGTGCAATCGACTGCCATCATCAGTGAAAATCGAGTGCGCTAACGTGAGGTGGTATACGTTAGTGACCACAGTACTGTGGTTAAGGCTGAAGTAAGAAGTAGAAAGAAGTAGTTTCTATGGAAATATTTAAATGAATGAAAATGAATTTAAATATAAATTTTAGAACATGGAAGTCATGTAAGGTTCTCCATACCGAAATTCAGATATGTTGGGAAGATGATAAGAACGATAGAACAGAGGGAAAGGTTCGAAACCGGTCAGCGACAGCGCAGACGCTCGATAAATGTATCGATGATGATGTTGTTACTGGTGTGACAAATTAGTTACACAACGATATTTCAAATATTATCTTATCGCAGTTGTAAAACATGTTGACCTGACCGGGCTATTAAACCGTAGTCCAATATACATATTGTTACGACTGTCTCACTGATCGTCGTATGGTGCAGTGAAAAACAAAATACAAGACACCAATGAAACAACTAATCACCAGATTTAATTAATCACAAACATAGTTTATAATCAACTTGTACAATAATCCGAGCAAAATTTGACTACACGCAATAATAATGTCAACTAATAGACTCCCGCACAATTATAAAACAATAACACTTCGCCACACTACTTCGAACCTCGCTTGAATAAATCGCCACTTAAACTGAAACTAAGCGGCAGCTGTCGTTGTTTGGACAAGTGTTCCAGAATAAGCCATAATACGCGTCAACATTACTCGAAAACACTGGAGCGTAATTAATTGCAGCCTTGAACACAGTGCGTGACCGGTGAAGTCTGGAGCTGCCTCGATGGTTGACGAATGTTAAGTATCACGTAACTGTCTTTCTTCTCAAAGTAGCAATACCTACGCACAAAAACACGGGCTCTGTTGGGATAGCCGAGAGACATGTGGAACATGTTGTTCTGTAATGGCGTAACAATATTTTCCTAAACGCCAGACGTTTCGGCCGCATCAACCGCGGCCATCTTCAGTGGAGCGGGAACAAGGTGGTACAACACGCTAAAGAACAAAATGAGATTTAGCGGGATGTACTGCCTTCATCTCGCTCTACTGAAGATGGCCGCCATTGGTGGCGTTTCAGGAAATTTGTGTACTGTCTGGCCGCGACTGGATGATCGAGGCTGTTCTCCCCCACCACGCGGCCGCTTGTAAGCAAGGTAGGGTGAAATATGTGTACTAGCCGTGTGGTTTACGCCCACTTAGCCTACCGTAGTACCCGGCCATGCTTCTCCCACCTTACACAATGCTCAATCATCGAATCGCGGCCAGACAGTATTGGACCACCGCCTAATAACCAGGTTAGCAAGTCTTACAGCTGTGATAAAAAATATTTGAAATATCGTTGTTTAACTAATTTATCACCAGAGAACCTGGCTTAAAGGTCTTATCGCCCCTCCCACAATTTACCTTGCAACGTTCGAAATATATCAAATCATAGGCTACGTATATGTTATATTACTTTACTTATATATTATAGGCTACTTATTATCAAGGAACATGTGAATAGTGTATACAAAATTTGTCTTGTTTCGATTTAATCATGTAAATTTATTATTATCTGAAACAGCTTGAGCACGCTGACAAATTATAAGTAACGAGGATATTACGAAAGTCCCATTAACCTTTATACAAAGTAACAAAACGCTAAGAAATAACAGTTATTTCAAATAATTTTCATGTCCATTGTTAAGTGCTGACAATTTTTGTTTACTCAAAGCTTTTTTTCTGGTGTTTGCAGTTCAAATCGATGAATATTTCATTAAAAGAATAAGAAATTTAAATGTCTACATGGAACAGAAATTCATCTTTCTCTTTCTCTTTGGTTTCTTAGTTAATTCCTATTTCATAAAATCTATTTTCTTTGAAAAATATTTTTAAATGAACACAATATACATGATGTAAGTCTGAAATATACATTTTCAACAAGTTGTTACCTTTTCTTCTACATCGGGATTTTATTTTACATTGGCAATATGATTTTTTTAATTGTTTTATCATCATCATCATCACCACCACTCCAAGGACTAGACCTTAGGCCTGTTGCGGAACACATCTCCTCCTCGGTCTACCGACATCTCTCTTCCCAGTACGGTGTTTCCGAGGCTCGCATGAGTTCTGTAAGTACATATAGTTTGACTTAAGCAGGTTACTGCCTGCTGTAAAACCCCCAACCTGGAGGACCAAGAACTTTGATTTCGGGCTGCTCTTCCCCTAGAGAGTTGCTTTCACCTCAGCTGACGAGCTCTCTCTGCCCGATCGCAGTAGACTAACTAACTTAGCCCATGTGTGCAGCCGTTGGCCTGCTGTAGGCTCCTCCGCCTCCACACTAGATGCACACCCTGCCGCCGATGTGTACCATCCTGGATCAGGACCCAGGATACCCCCAGGCTGCCCTGACAGAACCCCCATTTCTCGTTTGCTTACCGATCCACTCCGCTGAAGGGATTCACTAACACAACCTTGGAGTGGATTGCTCGGAGTAACAGGGCCCACCAACATGTAGGTGAGAGTGGAGTTGGGATGGAGATGATAGTGCATTTCTTTTCAATGAAATCATATGTTCGCGTCACACCCCCTTTCGGACCCCTTCATTGCTTTATCCCCTTAAATTTTTGCGCTGCGCAAAAGCTCCATGGTTAATAACTGCGTAAGAAACGAAACAATAAATTGCGTAATGTGATCAAAAGCTTTGCTTCGCTTAGTCATTCCTGCCGGATGGTGCCCGGTGCTGCAGCATACCCTAGAGTTATGGATAATCCGACACCTATCACACTCCAAACAATTATAACGTGCTACCTGGTTGGATTTGTGAACTGACAGTTTTCAATTGTGTCACTCAATTAGTTCAACCTGTGGAACTGTGATTTATCCTGACTGTCCTGGATTATAAGCTGATCATCAGCAAAGAGCGCGGTACCTAAAATTCGTGGTGGTGTAAATGTCTCTTACAAGGTCGTCTATGTAGATATTAAATAGTGTCGGTGATAAGGTACATCCCTGCCCTACGCCCTGATTAGTTTCATTTTCCGGAGTCAGTTCTTTTTTAGAATCCTTATTAATTACGTTATTGTGGTATTCCCGTAAAAGGATTGTACTCTACTGATTAAAAATCTAGCATATCCACTGCTATACATTACAGACCAAAGTTGTTTCTCTATGAATACGGTCGAATACTTATCTATGAAGACTAAGTGTCTTTCTAAATTAAATACAGTGAAATACCTGCTTAGAACGAGATTCAAGGGATCGGACAAATGTGTTCTTTAAAACCGGGTGCCCGCTACATCCGAGTTGTCGACTCGCAACTATAAATTTTTATACCGTTATTATCGAACACGCAGCAAAAAAAGTCTACTATAGAAGAGGCTTTACACAATAAAATGTTGACATGTATTACACTTACGCTTAAAAGTAAAATTTAGACCTTAAACATTTTGTAGACGCTAACATTCTTTGCTGAATATTGGCGTATAGTGCGTTCACGAAATATAGTAAAAGTAAATGTGTGGTAAAACTTACAAAAAATCAGCCGGCTATCTGGCAAAAACGCAAAACCTTCCATGCCACATGTACAATATTTAGGTTTAACTTGAAAGAAATTCACTCTAATTTATTTGTGTTTTTGTTACTCGTTCGAAATGGAATCGTCAAAATTATATTTCGTGCACAGAATTTAATTAATCTTAAAAAGTCATCTAATTTTGTTTGTTTGTTGGTAAAGTTGTATCGGTAGATATCAAAACAGTGTTGTAATTTATTTAAATATTCCACGAATTCGTGACTTACATTATTAGTTTCACTAAATTGCGTTAATGATTTTAAACGAATGTTTAAAATGCTGTATTGTAACAAACTTTTGTTAGGGCCTTAATCCATGAACAAGCCTGTGATAAAATGCTCGTTATAACCAAGTCTGTAATGCGTTCCTACTCGTTAAAAGCGAGTTTAATTATTATTACTAAGATACAAAACCAAACAAATCCCGTAATTTGGTTTCTTTACATCCGAGTTCTCGTTATAATTGAGCTCGTTATTCGTGAGTTCCACTGTTTAAATATATTATGACGTAATTTCTGTAAATGTAAATTTCATAAAAATGTATATATTACTTTCTGTAGTGTGTTTCTATAAATATATTTTTTTTTAATTTTTGTATTGGCCATCTAAGGACCACATGCCAATTTCAATTCTTTACTCTTTGTTCTTTTCTTTCTCTTTTCTTTCTTTCCAATATTCTTTCATCTTCTCACTGTGTCTCTTCTTCCTCCCTTCAGTCCACTTTGAACCTACGTTTTTATCTCTCCTACCCTGGACTCCCTCTTTTTTCAACACTTTTGCCCAAAAAACGTCTCTTTCAATTGCTTCTTCTGCGTGTATATTATTTTTTTTCTAAATCTTTTTTGGACTCTTTAATCCAACTTGATGTTGACTTCTTCCCCCATAGATCTCTGAAGATTTGCTTTGTCAACCTATTGTCGTCCATTCTATATAAATGTCCAAAAAATAATAGTCTTCTTTTTCTCAATGTTTCTGTTACATTTTCTATACTTTGATATATTTCATCATTACTTCTTAATTTCCAACCTTCTGAAGTTTTTTGTGCGCCTAATATTTTCCTAATACTTCGTCTTTCCAATATTTCTAGTTTGTCTAAATTATAATTCAGTGATAGACATTCACTTGCTTGTAGGCATTCTGGCTTCACTACTGTATTGTAATGCCTTATTTTCGCATTTTTCTGTAAATATATTATTATATTTATTTTTCATGTAATATGTTACATTTTCATTAACATATGATACGTGAGTGAGGAATTTGTGTAAGTAACGTCATTATAAGATAGTCGAAATTGAGCTGGAAGATGAGTGAGTGATTGTGCGGAGTGGTGTGTGTGTGTGTGTGTGTGTGTGAGAGGGCGTTGTTGCGTGGGAGACAACAACCGGTCAAGTGCGGCCCCAAGGCTGTCTAGATGGGTAGGTAGCTTGGTCGTCACGCGACTAATATAACAATCCAATTCACATGGCAGTGGCCAACAATCCAACAATACACGCGCCCAGCTGTGTGTGTGTCACCCTGCTAGATGGCGTATGCGTCTACAATTTGCTTTTCACTTCCTTTCATTCATTATGAACTTTGTTAATTTCTGTTTAAACAGAACGTACTTTGTGTTATTGTCGTTACTGATCATGTCGTTATAATAATTCATTTTCTTCTTCTTATTCTTCATCTTCTTATTGGTCTTATGCCTGTTGTTGTTATTTTTATTGTTGCTTTTCTTCTTCTACTTATTATTATTATTATTGTCATTATTATTATTACTACTACTACAGTACTATTATTATTATTATTATATGCTACTATTTTATTTTTTATTTAAATAATCCCTTTTAATTTATATCCATTAAAATTTTTATTTTATATTTACTTAGATATATGTGCGTACATCAAGGGTCCACATCTTGTGGATACGGGTTTGGCAGTCGTTATGTGCCCTAGCTGATTCTCACTTTGCTTCAACTTGTCTTGGGTGAGATCCCTTCCTTTTCTGTTTTTCTGTCTAGTCTCTTTTGACTGCTCTTGTTGTTTTCTGTCCCTGACTCTATGAGCGTAATCAAGGGCTAGTGTGCCTTTCTTTTTCAATTCTATTTTCTTTGTTTTGGGTGGCTTAGGATCTTAGAGTGCTCACTGATGCCGATAGGTGAGCACTGGAAATACTAAGAAACGTTCAGTATCAGAATAACCGATACAAAGCCACCAAATCCTATCTCACAAAAAGAAGGGTGAGGGCGAATCTCCTCCTCCCCAAAACAGGAGCCTTTCGGCTAAGATATAGTAACCCTGACAGAAGAGTCTCTGGCCCTTCTGGTAGGGGGTTGTGCACCCTACTGGTAGGGGGGTTATGTCAGAACTCGGAATGCGGTTTGCAGTTGGCTGTACACTCATTGAGTCGAATCTGTAAGCATTTTGGATT
This sequence comes from Magicicada septendecula, assembly GCA_034769895.1. Taxonomy (NCBI): domain Eukaryota; kingdom Metazoa; phylum Arthropoda; class Insecta; order Hemiptera; family Cicadidae; genus Magicicada; species Magicicada septendecula. The sequence goes on along the minus strand of CM068370.1, from coordinate 60,375,076 downwards.
ACAGATCTCCACATTGAAGACCGTATTGGCTTTACATGGAGCTGATCCTGTACGAGCAGCAAAAACTGAATACGATACTGTTCTGGAGGAGGTCAATATCTTGAATATCTGGGCTGTAATGTGTCTTACATTATAAAAAAGACATGGTGAATGAAGCTACATAAATTGTAACATATGTTCTGGACCATCAGGAGAAATCTAAAATCAACAAGTCAAGAAACATGCCTAACGTTCTGCAA